>PVKZ01000206.1:731378-1168558 GCA_004027375.1 Macroglossus sobrinus
CGCGCGCGCGCGCAAGAAAAATAACACTCCCAGTGAGTTAAATTCTGATCAGACTGGATATACACAAAGTCACCAGGAGTTTCAATTATCCATGACCCAAAAGATATAACTGGAACTTGATTTTCACCAATGGTCCTCAAGACTATGCCCATCTGAAGGAAGGTGGGGTTGTCAGAAGGGCAACTATATTAATAACAAGGGACCAACATTGACAGTATAATGCAAAAAGAATTCTAAGGCACGCCTGACAGTATCTATGTACTTATAAACACACAGACCACATCCAGTTCTGAGAAATGGACCCATCAGGCTTTTGGAGCCCAGTGCTATATGTATACAATTGGCATCAGAGAACTACTTTCCCTCATTCTGATTCTGTTCCGAGAAGCATCCTTCCTTTGCCTAACAACAGTGGGAGAGTGTGTGCTAATCAACCCAATGCAACTGTCTGGCTTGTTGACGGATATGATTCTGGGAATAAATAAACGGATGTTCTGGCTTTAAATAAAAGTTCTCATGAGCTTTGATAAAGGGAGTCACTTGGCCAAGTACCATCCATTTAAGAGATGGAGAATAGTGAGTTTGAGCGCAGTTTTAGTACCAAAAGGAAGATAGTGGTAAATTTTTTAATGTAAAAAATGCCACCATGAAGCAGTCGTGTGAGGGCAGCCAGCAGGGTCTGTCTGAATGACACCTTCTGCATTATCACGCACAGATCCCTTCCCACAGCAAGTTCAACTACTGTCATTTTTCCCCTGAAAAGGGTAAATACTCTCCTGCCACAGAAGTGAGTCAAACAGAAATGATGCAAACCAGCCTTCCAGAAACAATTCTGACCTGTTTAAATGACAAGCCCAACACACTGAAAAAGAATTGCCAGAAGCTATCAACTTGCTACTAGAGGACCATACATGAGGTAAGGAAGTACTTATAGACAAGCATTATAAGGTAAAACATAATATTGTCCTTTTTCACTTTAAATATATTATAGACCAGAATGTACAGGTATAACTCAAATACTGTCAAATAAAATACCTCTATTTCTGCCCCCATAAAACCTAAGCCTTTACAACAGCAAGCAGTACAAGTAGTTGAATTTGAATACTTAAAAGTATTCAGCTGTCATTTCTTTAAATTATGTGCTTTTAAGACAAAGACCAGCCCTCTAGTTACAAAACCTGAAATGAACTGAGAGAAATTCCTTATAATGTTCATTTAAAAGAAAATAAAATATGAGTATGTGACATTACCCTTATAAGACCAATGATTTTAAATCATCTACATTTCCTTATTGTTCTACTATCATTTGACATCTAAGTTACCTAAATACCATTGAGTCTTCCTTCTAAACCCCCAGAAGTGAAATCAACTATAAAGATTACTTTCACTTCTTGGATTTTTCCTTTAATAAAGTCTTTGGGAATAGGCACAATGACCCCATGTTATGTGTTAGAAGTCTATAGAGTGAATACAATGGTACATGAAGTATAAAATTGCTCTAGATAAAACAGATGATTTTAAAACAAGATAAAATCTATTTCAGCTGGCAATCACAATGGCAGTATGCAACCAGGACCACTTTGTCTGAATCACAGTATAGAACCAAAGTGTCTCCATCTTAAATACAAACCCTCCATTTTGAGCTTAAGAGGAATTCCAAGAAAAACCACCAACTGGCTAAGAGTCATCCCACCCAGCAATTGGCTAATCAGAGACCTCTTAGAAATTATCTAAAAATCCCACCTGCCAAGCTCCCTGTCCCAGGTTTTTTTTTTCTTTTTTTCTTCTTCTTTTTCTTCGGCGCAAAACCTAAACCAATCCCCTTAAAGAATCCTGTAACGCCACTGCTGTACTCCCCTGCTTGTGGTTTTACCCTTTAAAAACACTTTGAAACTGTAAGTCAGGGCCAATACTTCCACTGCTGAGTCAGTGTATTCGGCCCTGGCTCGAGCCTGCAAATAAACTCCCTCTTGTTCTTGCATCGGTGTCGGCTCCTTGGTGCGCGTGGAGGCTCGAAGTCGGGTATAACAGAATAAGAGCATGAAATTTTTCTCTACTGGAATTACCATACTGCCTGTTTTTACACTTTTAAGTCAAATCTGTAAGCTGAGGACAGGGACTATGTTTATTCTTTAAGAGCTACAAACAAACAGAAGCCAGAACACAGGTTTTGTGCCTACTCTGTTCTCAATATTTGATAACAGACTTAACAAGGCTGCAGTGAACACAGATGAGAGATTTCCTCCAAATCAAGCAATTAACCAACATTTATAGCAGTTTATAAGTTACAAAGAACATTCCCATACTTATACACAAGGAATGCAAAAAAAAAAAAACCTCAGTTAAAACCATGTGACATCAGGCAATAAACTACCAGAGGAAAATGCTGCATTTCATAATATCCCTTCATGTCCACACCTGAATTAACCTTAACATCTTAAAATAATAAAAATCTTATTATCCAGTTATCCTGATAAACCAAACACATGCTTTGTACACACACCATTTGAAGGAACTTCTACCATCAAGCCATCCATCAGACCTCAAAGCAAAACTTTCTGAAGGGACCTCTTTTCTCAAAATAAATATAAACAGAGTAGCATATTTAGAAGTGAAAACACTGGCAACTAAGGTGGACGTCATTTTTAAAATATATATATATTTGAGAGACATCAAAAACATCCTCAATTTTAGGGGTTAAAAATTTTTTTCTCAACCTTGTAAGGTCTAACACACCTAAATAATTGCCTTGTCTTCTATACAACTACATTTAAACTTTTTTTTTTGCATAAGCAACTTTTAGTGTTTATCGAAAGAAAGGAAATGTGTGGTGGCAGTGGGGGTTTTGAAGCAGTCTACAAGATAAATAATAAAGAATAGAGCAAATAAGAGAAAACAAAGCTGAACAGAAACCTTGTATGGAAACAAAGGTCTGGAGGAGGCAAGGCTGTTGTCTGGAAACTCACGGGAAACTACATTATAGAAGCTTCCCTAAAGCAAGAGCTATAGCTCGACATTCTTTTAAAGATTCCGTGAGAATGGGGAAAACCAACCTTTGGTGAATACTTGAAATTCCAGGAGGACACTCTCACATACTTTTTTTTTTCCTGTAGTAGAAAAGCCTAGGAATCAAGAGACCTTGTTTTATAGCCCTGGTCCTAGCATTATGACTTGGAACCAGTCACTAAACTTTTTGGGATTTAGATGCTTTGTTCAGAAAAGCTGGGGGAGAGGAGCGTGAACTACTGATCAAGCAACCAGAAAGCAGTAAGAAGAAAAAACTTAGCCTTTGCTTTTCCTTAACTTGCATAGCTGGGAAATATGGCATCATTAGCTTATAATTTATTCCCTAAGACAGCAGTCCCCAGTCTTTTTAGCACCAGGAACCAGTGCTCCTATGAGGAGCTGAGACGGTGATGCTAGCACTCGTGAGCGCCTGCAAATACAGGTGAGGTTTCACTCACCAGCCGCTCACCTCCTGCTGTTCCTAGCCAGGTTCCTAGCAGGCCACAGACAGATACCAGTCCGTAGCTGGGGTGAAGGTGGGGAATGTTAGGGACCCCTCCCCCAAGACACAAAGGCCCAACCCTTTGGTCTTCTTTACTCAAACACATCTACAAATTGTACTTCTAAGTCCACTGTTCTTTACAGTTAGATTTGTCTAAGCAAAAAGACTTGAGTTATTAATAGTATACTAATTTAGTCACAAGTAATGCAAATTTAATAGCATCTGGGCCTGAAGTCTGAATTCAAATGTTTAAGTTCTGAGGTACAAAATTAAATGGAAATTTCCTGTTAGATTAAAACCACTACAATGTATTTTAAAATATTCTGTACTAAGATTTACAAATTGTTTCAGATTAAGTGTCTTTTAAAAAAACTGGCTCTCACAAAGCTGGTATTTCAAGTTGCTAGAAAATAACTATCCCTAAGTTTGTTTATAGAAGTTCTCATTTTGATAACTACTTGGCCAAAAGGACATCCCACTTTTGGAGGAAAATACAAAGAAGCTACTTCCTTCTGGCTACAAGAGCCATTTTTTGTATATTGTGAAGGGATTTGTCAGTCCAAATTTTAACATAACCCTCCCCATAAAGCCTTCCCAACCAATGGTAATCAAAAGGTTTCTTTAACTCCACATCTCACTTTGTACTGATATATGGTTACCAATCAAAATTTCAGTGAAAAATGTTGAACTCTACAAATCCCCAAAACATCTAGCAATGTACCTTATAAAGTACAAACATTAAAGAAATCTCCTTAAATGAATGAGTAGCAGAGTTGTTACCGAAAGGAAATCAAAATCAATGGCAATTCTCTCCCACAATGGGTTTGGACTTGTAATTTAAGAATTCTTCTGGTACCATGTACTGATTTCCAAGTTTATGCTCAAAATTGTGGCTTTTACATGATGAACAGCACATAGAATCAAGGTTAGACAGGAAAAAGGGTGAGGCCTTTAGAGGTATGATGGCCAGAGAGAACAGGAATGGTATCTCAAAGAGATTAAAGAGCAAACAGTCAGACTAAGTGAATGAAAAAGTAAAAATGAGTCTGGTCCTTTTAAATGAACTTTAGAATTTTGAATATGGAATACTACCAATGATAAAACCCACATGATGACTAAGCATGGTATGGTCAAAAGAATGTCCTCAAGTGAAGGTTATTGGAAGCAAGAAGTCAAGGAAGCAGAATTTGGGATAGCAATCACTATCCTAATAACTAGTACTTACTAAGTGTTTACAATAATGTCAGATAAGATGAAGAGTTTTACATACATATATAATCTCAGTTTATCCTCAAAAAAAATCTGAGATGGTTTACTGTTTCCTTTATATAGATAAGAAAGCAGAGACTTAGGTTAACAAATTTCCTAAGGTTACACAATTAGTAAAGGTAGAGCTAGGACTTGAACCCAGGGCTGAGCTGAAAGCTCAGGCACTGAACAGCCACCTCTCAACTCCTGAAATGAACCTGAAATTGGCAGTATGTATGTGTGGGGGGGTGACAAGGATAGCACAGAATACAAACCGCAAAGACAAGGTGGCTTTTGAATGCGTGTGACAGTGTAGTGGTTATAAATTCATCCAAGGAGAGCTAGGAGAAAGCCATCACCAACTCTAGGCCCTAGGGCCTGTAAGGCCAAAAGTTCACAGACAACCATTTCGGGTTTGAAGATGAACCAGTCTCTGAATGTGGTCCTATCCTCTCTCACTTAGCTGTGTAGAGGACGTGACCAGGGCCACAGAATGCTCCCCAGTTTTAAGGTTTACAACAACAGGAGACCCAACTCCCAAACCTCATTATGGCAGCGGCTCCATAATAACTGCACTGATTATATTCTTTTCTCTTCTCCTGTTAGGTTTTCCACTTGAACCATACAAAGAGCAAAGACCTCCAACTTACACTGACCACCTTCTTGATGTGTAATAATTAGAATTCCCTGAATAAAGGAAGGAGATATGATGTAATCAAAATGATCTGGGCAAATAATTTTGCCTTTCATGACTCCTCTAATAGGAATACTGCTCCCCTTTCTGCTCGACTAAAAAATTTTAGGTCTTTTACTCCTGTAGGTGCTATAATTTTAAGGAGGAAACTTCCCCCTAACCATAAGACGACGACTCACAATAGCATACAAACCATCACGACAGTTGGAAAAAAAGCCTTTTGGAGGGGTCTACATTATGGGTGACAGGCCTTCAGTCTGAACAGAGAAGAGACCTTGAAGACATATCAGAAAGTCCATTTTTCAAAAAGTGTTAAAAGGCACTCAATCAATCAATGCTAGCTCAATGAAGTCTGGTATTATAAATCTAAAGAAATTAAATTTTTTAAATTGCACTGCATCTGGCCTCAAAGTGAAAAGGTCAGACAACTTCAAAGATGCCCGGTGAAAGGCAGCTATTCATTACAGAAAGATCTCTTGCTTATGCAGCTGACAGATGCATCTTTCACTTAAAGTCCCAGTATATAAGACATCAAAACCTCTCCTCCACTTCTGTCAGTGACTTGCTATGATGCTCTGAACAAGGTTATAACCTCCCCAGGCCCTAATTTCATTAGGACGGGAGTTCTCAATATCTATATAGTTTTATTTTCGGTTTTCTAAAACTCGCCCAGATTCTAATGTGCAACCAACAACATTTAATTTACCAGTAACTATATTACAGGCCCGGCTCTAAGCACTTTGCATATAGTCATTTCATCCTCACACCCACCTTCTATAGTACGTACTATAAATATTTCCATTCTACAAATGCACCGAGGGGCTAGTCACATGCCCAAGGTCACACAGCGCATAGGAGCAGAGCTGGGGTACCAATCCATGCAGTCCCTATCCCATGCCTCTTTTTTGAATAAAAATGAGATACTAGCTGCCAGGGGCATGGTGAGATGGTTATACACAGACAAAACTGCCAAATAGGGTGGGGGAAATCATCTATGGCACCATGCTTAGAGAATTTATCTACTCCCTCAATTTATCAGAGTTATTTCAAACTACAGTGTTGTCCATGTGCGTGACCTGGAAGCATCATGCAATAGAATGCACAAGAGCATGAGCAAGCACTTCAATTCATGAACTCACAGGGGGAGAACACTGGGAGTTGGGCCATGTTGCCAACAGGTAAGATTACTTGGGACCTCTGTGTCACACAGGCAATGCTTTCCCTATTCCTAATACTTATCCCAAAAGTAGAACTATGGGAAAGAAGAGCTAAAAAACCACTCCATTTCTCACTAAATGAATGGCTAAAAGTTTGTTCAAAGGTACTGGGATGAGGCATGGAATGACCTAATGCTCAAACTTTCTTCCTCTGGGCAGTTTTACACAGCCTGATAGACATAGTAAGATTTTAACTTTGTACATCAAGTCATATAAATAAATTAGGGTATGCCCGCAGTGGACAGCTAAATCAAATCCATACAAGCCACACATTATCATCTCTTCCCATAGCTAAAGCAAATATAACATGAGTAGCACTATGCTCTTATCTGAAATTTGTAAGAAAAACCATTCTTGACCATACATATTTGGCAGCAGTAAGCCATCTTAAAAGAGACTGCCACAGGGGCCTGTGAGAAAGGTCACATGGCAATAGGCAATGGCTTTGTTAATAAATTCCAATAATGGGGAATACCAGAGCTCCAGATGATAAAAGTCACACAAGTCAGGCCAGGAACCAAAAGCTAAATATGTGAGGACTTTTTTTTTTAATGTTAGCAAACTCAATCTGAAAGCTAGAGGGAAAAGATGCAAGGGTACCATCCAAGGCAGGAGTTTGTGATCTTTTCAGTACCATGAACTGCTTCAGCAATCTAGACCCTCTAATCAGTGTTTCGAAAGATTTCGACATTGAAAATAAGATTACAAAGAAAATCAATTATACTGAAACAGAGATCAAAATATTTTAAAAAGCAGATCTGTTATATTAATGTGTGCTTCTAAATGCATAAAATACAAGCTACAGCTGCAAGTCTAATAGCTATTATAGTTTTCTAAGCAGTGAAGGGCATAAATGATAGTTTAAACTATCTCTAACAACATGATACAAAAATCTAATTTCTACGTGCCAAAGACACAGGTGCTATTGATAGCACCTAGTTTGTGTCCCACTTTCATGACTGAAGGAAAGGCCGGTTTGGTTTAGAGGTTAGTGAAAATAAATATGTAAATTTTTTTCCACCCATTCAAGTGCACAGAAACCCTGAAGTTCATCCAGTGACCTCAAAGGTGTGGGACTCTGACCCAGAGAATCAGAGTCAGACTCAATGGAACAATTACTCAGACTTGCCAAGAGCTCAGGGCCTTCTAGAGAAGCAGTAGCTCATGGAACCACTGAAATTCAGAAAATTAAACAGTAATTTACTGATTGGCAAACATTAGCAGGAATGGATATTCCACATCTGTACCACTCCTTGCAATCAAATGCCGAGTCCCATGATTAGTTTTCAGGGTAGTCTGTAAAAGTCCATCACTGCTAAATTTACAAACCCACAAAAACTAGCCTGGCCCCGAGGGAGAAAGATCTGTAGAAATTTATCATGAGATGCACAAAAACAAGAGGTTGAGAATTTGGGACAAGTGTATTTTACATTGGTTTTGTTGCTTTCTTGGGTGCTCTCATTATCCTTTTTCGAAGCATTTAAAATCTGGCAATCAGTCTTTAAATTAACTGGATCAGGCTATCTAGTGAGGATAGTACCCAAGGCTTGGCCTTTCCTGCCCCCACGGCCTCATACAGTCAGGCGATTCCCCAGTCACATGCCCTAAATCAGGGGATGCCCGTATAAAGATAAATATTATCCAGAGTCCAAAATAAATGGACTTACATTGGGTCATTGCCAGTTTCTCAGGGATCCTGGATAACTGAGATGGTTTTGTTTTCATAGTTAGGACTTACAACAACAGCTGCAGGAGCATAAGACTTTCTGGACTAATAAAATTACCTAAGTCCGGCTCACTGTTTCAGCTGTGGCAGCAGCTAAACTTCCAAGATGCAAGTCTTGTGTAGGTCTAGAGGAGCCAGGATAGCTCTGAACTAAATTGGAGGCATTCAAACCTGACCCAAGAGCAAAAAACACTTGAACTAAATTTTGAATTAAGAGTTAATTCCTATACATGGAGTTAACAGATGTTATTTTTAGAAGTCCCATAAAACTTTAATCAAATCTATGAGGTTCAAACTTTACACTTAAAATTATGTGACATGCCACGTAAGAACATTAGATTTTTTTTCCTCTAAAACTCAGTGAAATGTTCAATTAAAGCTCTTAGTAACTCTGCAGTGAAACCTTTGATCATGGATTCTGTCACCACTTCTCTTAACACACAGAGACAGCATGAAACATAGTTCAGATCTAAGCAACAAAATCTGTACTGTGAAGTGGCATGGAGAAAACACACACACACACACACACACACACACACACACACACACACACAACCACTTTTCTTCCAAGTAAGGGGGGGAGTTTCAGAAGCTACAGTCTCCAAACTGAGAAGGTTCCTTACACATGTATGTGTAGAACCATTACATATTTCCTAAATATAAGTGTGTGATCCAAATGCCTCCTTTTAAAGAAAAACAGTCTAATTAAAACCCAGTGAAAAACAGGAACACATGTTTCTTGAATGACTTTGAATCAGAGACAGTGGATATGAAATTGTTCTAGACATAATGAGGATGTTGCCCAGATGTACTGTTTTCATAGTCT
Source organism: Macroglossus sobrinus (assembly GCA_004027375.1). Classification (NCBI taxonomy): domain Eukaryota; kingdom Metazoa; phylum Chordata; class Mammalia; order Chiroptera; family Pteropodidae; genus Macroglossus; species Macroglossus sobrinus. Next base: position 740,598 of record PVKZ01000206.1, read on the forward strand.
CAGTGAAACATCTTTCTGGTACAGCAAAATACACAGTCTGCAACAAAATGGGTATAAAATAATTTTTAAATACCTGGTTCTTGTTTTGATGTAGTCAAAAATTCCAAGCTAACTTGCTTCTGCCTTCTCAAAAACCTAATAAAGCCCATATTTCAATGTCCTGCTAATTCATTCAAAATTGCAAATCCATCTTCAACTCAGTTATATTTTGACTTCTGATAATTATCTCCTCTTAAGAATACAGTAAATCTGTTACAAATAGACCTGTACTCCACAAGTCCAACAAACCACCAAGAAAATAACAGCAGAAGCAGAGCTACTCTGTGGCAAGCACTGTTAGGTTTTTCACTGTGAAGTTATCTTATTTAGTCCCCACACGAGCAGGAGGTAGAACTATAACTGTCCAAGTGTCCTCGTAGACAGATAAAGAAAATGAGACTTAGAGAAACTCAGCAGCCTGTCCCTGGTCACACCTTCATTCTGACCACTGCACCCCACTTCCTCTGTTGGAGGAAAGACACACTAAACCTTGGCTCCCAAGATTAAATGATTACAAGGATCAGCCTCTATTGCATAAGCAAGGGGCCTAAAGGTAGCATTACGACAAAACTCCAACATTACTGTGATAATTTGATTTTATTTAAACCTATCACCATGTATTCCTAAACATTTATAGATATTTTACTGAAAGAGAAACTGGATGCCGTAATCCCAAATGTGCAATTCCAAACCAGTTAATCTGGGCTCTCTTTTTTCTGCACCATTTCCTTGGAAACCTCATTTTCAACTGCCACCTCCATGAGGGTGGCTCACAAATCGCCAGTTTTACCTGCACTACAGACACTTGCTGACATCAGTCCTGGCAACACAAACTCAACATGCCCAGAACTGAATTCATCCTCCTCTTCCTCCCAACCTCCAAAGCCTGCATTCCAGGTTCCTATTGAGAAACACAAGCCCTTTTAGTCCGCCAGAATCTAGGCCCCTAATCCTCATGGCCTCCTCGTCTGATAAACAGCCAATCAAATTACTGTAAGTCTCATCAGTTCCATCACATCTCCACTCCTTCCCACTATTCTGGACGGTCTTCACTGTCCCCCTCAACTACTCCAAAATCCTGCAGCTTGATTTCTCTAACTTTAGGTCAGTTAAAGTGCATCAGAATTACCTGTAGGGCTTTGTTATGCCAGACTGCTGAGCCCTATCCCCCAGTCTCTGATTTTTAGGGCTGGGATGAAGCTGAGCCTTTATGTTTCTAAAAAGTCCCAGCTGACATGCCGCTCCACACTCCCGAGAACCACTGGTTTAGACTCTTCTCCCTCCATTTCCATCTCACTTACATGAATTCCTACTGAATCTTTTCCTCAAAGACCAACTAAAACTTTTTTAAATCTGAAAATTTAAGACTCTCTAAATTTGGACAATAAAAGCTACTACTTACCAAGGACCTACTACGCTTCAGGTACATTATCTCTGTCACACTGCAGTCAATACCCTGCAAAAATACACAGCATCACCACAAATTTATAGGGAAATTCTGTACAAAAAAAAAAAAATCAAGACTTAGAAAGGTTAAATGATTTCTAAATTCCGCAATGACATGACTTCTAAATTACACAATGACAAATTAGTTTCACCTAATATCAAAGGGGACCCTTTCCTCAGACAAACTTTGTTATCAAAATGATGGGAAAGAGAAACTATGAAAGAAAAACAGCATTTTCTTCTCAGGATGGGCAAAAGATCCATGAGGAAACGAAATACAGAATAATCTGTGTCACCATTTAGGATTCCTTTTGGTACAGTGCAAAACATGTCCAAATCCACCCTCTCAACATCAATTGAACAGAATAAAGAAAACTTCAGTAAACGCTGCTTTAATTCACCAGCCTATACCTAAATATGAAACATCTCATTTTGTAGATCATATCCTTATCAGTTCTAAAATAGTTAGAACTGATAAGGATATGAACTGAAAGCTAGATCTATATATGTTCTTATTAACAAGGTCTTGAAAGAGCCTTTTCTGCCTTTATTATAACTGCCAGCACAGGTATGATTCAATCAGCATGATCAAACATCCAGAAGAGTTTATACTTTCTCACACTGTCATTTATAAACAAAAAAGAGAGGCTTATCTGAGTCAGCCAATTACTGATTTCCACAAATACAAAGAACTTCTTACAAATGCCTTTGAATTTTAAAGCACTATCCCCTCATGCCATCCCATCTGATTCTCATAAAGAACTCCATGAGAATACGCAGCATAATTCCACTGTTCCAATCTCAGCCCTCCCCGCTAATGCTCAGCTAATAGAAGAACCAGGGATTGAACCCAGATGAAGCCACTAAAGACATGCACCATGGTTTTGCCATTAAGAGTATTGTCCTTAGCAGCTACTATGTAAGTAAAAAATATACTATAAGACACAAATATGAATAAAACCCAGTTTCTGCCCTTAACAAAGTCAACCTACTCACTAGAAGTCTAAAACAATGTTGTGGCATTATGGGAACAGAGCAAGACAGAGTGACATGATGGCAAAGACTTTGGAGTCAGGCAGACCAACCCATAGGTTTAAAATCCCCAAATCTAGCTCCACTGTGCTTTAATTGCCCTGTGATCCTGGGCCTGTAACTTTGTCTCAAGGAACCTTAGATTCCTTATTTAAAACAGATGATATACTACAGAATAGATGTAAAAATTAGAAATAACACATGACAAGTACCTAGGACAAAGCCTAGCATGAAACGTAGATTACATAAATGGTCATAATTGTCTCATATTATTATATCTGCTTATACAGGCCCAACCAAATACAACTTTTAAAGCCTATAATAAAAAATGTCAGAATGGCCTTTTCCTTTTTTTACTTAAAATATTAAAATGACAGGACTTAATCACCAGTTAAAATATGGGCGGGCTGAGGGAGGGTGAAGGATGAATCACACTTCTGGCTTGAATAGTGCTAATGACCAAAGTGGGAAAGCAGACAGAGCATGGGGGTGAGAGGACCTAGGGGGAGGGGGGCAGGAAGCAGGCCATAATTAAGAGGTAAATGAGTTCAGTTTGGACATCCCAAGATAAAAGTACATGAGTCATCCAAGTAGAAATGCCCAAAAGATTGCTTGAGATGAGGGTGAACTCAGAGACTTACGGGCCATTAATATGTGGGTGGTGGCTTAAGTCATGGGAAGTACTGAGGTTCCCTAAAGAGGCTGAGCAGACGAAAAAAACCACCAAGGATGAAAGCCCAAGGAACAGGAATACTTAAGGGCAGACACGGCAGGACCTAGGAAGAAATGGAAGGAAAAGAAAAGCAGTCAAGGATAGTGCAAAGAAACTCACCCAGAGGAGAAAGTTGCGAACGAGGAGTAGTCAGTAGTATCAAGAGCTACAGAAATGTCAAGGGTCCTATCAGAGCCCATCTGTGACCTTAACAAGAGCTGTTTCTCTAAAATTAAAGCAATGGAAACCAGATGATAGGTCATCTGTAAAGTCCCTTCTAAACAGTAAATGATTTCAAAATAGAAACTCCCCATTCTCCATTAAACCCAATGAATTATTAAAACCTCAAATAGCAGGTTGCAAGGTTTTCTTTCATAGGAAGAGAATTTGCAAGAGTTAAAAGCCCCAAAAGCTGTTTAAAATGATCTTTCCTATTAAGTTCCTATCCACCTCCTGAAGTTGGTCCCAGGGAAGGTGAAAAATTAGCTAATTCTCTTCCACCCAAAAACTGGAGAAGAGAAAAAAATGTATAACTTAATAAATATCCTGCCCAATAAATCTCTAAGGGCAATATACCTAAATTGCTATTTCAATGTTACTTTGAGAAATGTAACATTACCACAGGTAGAAAGGCTTTGGTTTCAATATGCAAATCTCTGCATATTGGTAAAATTCCATTTAAACAAATTCCCACCTGGATTTCTAAATAAGCCTAAGCTCTTGTTAAATTGAGTAAACTGTTCTTCAATGTCATTTTCCTCCTTCCTTGTTACTTACAACCGTAAAAAGTGTTGTCGCAGTCAATTTTAAATTAGTTATAAAATGGTTCTACGATGCAAATTATGGCACAACAAGGGAATGTTTAGGTTGGCAGTATAAACTGGTTCAACTAGTTAGGAGAATTCAAAAATAATTCCCCCAAAACATCTGCTCAGTCTAAGAAAGAATTTTTTGTTTTTAAGTCTATTCCACATACAAATATTTTTCAAGAACTTACACACCATCACCTTTTGAGGAGCTTTAAAAAGAAACAAACACATCTGCAAAAACTCTCTCCCTATCCCTGAAATTCTAGGTGGGCACACCTGGGTGAGTCTCAGTGTCCTAATTTTTAAAGCTTCATGGCAGATTCTGATGTGTACTCCCCTGCTACTCCTGTTAAGAAGTTCTGCTTTTGGAAGAATCTCCCAAAGTGTTTTCTGGGGGGACAGCAATGTGGCTACTCTGTTCTACATGGACTAGCAAGGCATGGCGGGAGGGGTGAGTACAGAATATGAAATCCTGCTAGCAAGCCACCAGACAGATGGCGGAGTGTGCCTGGCACATCACATGGATGGTTCAAGAATTCGGAGGTTTCAAAACAGCTTTAACCTTGACCCCCATCTCCTATGGAGGAACATTTCTAACACCCACAGAGAAAGGATCCAGGGCAGAGGCTTCAGCGCCCCCAGTCAACCATTCTGTCGAGGGCCTCCTGTGGATTTCTGCTCCACTGTCTCAACTATGAGCAGTTGAGCATAACTGAGAACAATTCTCCAAGCTGTGCTCACTTAAGATGAGACCGGAGACTTCTCAGCCAATTCTGTCTCTTCTTACAGGAAAGAGGAATATTTGAGTCCTACTACATACTACAGGTAAAAAATGAAACCAAAATCTTACCCATCAGGAGCCTCCAGCCTCAGTAAATCCCTTCGAGTAGGTATTTTTTTGTTTCACAATTTACATGTAAGACTACAGTACAGGAAAACTATAGTACAGGAGCAGTTTAGAAACTTCCTAAAGTTCCTGAGGCCACACAACTAGAAAATCCTTGAAACTTGGAGGAAAGGAACAACACAACTCAGCATAAGTTAACTAGACAGCAGGCAGAACAGGCGGGAGACAGAACTGAAGCCAGCCGTAAGTGGTATGACTCTAAAACGCCAACCTAAGAAGAGTAGTCAGAAAAGTCAGGCTATAAACGTTCCCTTGTTTGTCTCCTGGCACTTAAAGGGAGGTTTGTAATTAAACTTCACAAAGTTTTTCATGGGGAACGGGAGAATGACAATAATAAAGAATAGCCAGTCAGTCTGATGTTAAAAATTGAATTTTATCACTTGCACTTCTATGTTTGCAAACTATAAACCAAAATATTAAGCCATTCACTCTACATTAAATGCTTTCAGGGGAAAAGTACCGTGCTAGACACCATAAAAAAAAAAAGAGAGAAAGAGAAAAGGGAGGTAAGGGAGAACCCTGAAGTGGTTTAGAAGTAAAATTATAAATTTTTCAAAAAATATACTTAAGAACCCATATTATTTAAGAGTGCTTTAACATAGTTCCTTAGAAACTGATTTTAAAAAAAGTATCCTTAAATTTGTTTGAAAAATGCAATTTACCTTCACAGCCCTCAAAAATTTCAGAAAATGGCATATCTCGGAAAACGTGGTCTGTCAGAGTACAGATTCTCTCTCACCTCAGACGTCTCACTCACCTCACCTCACCCCAGACTTCACTTGCTTGCAACAGAAAGGGGCTGTCTCACTTGGGAGCACCGGCCAAGTTCCTCTGGACAAGACGACCACAGAAAGCTGGACAGAAAACTAGAAAAAAGAAAACCCATCAGTGCACTCAGAGGGTGAGACAAGAAGTACAGTTTACAAAACCATTACAACCTCCCTAAAAATCCCAACGAAGCCATGATGGAAGCCAAGGAAGAGCAGTGTGACTGATCGGCAAACCCAAGGGAACTCCTTTCCTCTGATACCCTCTGTTCCAGCAGAGCAGGGACATTTACTGGAAGCCCCTCATCTTGAGCAAGGCATTGAAGTGTCCCGTTTACTTTCTCCTCCATGGCAGGTTTTCACTTGCAGTCCAATACACAGTGAAAGGTTAAGGAGCCATGAACCCTCTCAAACACTTAGGGTTCTAAAGTACTCCAGAATACCTCCTTCCCATATTTCCTGCCTCATTCCTCACAGGTCCCAGCTCTCTAGGCAACTCACCATTTCCGAACACACCATCCAATTCCACACTGTTGCTCTCCTTGTTCCCCTCATCCTGAAACACCTCTCTCCCACTCTGAAAATTAGCCATCCTCTATGAACGGCTCAAATACCACATGCATGGCGTACCCCACCCCCACAGCAACCCACCAGCCCTTCCTCTGCACTCAGAACACCTCGGTGGCACCTGTGTTCTAGCATTTGCTTCCTTCTGCCTTGACCTCCCCTCTTACCAGTTTCTCAAGGGCTGGTCTCACCTGCCACCCCCTATACCACCCTCCTGCGCTTACCACAAGTAGAGGCAGATGTTCAGTTCATGTTTGTTGACTAAAGGATTCCAATGAGAGGCTTCCCATCACTGACTCAGTCTGTTTCCCTGGGAAATATTCTCTCTACTGCTACACTGATCCTGCAAAGTGTTCTTTTCCAAGGGTGCTATTCATGCTCACACACAGACCACCAGGCCTCATTCAGGCCAATTCCCTCTGCCCAGCAGTGCTGCTGGGCCTCACTGATGAAAAAAATTATGGGTAGCCACGTTTGGGACAACCAAACCACCTTGGCAGGTACCAGAGCACCAGTAAGTTCTTGCATGCAAAGGCCTTTCTCCCCCTAAGTATGTTAGGAAGATCTAGAAGCCACGCTCCCCTTACCCATCAGAATTTCAAAGATGACAACAGAGTGCAGGAGTTTTTCTCTTGGACGAAACCAGCTGACGCAGGGGACAGGTTCTGTGTTTCCCCCAGTTCAGATACAACAGAGCTCTCCAGCAGAAAGCAGAGAAACCTCCATGGACCAGGTGGCCACCGTTGTTAAATGTTTAATGTGTCCTCAAAAGGGCCTCATCTCATGGTCAACGACAGCCCACAAATGCTGCTAAGGCTTCTGAGCACCCCAGGTTCTTCCTTCACCAGCTTGCTGACCTTACTGGGTAGTATTTAAGCATTCACTGCAGGACAGCACCACCTGGTGAACAGCAGCTCAAATATCTGAGGCGTCCTCCTATTATTCGCTCATAAAAAGGATCACCTGCCACATTACAGAGGGCTTTGGCAGCCAGGGAGAGAATCCACCTCACAGCTGCTGCGAGCCCTTCAGCCAAGCCCCTTTCATAAAGCATACCTCAGCAGAAAAGGCAGGCTTCTCATTTGTCCCAACCACAACCAATAGGCAAGTATGCATCACAGCCCGCAACGTGCCTGTGCCCAGTGTCAGAAAAACCCTCTGCCCAGAGGACCCACAGACGTGTATGCCCTTAAAATGAAATCTCTGCCAGGTTATGCGCACACTTTCTTGCTGGCCTCTTCTCCACCTAAAGCAACCTCCTTGTTACACTGCTTCTGTCAGGGCAAGGGGCAAGTCCTTTCTGAGTTGAAGACTACAAAGGCACCATAATAAATTACAGAGTTACAGAGGTCTCAAGGGGAGGTGGCTTCCTGTGAGAAGAAGGACTGTCTCTACAGCCTGTTTTTGTGGTGATGAGATCACAGAGTTTAGATTCTGTATGTGGTCCTACATGGGTTTTAAAGACAACATTCAGTAATTACAGAAAGGAAAAAGGGAGGTCAACCAGACCAGAAGAACTGAGTGCTGGTGGAAAACTTACTTATAACTAGGGTGAGTTCATTCACTGACCGGACTCAAAGGAGAACTCACGGCCTCAAGTTTTCATTTTTGTTCCCCAGAATCGATTTTAAATTAGCAAAAGGATGGAACTTCTTGAGTTTTTTGTGTTGGCATTCCTCTACTCAAAGGCATTTTTAATGCATAATCCAAAATTGGGACCCAAGAAAGTTCTGAAAAAGCAGCATTACACCACAAAATATCCTCATGTAAAATGCAAAAGATGACAAAATAGACTTGCTGAAGGAAGTTTTTATAGAACCTAAACACAGAAGTTTAGAGACTAGCTGACCTTCAGTTGTCCATCACTAGCTTTTTATTCTCAGATCTAATTTCCAAATGGCTTTAAAAAATAAACCTTAATATGCTTTTGTGAAGAATTCTTAGGGTTTACCTCCTGGTCATCACTCTCTTTCAAAGATAAACAGAGACTTCAAAGTTGTTTATCAAATGGAAATTAAGTATTCACCAAAAAAATTGTTTTTTCTCAAGTAGCCTCCTAAAAAATCTAGCATTGGGCCTCCTCAGACCACAAAACAAAGACTGCTGTATGCATGTGACCATCCATTTCATGAGACAGTCCAAACCCTTTGTGTGTACCGGGTTCTGCGGCACTGATTAATGCTCCACTAGGAAGTGAGGCCCAGAGAGGTTGGACAGAGTGGAGAAGGCCACTCAGTCACAAGCCGCTGCACCTGAGAGCGCATGAGGCGACTCAGGGCATCCTCAGCTGGGAGGACAGAGTGGAAAACAACACTATGGACATCCTAAAGCAAATAAAACTCTAGTTTTTGTTTGTTTCATTTTGAATGTTGGTCCTTGTAGAAAGCAGGCTTCAATACAGTAGGAAGACAGGGAGAAGGAGATCTCTGTGGGGATCCATCTTGCATTTGAGACCTGAGCAGCAACAGGTATTATTTAAATATACCTATTTTTTCCTGCCATTTGCAAAAACATGGATGGACCTTGAAATAATCATACTAAGACAGAAAAGGTTGAAAACCATATATCACATATGTAGGATAGAAACCTAAAAGCAACAAATGAACAGGACAAACACACATGGACAATGGACTGGTGGTTACCAGAAGGGAGGAGGGAGGGGGAAAATAAAAAATAAAATGTTAAAAAAATATGTATACATAGTATGAAAAAAAATAAACTGGCATTTAAAAATACCTATTTCCATTTCAAATCTTGCGGCTTCCATTTTCCTCGAGACAGGTATACTGCTATTATCATTGCATCTGTCAATTACACTGAGGTGGTTTTCAATCCTAACTACCCACCAGAATCTCCCAGGGAGCTTTAAAAATTCTGATATGCAGAAGAATTATAATCTCTGGGGATGAAGTCCAAATGTTGGTATTTTTGAAAGCTGACCAGCTGTTTTAATGCATAGCCAGGATTGTGAACCACTACCCTTGGCCTATTCCCAGGGTGTTTTCTTTTGTCCTAGGGTGGGGGGCAGGGTGCAGTCAGAATATTTATGCCTAAAAAGGATAGTGAGAGGTGAAAATCAAATGACCCAGAGGAGAGTTGGAGGTAGCTGAGTTGAATAACAACTTGCAGGTGATCACTGGGGTGGGTGCAAAGTGTGGCCTGGAAGTGAACCCTACCCTCCCTGAAGGAAGACAGGAGTGGGGACAGACTGGGTCTTTCCCTAAGTAAGCCCTGGATGGCCCCTGTCATTGAGCTGGCAAGTGGTAACAATTTAAAGCTCATCTGTAAAGAACATTCCTATGTCAAGTGTTTACTATGTGAGACGTGATATAGTATGATGGTTTTCACATGTGAAGAAACTACTAAACTATTTAACCACTATGATTTCTCTTGGTTCTACTAATAACAGTACTAACAGGTTTCTTTTAACTGACAATCTATATTTTCTTGCTCAACAAATCTGGGAAAGTGCTCGCTCATTATAGGATTTCTGCCTGGAGTTAGAATGCCCAAAGAACAGAGCTTTTCTAGGCATAAAACCAGCTGGCTCATATGAGGGCTGAACCCAAACTTGATTTCAATTAGCATCATGATGTCTTCAGATGTGACAGTGAGTGGCTGGATAAGAAAGAAAACCTGCCTACCTGGGAGAACTGTGAGGACCTCGGGAATACCGTCTCCAGCTGAGAAGCTAATTATGTTCGCACTTCCATACTCCTTAATCTTAGAGTTACCTGATCTCTACCTGTTCTGTAACAGTGACGAAAAGCAGGCTTGATATCTCTTCCCAATGTCTGTCTTTCATGGGGGAATTAATCAGCTTTGTCTTATTTATCCTTTGTCATCTGTACCAAAATGACCTGGGCCATTCCTAGACACCACTCTAAATAAGACGGGAATCATAATATCTGGAGTAGAGCCCAGGAGTCTACAGTTTAATCAACCACACAGACACAACCAACAGTCTGTGAACCAGTCATACACTCTCATCAATTCTGCCTTTGAAATGGGTTCATCAGATGTGCTGCTAAATCTCTCCATAACCTCTGCCACTTCCTAACTGGGCTTTCATCAATTCACCCTTCTCCTTGGTCTCCCAATGAACTTGGTCTCTCCCATGTATACTGCACATCCACTTGGGATCCACTTGGATCCCAGCACTGCTGGCTCCACACTCCTGACTCAAGTCACTCTTCTCTGAACTCACACTCAATGCAAAACTTCTCTATCACTTTTCAACTAAGAGTTTCAAGTCTGTTAGTTGTCTTCTGGCTGAGTGTAAAGCTTCTTAAAGTCAGTGTCCACATCATCCCTCTGGATCTTCCTCAGGGCTCAGTACATCTTAGGTTCAAAGAACAGTGGTTGATTGACAAACCAAGTCCTTGCATCAGTCCCAGGTTTCTTTTATTCACTTCCTTCTCATTTTCCCTAAGAAAACTTTGTCTCCTTTCCATAAGAAAATTGGCAAGGGTGGGAGAGATGTACGTACTAGTGGGGACAAGTGGGGAGACAGAAGTCATAAGCTAAGCAACCTGTACTATCCAACAAACAGCTGGGAACCAAAATTTAGTCTTTCCAACTGCCAAAATCTGCAACTAAATTCACACACAATTCAGAAGAGAACTTCCCAACCTCTCCCCACCTCTATCCAACACCTCTTTTCCAGGCCCTCCCTGGAGAGCTATTGTACTCCTCCTTTAGATACACTTCTAACAGGAGAGAAATATTTGGTTTCCCAGGTCACCATACATTAAGAAGGTGGAGAGTGACTGTTAGATCAAGGCACAGTGACAGCCCTGAGAAGCTGTGACTGACAGGAAATAATTTATAAATCCCAAACAATAGATTGTTGGGCTGTTAGAGTTTAAATAGCCTTTCATCCCCAAAAGTGCCCAAGGACACCAAAATAATGCTTTTCAAAACAACAAAATTAGTAGTTCTGAGATTACCCTGGGCAAAGAAAAGGTTATTTCACTTTCAGTGGATCTCCAGCCACTATATGGCCAACCTCAGTCCGTAAGACTCAAGTGTTCTCAAAAAAAGGAAGGGGAACTGTAACCAATTGCGCCGTCTCTTCATGGTCTCCAATAGCCCTGAATACAGGGACAGACTCCCAAAGGCAGGCACACAACCTCAGCACCGCCATGCTGATGGGAACTTTCCATCTGGCTCCTCCCAACTCACCACACATTCTCATTCCTCATCTGCCTTTTCTGGTGATGTTTGTGAGTAAAGCTCCTCACCAGATCAGAAACATCCTTGAGCATGACTGCACCTTTGCATGAACAACATGCCCCCATCTCTGCAACTTGCATATGATGCCTGTTGACCCTTTTCCAGTTCAATCTGTCTAGAAGCCCTACAGCCAGATGACCTGAGTGTGTTTTAAAATAACCCAAGCATTTCTACAGTCTTGAAAGGTATTCCTGCTTTCTTATGAAGTTAAAAAAAAAAATAGGTTTAAATGTTAGATTCTGTGATCATTGGTCAATCTTCAGGTGTGGGAGTTTCTTTGGGGTTTTTCTGTTTGTTTGGGGGGGGTTGCTTTTTTTCAATTTCATTTTATTAATTTCCAGTATTCAGTACATTGGTTAGACATTTATATAGATTATAAAACAATCTCCCTAATTGCTGGACAAGCTTTAGTTTATCTTGGAATCTAGTCTGTATGGGACATAGAGCCAGGGAATAAATCCTGAACCATTGTGTGTGCCCCTATGAATTACAAAGGATAGCGTGGGTTTTTCCTTGATTTAAAGCAATCTAACCTCAAACAGCTGCCATCACTCATCTTCTCAGAACAGATACTAGGTAACCCCATATTCCTGTCTTGATAAGTAACAGCATTCAAAAGTATTGATATGCTTATGAAAATTACCCAAAAGTAATCCTCAGTCTTACAGGCTCATTGTTCAGTATGCCACTTACACTCTAAGGTCGGATTATTTACAAACAGGCTACAGTGGCCACTAGGGTACTGGAAACCTCTCTCATTAGGTCTAGGCTGTCCAGGATTCCCAGGCCAGGCCTGCGGTTTTCAGCTTCTATAGTCCTTCCTTCCCCACAGCTGAAGCCTCTTGACCCTTGCCCCCACCTTCCCCTCACTGGCTCAGTCCAGCAGGAATTTCTAGAATAGATTTAAACAGCTTGGGCCAAGTTGCTCTTGTTGCTTAACAGGCTGACCTTGTGTCTAATATATTACTCAGCGGCTTTATCCCGCAATCCACAGGCCTCACTTCACCTTCTAACTCAGTTATGATAACCAAGCCTGAGTCCCGCTCTCCTTATCACCTGCAAATCCCTAGGGGTGGCAGTGATGCCTTGTCTCAGCAAGACTTCAGGTCAACCCTGAACCCCCATGGCCACAGCAGGTCAGAGCGTATGGTGTCTATGTCAGGCCACACTGATGCCCTGGGCCACATTAGATCCCCATCTACAAGCCACTAGCACTAGTTTTTTTCTTCCTGTCACAATGGACTTCCTCCCAGCAACAAAAGCCAGGTCTGCTGCCCGCACTGTGAGTTCCCCACTCCTGGGCAGGGAGTTCCAGGCCCAAACTGGGCCTCACTAGGAAATGACTCAGATCACAAAAAGCTGAGGGTCCTCTGGCCAGAACACAAATAAGTCACAAGATCTGGATCCTACCCTATCGAAAATTAAAACCCCAGCAACAAAACATCAACCAAGCAAGAGAAAATGGGATAGATCTTCTCCTCAAGAACAACACCCCCATGTTGACAGGGCACACTGAAGCCACGGCACCCTCGTTCACTAGTTCTAAGGTGAAACCTAAGGAACATCAAAGAAATGACCGCAACTATATCTTCCCTGGGTGGAAGGGAATCAGAGGGCTTCTTACAAACCACTTTAAAGTTAACACCTAGAGCTCTTGAAATTATTAATATGAAAATAACAAGATAATTCTTCTCTCCTAGGAAATCAAGTCATCGTCTAAACCCATATTAAGAAAGCTAAATTTACATGTACATTTCTATCGATATCCTTTTGACAAAAAATCAGACAACATTAAAAACCCTAGCTGGCTAAATTGCCTCCTACTTCAAAATAACAAACTTCAGCAAAAGCTTGGAAAACAGGAAAACAGCAAACTTCATTTTCTGGTCAGAGCTTATTTTTGCAATACCTATCACTTTCTATAGAATTCTAGCATTTTCTGCTATGTACCACTATTTTGTAAAAAGATTTCCCCCCGCCCCCCCTTGGTTTTACTGTCTTTGTCTTCTGATCTTGTTAACAACCCTGAGATTTCCAACCTTGCAATTTTTTCAGTCCTGGGAAGGAATAACACACGGTCATTTAAAAACCAAAAGCAGTGTCAACACTTCCTCAATGACACAGCTGCTGTGAGTGACCAGAGAATAAAAGTTTGGTTTCTTTTTTTTTTTCCAAAAAATGATGACTTCTCTCCAAAATAATTCTCAAAGTTATTGAACACACGATCGAAAATAGTAAGGCACTAGGTAAAGGAAGAAGTACAATCTATGATAAAGCACAATGAATATACATGAATGAGAGGGGATGCCTACTGACCCACTCTGTATGCCATGAATTACAGAGTATGAATTATACAGATTCTGTATGTCATGAATTACACATATTACCTAAAAGAAAAGATTAGGCATAGGATCCAGCAATTCCATCTAAGGGTATTTATCCAAAAGATTTGAAACTGGATCCCAAAGAGATACTTGCACATCCATGTTCACTGCACTATTATTCAAAGTAGCCAAGATGTACAAGCAACCTAAATGTCATCAACAGATGAATGGATAAAGAAAATGTGGTATATACAATGAAATATTATTCAGCCTTAAAAAAAGAAAATACTGTCACATGCTACAACATGGATAAATCTTGAGGACATTATGTTAAGTGAAACAAGCCGGTCACAGAAGGTCAAATACTAGATGACTCCAACTCAGATGAGGTATCTAAAGCAGTCAGACTCACAGAAGCCAAAAGTGAAATGCTGGTTGCCAGGGGCTGAAAGGAAGGGGAAATGAGGTATGTTCAATAGGTAGAAAGTTTCAGTGACCTAAGATTTAAAAAAGTCTAGAGATCTGCTTATAGTTAATAATATTGTACTATACAATTAAAATTTTGTTAAAAGGGTACATGTCTCATGTTATATATTTTTTTAATCACAAATTTTTTTAAAGGAGGGAACAGGCTCAGGAATTCAGATTATGCTAGCTCCAAAGTTCCCTTCCTTTCTTCTACTGCTTCATACCGCCTTACAGGCAAGATAAGTATAAATGATATATAGACATAGATATATAGTTATATAACACAGATTAGCATATAACTAAGGGCTAGAACATGGGGTAGGAAGAATGGAGAAGTGACAGGGAGGAAACCAAAGAAGGCTATATTAGTTGAGGAAGCCTTAAAAAGGAGGGCCATCCAGGCCAACCCCTGAAGGATCAAGCTAAGCTTGTGGAAACTGCAACAAGCCTGCCTCTGAGTACAGACACAAGCCAAAAAGGAATGCTAGAAAATAGCTTTCAAAGGCTGCAAGGGTAGTATTTTGTAGAGCAAATGCCACAATTCCAACTCATGAGCTAAACCTTGACAGCTAAACACTGAAGCAAAACCAAAGCAACTGGGCAGAGTACCCTAAGCCATTTATAATCTAGCCCTTAGAGTTTGAGTGTTTTCTGAAGCACAGAAAAAGCCTTGCGAGGATGATAAATAAGTAATATAAAGTCACAGCCTTCCATCAGGGCCCATCTAAGTTAAAACAATCTGATATAAGACCAGATAAATTGTATAATATTTCTTAAAAAAGGAATAAAAATATGCTATTAGAGTAATGCCCCATTTATCCAACATCCCTGAAAAATTTGGTACACTGAATAAATGAATCTTTTAGATAATGAAACTGTTCCCTTTGAATATAAAACCTACGTTAAAGGGAAATATCTGCTCATGAACTAGTTCTGGATCAGTATTAGCAAATTATCCTTATTTTATTGTGTGGTAACGGCATGGAGGTAGGGTGGGAATCTTTTCTTACCAGTTAGAGATGCACATGAACTCTTTACAAGTGAAAAAAACAATGCAGGGTTAGTAAAAGGAGATGGCAAAATGTTAGTATTTATGAAGCTGGTTGATCCCTATATATTCATTAAATACCTTACTAATTGTCTGTTTTTGACAATTTCTATAATGACTTTTAAAAGCCTCAGGTTAGCCATTTAGAGTAAAATTACCCCTAACATTTACTACCCAGATTCCAGCTACCTTATT
Organism: Macroglossus sobrinus; assembly: GCA_004027375.1. Taxonomy (NCBI): domain Eukaryota; kingdom Metazoa; phylum Chordata; class Mammalia; order Chiroptera; family Pteropodidae; genus Macroglossus; species Macroglossus sobrinus. Next base: position 756,147 of record PVKZ01000206.1, read on the forward strand.
AGCATATAAAGACCTCTCTCTACCTGGAATGTCCTTTTACTCCATCTGTACAACTATTCACTCTTCAAGATCCTGCCGCCTTCCTTCCTTCCACTCCAGAACAGAGGTCTAAATTTCTGCTCTGCTCCCACTATATCCCATTCATCTCTATTTTGTACCCCTTATTATAGTCTTGTATCTGCATATGAAACCATCTGCTCTCCTAGTCTGTAAGAAAGGGACTCTAATTTGTTTATCAACACACGTCCAAGGCCCCATACATAGTATGCATAGATAAATTTGGGGGAATTTAACAAGACCTAACCTGGAGTCATCACAAAAACCCAATGAAGCAAGGGATCTGGCCAAGACCTGTTGGGATGTACAGCATGTGTTCTCCCCAGGCTGACATCTTTACTCAGTCAAAGACACCAACTTCCACAGCCTGCCTCCACTTCTAACTTCCAGATATAGATTTCTTATGGATAGAACCCCTGAACACAAATCAATGTTCACAGTTCAAATGGACAACAGATAAGAGAAAAAAGACCCCGGGCACACATTGAGGAGAAAGGTGTGTGTAACACACATGAACTATCTGTTCTGGACTATGCAGAGGGCTTTTCTGCTTAACACGAAAATTGCAACTGTGCTCGGGATAGCAAGATTGCCAGGTGAGGCATAATTGTACCTGTGCAATACCTACATCTCCTACCTGAGTAGTAGACCACTAAGAGCACTGGCTGAAAAAGGATGGCATTTTGGTTACTCTCCTGACAAGCCGTGTCACCTCAAGGGAGTCACATAACTTTCCTTCCATTTAGCCTTCAAGTCTTCAATGATCAAAGCAGGAATACCGCCAAGCGCTGTTGGAAGCAAGTAAAATAAAGTACATCCTGGGTTTTCAAACCTACTTTTAAGTAGGACTCTTTTCTTGAACAATTTCAAAATGATGAAACAGATATTGATCTCTCTATTAATTTCTCTAAAAAAAATGGTCAGCTGTCTTCAATTTTTAGTTTTTAAATGAAAGTTTATAAGCCCCCTCTCCAATCCTCCTCAAACTTTGACTTATGGCCCATATCACACACTCTACTCTTTAACTATACTGTTTATCTGTATTTTTTATGCTCCTCTTGCATGTGGACAATACAGTAAAGGAGAAAAAAAAACAGGAACTCTGAAGTCACAATACTCTGGATTATTATGCTGGTTTATCAATTTTTTCATATACTTTAACTTTAGAGCAAGCTTCTTTGAATGAGTGTGAGAGACATTAAATCCGAAAAAGAAATCTTAAGTTCAGCAATTCTTTCAGTTTTAATTCCAGTTATATTCTGTTCAATTTAACTAAAATTAAATTTACCATTTCAAATGTGTGCAGTAAACTTCTGAATGGTAAAATTACTTTCTGTTTAAAAAAAATTTTTTTTTTTGTACCAGAAGCAACAATTACTTTTGTCATTGGGAAAATAATTCTTAAAAAGAAAAGTCTTAATAATTTTCATTTGAATAAGAAAAAATTCCAAACCTTGCCCTACCATTTCAAATGTGGATTTAAACCACTGACGTCTACCAAAGTGTGGGCAAAGAGTCAAATATTAGATGAATGTGATGATTACTATATCATTCAATATGTAAATTACTTGTTTTAAGTTAAACATTCTCCTAACATCCTCATTTACAGTATTATCTATAAGATGATTAGGGTCCTGTGCTAATGAGTAAGAACTTGAATTTCTTTTCTTAGCGTTTCTTGAATTTCTTGAATTTCTTTTCTTAGTGTTTCTATTTCTTGTAACTCCAGACTCTAGGCATCTCACAAAGCACAACGGATGGTCCAAAACCACCTCTGTACTAGCAAACCATTTCAAATATCCTGGTAATAATCCATAGCTTAAAAGCTGTTAATATGAGTGATAACATATTATTACACTTTAACAAGCCCTGTTTTCCTACAGATGATAGATAAAAGTAGAGACACTATGGTGTCTAAAAAAAGTCTATTAGATGGGAGGCCAGAAAAAAAGGAGACACTGGCTATACCACACACAGATGTGTGTATTCAAGAGGGTTAAGTCTATACCACTCAACAGATGTGTATGTCCAAAGGGTTCTGGCTGTCACATAAAACAGGTGTATGACCTTGGACTAGTCTCTTAAATTTGTTGGCCCTGACCAGCTTCATATGCAAAGTCAGGCAATTGGATTAGATGTGTTCAAGCCCTTCCAATTCTAAAATTCAATCTAAATCCATATATTCTTAACTGATTAACTCTTAATTAAAAGAAATAAGGCATGTCAAATCCTTAACATAATGGCTAACATGAAGTAAGCATGTCATAAATGCTGACAGTTGTTATTAAAATAAGAGGGTTCACAGCATATATCTGCATTTCTTTGGTGAGATTTTTCTAAAGGAAAAACACACACATACTTTAAAGTCCTATTTTAATCAGCATTGTTAAATCAAAGGAACCCAGAATAAAACAATAAATTATGAAGCTCTACATGAAAGGATATAAGCCTCTCAAAATTGACTGGCTTTGTTTTGTTTTAAATTAGACTTTCAGTGAACTCTTGGCAGCATGAGGGAAGAAATCATGAAAGCTGTAAAGACTCACTCGCTCAGCACACATTTACTGAAAATTGCTATATAAAAGTTAAAGCGGGGAAGCAAAGATCAGCAAGACCCTGACTCTAGGTCCAAACAAGTCACGAGTGACACAGGAGTACAAACTGTAGAGTGGCCTAGATAAGTAAAAGGTTATCCTGAAATCTCAGAGCAAAGGTCTCAAACTAGTGGGCCACAGATATCCAGTCTGGCCCATACGCTTTGCTTTTGTTTGTAATGGGTTAGACTGCAAACAAACAAGAGGTCATACATAAATGAGTTCTAGCTCCTCAGAAACTTGTAAGTGCCAGCAGTATCAAGGCCACTTTTCGGCTCAGCAACAACCTAAGGGTAGCTGAGTAGCACCTCCAGCTCCACTGCTCCCTTAATTAACCTTGAAACTAGAGCTGAAGATGGGCTGCCACTTGCCATCGGCCTACTCCCTCGCTGAGTCAGATCCCTTTTCCTTTGCCCATTCCACTTGTGCCCAATCAAGGAGCCGCTAGTTGCTCAGGCTCTTGGAGCAGAGCCTACTGGAATCTCCACTTTGCCACAGACAAGCCATGGTTATCTTAGGCAAGTAATTCATCTCTGAGTTTTCCACCTGCAAAACTGGGGTATGAATAGTATTTACTTCATAAAGCTGGTGGAAGGGGAAATGTATTGTTACCTGCAAAGTGCTTAGATCTGTGTCAGATACTTAGCAACTGCTCTATAAACATTAGATGTTACTGCTTTCTGGTCCCTGAAGACATATACGTTTTGAATTTCTGTCCTAGAGCTTTAATATTCTAAAGATATCTACTAAGGTATTTTATGATCAGAAAGAAAATGGCATATGGTGAAAGCTGTTCAGATAAACCTAAGAATTACCAGATTCACCAGACACAAAGGACAAATATCATATGATTTCACTTATATGAGGTATCTAGAAGAGGCAAAGTCATAGAAACAGAACACAGAACAAAGGTTAGAAAAGGCAGGGAGAATGGGAAGTTAGTGATAAATGGGTACAGAGTTTCTCCTGGGAATGATGAAATAGTTCTGGAGATGGATGGTAGTGATTGACGACTGTGCAACAGTTTGAATGTATTTAATGCCACTGAACTATACACTTAGAAATGGTTAAAATGTAAATCTTGTTATGTATATTTTATTTTATTTTTTCAATGTTTGTATGCATCACATGCCTGTTGTTTTCTTTTTTTGAACTTATTGGGATGACACTGGTTAATAACATTATGTAATTTGTTATGCATATTTTAGCACAATTTTTAAAGAGAAGTAATACAGCCAACCTAATTTGCTCTGCTGCTATTTGTTAGAAATAAGTTGTTAATGATTGCAAAGACCCCAAATGCACTATAAGTTCATGTTCTCAAAAGCCGAATAAATACATACTGCGTTTCTCATAATAGTTTAGGAAGAACAGCATTAACTATTTTAACAGCTGTGCAGCACAACAATAGGTCTTCTTATCTGGACTCATTGTGGGAACATATCGATAGCAAATACAGTGTGAGGTCAGTGGGACAGACTTTTAATGCCTGCCTGCAGCAGTGGGGCTGTTCTTCCTTCAACCCCAAATGCTCCACATACACACCTCTTTCTTCACTCAACAAACACACCAAATGGTAGGCTTCTTGTCAAGCACTATGTAACTGGCTGCCTTTGAACTGTAGGATGCTGGGCAACAATGACAAGAGGTTCTGATCGCCACACCTGTTCCATTAGAGCATTCAACACACAACACACATACACACGCACACACACACACACTCTCTCTCTCTCTCTCTCTCTCTCTCTCTCTCTCACACACACACACACACACACACACACACACACACACACCCCAAATCCTGCCAGGCTCTAAATCAACACCCACAAGAGAATGTCCCAAACCATTTCAATCAGGGCCTTAAAAAAAAAAAAAAGAGTATGTAAAATTAAGCAAATTTAAAACTTTTTTGAAAACATCTATAGGCCCATCTCCTACGAGTTTACAATTGCGATTCAGACAAACTGCACTATACTTCTTAAACTGATGCCTTTTGACAGGAAAGATCCCTTTAAATGTTACTGAAATTGCAAAATAATAAGATATAGTAATATATTTTATCTTTTAAATATTGCATTCTGAATAACAACCCAAACTTAGTATGGGAGATCTACCTGGTACCTTGATTTTTACTGCTGCCAGGTAATTAAGAGACAAACCACCCAGGTGGCTATATGTCCTATATTTAAACCTTCAAATATTGATGATCATTTTCCCCAACTAGGATTTTTTAAAAAAGTATTCCAAAAAGACTCTAAGAGAAAAGATCGTAGGCAAAATGCAGTTTATCTCTCTTTAAAATCAATGTATATATCAAATGACAAATATTTTCATACTCCAAGGATCAAAGGGGAAAAAGATAAATGTTTTAAAAACTCTCTAAAACAACAGCCTCAAGAACAACTATCATCATCTAAGAAATGACCTCAGTCTGTAAACCGGCAGGAAACTGCAAGGAGAGTAACTGGTATTTCCCTGAGTAGAAAGTCTGGCTTTCCCTGTCCAAGCTGCATCTAAACCAAACAACAAATACTAAACAGCGCCAGGGAAGTTACGGAATTAGTAGACAAAAAGAGAGTGCGACCCCAGATGTGCTGCTGTCATGGACTAAATTATGTCCTCCCCAAAATTCATGTTGAAAGCCTACCTGCCGGCACCACAGCACGGATTCTAATTTGGAGACAGGGTCTTTATACAGAAGTAATCAAGTTAAAATAAGACCTTTAGGGTGGGCCCTAATACACTATGACTGGTATTCTTATAAAAAGGGCAAATTTGGTCACAGAGACAGATATAGATAGAGGAAAGATGATGCGAAGAGATGCAGGGAGAAGACATCGTCTACAAGCCAAGGAGGGAGACCTGGAATAAATCCTTCTCTCACAAGCCTCTGAAGGACCTAGCCCTGTCGACACCTTGATCTTGGACTTTCAGCCCCGAGAACTGTGAGACAATAAATTTCTATTGTTAACTCCGCCCAGCCTGTGGTACTTAGTTACAGCAGCCTTAGCTGACTAACACAGCTATTTACCAGATATGTGGCTTCAGAGTCGACACAATCCAGTCTTCAGGGGCCTCTGCTATCAAGTGAACATGAGACAACACCCATACAAGGATCCCCCAAATCTGTGAACAGTTATCATTCATATATAATTGATCAGTACTGTGTCGGCACAGTAGGTTACAGAAGAAATCTAAAACTCTCTCTGCCTTCTCCTGCAAATATCTTACCAGCTAACTAGCACAGAGAATGTATAATGCATTGCAAAATGACCATGCTATTATAAATCAGGGCCAAAAAAAATTTTTTTTTTAATCAAATTCTTTACTTATCAGTCAACAAGCAAAAAAGCAGAGCCAAATTTTAAGATAGGACTTTTTCCCAGGACAAATGGCAAGTACATCATAAATACTCTCATGATCTGTGAAGTTAGGGTACATCAGGATGTGTGATCCTCTGTGTCTCACCCCCTTGGGACACAATTTTACTGCAGGAATATGACATAACTGCCCTCCTTTGTCCACCAAACAGAATACAATATGCCTTCAATATGTCAGCTTGTTTCATCTCCCTAAATTCATAATTGATTTTCAACATTTTATGCTCCAGTTACTGCCTCATAGCAGACTGGGACAAGTTCACATTTCAAATGCTCCTTCCTTTAAAATTTAAAATGATAAGAATAAGGAACAACTGTCTTCAATTTTTCTCTGAAAATTTTCTCTGAAAATTTGCTTACCACCTTCTCTAGTTTCTCTGTCACCCACATATATATCCATTACGTATCAGAAAGGATACAGAACTGATACAATCTAGCTGAAATATGGTGCCATATATACTGAGAAACAACCAACAAGAAGAGGAAAAAGAATTGTCTTTATTTAGAACACTGAAAGAGTAGCTACTCACAGTCCCAATAGAAACAGAATTAGGACCAATGTCAAACAAAAATTAAAAGCTTAAATTTCCCTTAAAAAAAAAAAAGTAGAGCTATATATTTAGGTCATTTTATTTTTAACCACAGCCTTCTCAATGACCTGAATATTCCAACATCCACTCTAAATGACAAGTTTTATAATTCCTATGAATAATTTAATTGGGCATATTTGTTTTACTTATTGAATAAAAATGTTACTTCAGACAACGACAAGCCAGTTCCCCACAATAATTTTCAGTCTGAATATCTTCCATTATTCTTTGGGAAAAAATAGCACGAAGTGAAAGAACAACTTTAAAATCGGATCTCTTGCACAGCAGAGACTTGAACAGCCATATAGAAAGGGGCAGATTTTGTTTTCCTGAAGTTTCCAATATATTTACCCTCACTCAAAAAAAAATTTAAAGTACCAAGGTATTTTAAAGTTACAACAGTATGTGTCTGAATTTACTTTCTGAAAGACAGTGCTATTAGCACAATCAATTTCAATGACTTCCTTAGAACATGGGAGTGAATAATATATGCCAGAATATTTTACATTGACTTCTACTAAAATGGAAACAACATGCACATTTGCCTCAGCAAAAACAATACAGTTACAGTCTGTTTTGTTTTGTTTTTAAATCCAACTTCACTTTTACAAAAGCCAGTCTCTCAAGTAGAAGAAAACAATTTATCTAGAATATTGTTGGCCTTGGGAAGCAGAATAGCATTTGCTACTGGTGGGGAGCAAAGCGGGGGTGGGGCCTGCCTGGTTCCTGTTTCCTTTTATGCAGAGAGCAAGCTTCTGGTTTACCATCTGCACCTCTCTCCTGCCCCTCACTTACCCCTTTCTAGAAGCCCTAGTGACTTATATAATCCTTGAAGCTAAGGAAAAGAATCTGAGGACAGGCACCCAGCTCCTCCCCACTTCTTCTTGGGTGCCAAGCTACCCTCTAGATGCACACAGTTCAGTCCTCTTCAACATTCTGGCTATACTCCCGGAAGCAGGCCTCCATGTGGGAAAGCCCTGATGGTCCAGCACTGCCTGTGAGCAGCCAGGCAAAGTGACTACTGTGGAGTTCAGGACAAGGAAGCCTACTGTTGACACATATTTAAGTCATCCTCTCCAATATTAGTTGTCGGTAAAAAAGGTGCAATCTAAATTCCTGATGTCTTCTTTCTCTGGTCTCTATCAGAACCAGTTCAGAACTCAGACTGACAGGAAAAGTAGGGAGTCATTTACTGCTCCCTCATCCTAATAATCCAAAAAAAATGAGTTCTTTCTCTTCAAGGGGTAGGATTCAATATCTTGCCATCTTTAAAAGGGTTATTTTGCTTCTAAGTAAACTGTGAGAAAATAGAACAATTCTAATATCCAAAACACTAACTTTGTTTTCATTTCATTCAAAACATAGATGAGTCAGTGTTGCTATTATTATGACCATTTCTCATCATATTCCAGCTCAGCCACTTAACTGGTGGTCGCTGAGTGACCGTTTCCATGTTACTTGCCCTCATTTGTAAAACAGTAATCATGACATCCCTACCTCATGGGTATGATTTACAGAGTGAATGCAATAATGAGGATTAAGTGAACTAGTGCATGTATCGTGCCTAAAACATACACATTGTATGTCACCACCCACTCTCATCTATTCAAAACGAACACACTCATCATTTAGAACCAGAAAGGGCTTTAAGAGATTATTCCTATAAAACTTCCTTTTACTTTTAGATGAGGAAATTGAGAACCAATGTAAACAAGTGATCTGCCAAAGGTCACTCGGAGAAAACTTTTAAAAGCTTTCATTCATTTCTACAAACACATAATTCTGAATATTGTTTCCTTCCCACATCCTTGAAATAGAATTGGCAGATTATAATCTGTCCACCAAAGCCATGTGCTAGTATTAACTCTTTCTTTACTGCACCAACAGTAAGGTTCATGCACCCCTGCCACAGAATCGACCCCCACTGCTACTCCCAGGCTTCCCTGTCCAGGGGCACGGTTGTATTCCCCTAGTGAGCAATGTTTCTGGGATCATTGAGTCACTCTTTTAGTGAGGTCACTTTTCTTAAGGACTCCCAGAAACCCCAAATTCTTATTTTATCAGTTTCTAATTCCGTCCATGCCACTTCTAAGTATTTGCCAACTATCACAGTTTCTCAGATTCCGCATCTGAGCCACAAACACATCAACTAGTTATTTATGAGAGTGACTAAGCGTCTTTTATGTGAAATTAAGGACAGGAATATTTATTACTAGTGTTCTCTGAACAATATTATAATTATCACTTAAGAAATCTTCTCCAGAGCTGAATGCTGCCAAAACTAGGTCCTTACCTGTCCCGTCTTTCAGGAAGGCTCCTAGGTAAATGGAAGGTGCTCGCCAAGGGTCTGCATTTGCTACTTTCTCTGGTTTTTAATAACTGCCCACCTATTTCCAGAAGAGGCTTTTTTCTTTCCTGTTGTGAAATGCTCTGCTGAAAATACTCTAGTAACACTTAAGTATTTTACTTGTGGATAATCAATAAAATGCCATCACTGTTGAAATACCGTCAAATTCCACTTTTCATTCCGTACTAAGTACATTGTTTTGTGCAATCTCAAATGAAAAAGAAGCTTTGGCCAATCTATCATTTATTTCTAGTCTGCTTTTAGTTCCTCCAGAAACAATCATTTGAATTCCAAATCTATCAGAAATCCCCAATTTATCGCAGTAGTTAAACTTAGTCCAAGATAGAAATCGATCTACCCAACCATCATCCCAAACACATTCACATTCATGGTCACTCACATTGCCAGCCTGATGACTTCGTCCTTGGAGTCTACTACAGGACTCTCCCCAGATAAGCAAACAGTATCTTCTTATCTTGATAGTGCCCCTTCATGTAATCTTGTAAATCCAGAAATAGGTACAGCATTTGACAATCTCAGAAAATGTTAATTCATGAGGAAACTAAGGCTAACTTGCCACCAAATATTCCACAATAATGACACTAAGTGTCCCACTTAGTGTCTTTTAGAGACTTCAGCAGCCTCCACACTTCTGTGGGCTGCAATCAGAGTCACCTCCTCACTACCTTCCATCCAACCACAGCTCTTGCTAAGGTCAAGTCCAGTGATTTCATCTTACTTCTACTTACTTCCTAATGATTAACGTGACTTCCTTACTTCTCCATTCAGTTAAATTCCTTTTAAATAGCTAAAATACCTTTCAAATTTAAAAGCAAGATTGCATGCCTTATATATGAACTATATTTTTTCCTCTATTTCAGCATGTCCAGCATAATCAGCTATGAGGAAGTTATCAGACCACCCTAACAGGGACAATTTAATCTGTAGGAGTGTGGTTCGTGACCACCTCACCAACATTTTCAAGCAGATGGCCAGGGACAGCTTTTTAGTTTACTCACCAAAACATCCTACACTCAATCTGCCTGACAGTTTACCTCTCTGTCAATTTCTCATCCACATACCACTCTAAAAAAACTAGCAAACCCTTCTTCAAAAAATGCTGTGTGCTTTTTCTGGATTACTTTCAGTCTTTCTAAACCAGATCAAAAGAGAAGGGTAGAAGGTGATCGTGATATAGAAAGAAAATTTTAGAATATCTTATCACTTTTACTTATTTCATTCTTTCATTTCTATTCTTGTGTATTTTATAATGTAAATAGCTTATTAGTTAATATGTGATAATTCATAAATATACAAATGCTGCAGATATGAGCAAAAATATTTTATTGATAGGCTTGCTATGTCAAAAATGTTTAGACTACTGAGCTAAACAATAATACTTTTATTTATTTATTTAAATTAGTTTCATGTATATAGTACATTGGTTAGACATCTATATAGTTCATAAAACAATCCCCCCAATTGCTCCCTCCCTCCCCTGGCCCTCCACCTAGCCATCATATTAATGCTAACTTCATTCCCTCTGCCAAGCTCCCCATCCCCGTGACCAGCTTTCAACTACTAATTTGTACTTCTTTAACCCTTCACCCATTCTCTCAGTCCCCCAATTCCCCTTCCCCTTTATCCATCACCAAATATTCCACTATATTTGCGAGTCTGTTTTTGATTAGTTCTTTCTTTTTGTTCATTCGATTCTGCATATAAGTGAAATCATATGGTATTTATCTTTTACTGTCTGACTTATTTCACTCAGCATAATATCTTTTGGTCCATCCATGTTGTTGCAAATGATAGGATTTCGTTTTTTTATAAATATTTCTGGGTATTTATCCAAAGAAAACCAAAATAATAATCCGTAAAGATCTATGCACTCCAATATTCATGGCAGCACAATTTACAATAGTCAAGATATGGAAGCAACCTAAATGCCCATCAACAGAGGACTGGATAAAGAAATTATGGTTCATATATACAATAATATTTTCTTATAGTACATTTTCTTGGTGCTCTATGGACAATTCCTTCTAAAATGTTATATTCTAGTTGTTTGGCTAATAAAATATTTTGTATTCATGTAGTGTTTAGATGGTAACATGTTACTAAAATCAGACCTCACTCTTGGTTTTCCTATTATATCTCTAAATTTTATTTCCTTATTCAGGTCTATTCTTAAAGACAGTCTCCGTGGTTCAAAAAAAAAAATTTTGTCTTCAAAATTAAAACCAAGTAAACAATCAAATATCCTTTTAAAAATAAATGACACTCAAGGCAAATTTTTAAATACATAGTACAAAGAATTGGTGCTATTTTAAGCTATTTCTCTTTTAATCTTCATAACATTATTATAATTATAAAATTATATCATATAATATTTATTTTTAATAAAAATTAATCATTGAAATTAGATTTTTAATAGATGGAAATTTACTTTAGCAAAATTCAAGAGACCTCTAAAGTCACAGTAAATAATATTTTCGGTGAAGAGGTCTGAAGACATAATTTTCTGTGCCTTTCATCTTCCTCATCTACCTACTGTCAAGGAATCCCAGTTTTTAATGGTGTGGCACTGGGCAGGCAATTTAACCTCTTTGTGCCTCAGAATCCTCATCTGGTTCAATTCATTCACTGGAGCACCTACTCTGTGCCAGGCACTGTTCTTGGCTGGAGGATCTAGAATTGAACAAAAGACAAGATCCTGTTCTCAAAGACCTTATTAGATAAAACCAGAAAAGCAGTTGGCCCAGAAGATAAACCACTCATACTGTTATCCATTATTATTTCCCCAAAATAAAGGATACCTTAGTTATCACTATCTTAGTGCTATTTTCATTTTAAGGTAAATTTCATTTGCCTTATTCTACCTAGCCCCCAAATGTTTCTTAGCTGGAGAAATAGGGCACAGAAGGGGACAGTTAAATGATTCACCAGAATTTGGCACCAGAAAGCATAGAGACTCTCTACCTTTCCTTAAAAAAAATTGTTGTAAGCTCTTTAGATCCAGACAGCTAATGGGAATAAAACATATGATGGCCAGGTTTCAGAACAAGGTTCTGAAATTTTGATGGATAGCATCCCACTGTACCCCGATCCTCCCAGAATTGACATTTGGTAATGGTGATGAAGGTCCATTTATACCTGGAGGTCACGGCTGAGGTGCTGCAGTGCATCTGACAACTGCAAAATTTACCTACAGTGCAACTTAATCCCTAACGATGCCAGCTTCCAGGCTGCCCTTCCAGAATCTGCCATGAGAACATCTCTTTATTTATTCAAAATTATTATATAATCACAATCGCAGGCCACACTCTCCACAGCCTCCACTATCATAAAGTATTGCTCAAGCAACCTGCCTTTTAGTACAGAATCTAAAATCACCAACAGGAGAATAAAAGAATTCTGCTGAATCCAAAGTAAACACATAAAATAAAATTATAACAGAACTCTCAAGAGAGCATTACCCTCATAAACAGCTTAGATAACTTCACAAACACCTCTCTAAATCCAATATCTGAGACAGACCTGCATCTCCAGCTAGAGTATCACAAATGCCAGACAGGATACACTTTAAGAGTTTTAGGTTACAACCTTAAAAAAAAAATCTCTGGGAAGAGGCGGTGAAATCTATTTCCTAATATATGTATTTTATACCATTCTGCTTAAAAGAAAGAAAATCTGCAGCAAAATATTTGCAATTTGCTGATCAACGACAAAGCCAGGGAGTTGGCCATGATCTGACCTCACCCTGTCAGCATTAGAAAAACAGTCACTCTTCCTCAGCACTGCCACTGCCTCCACCCCCCATATTCATTCACCCAGATTCAGTATCAGATTGCTGACTTCAGACTTAATGGGCAGCAGGATGGAAGGAAGCTCAGAAGAAAAATGACAAAGGGAGTAGAGGCCAATCCCATCTCTGCACTGTCCAGGCCTCCAGCTCTTCCTCTCACTTCCTCCCAATCTGGGAAGACTCTTCTACCAACAAGACTGTCTGAAGACAGCAGACACCTCCCCCGACCCTGGGCCCTTATGCTTCTCTGGAACTCCAACCCCCTTTTGAGACAGGGTCAGTGTAACCTGGACTTTTCATCGGTTCCATCACAGCTCATGCCCAATCTAGACACAAGAGGACCATCCTTGCATCCTATCCCTCATTCTTCTCTCCTTATCCAGCAATTTTCCTCCTTCACATCTCCCTGTACCAACAAACCCCTGCCTCTCCCACTTCACCACAGCCTCTGAAACCTTCTTTCCACTGAAATTGCCTAGGGGTGACTAATAAAGGCTTTGGAGTCAGGAGATCTGGTAGACCCTGGTCTCTACCATTTTCTAAAGGTATGGCCTTGGGTGAGTTGCCTCATCTCTTCAAACTTGAGATTCCTCATCCGGACAACAGGGTTGACCTATCTCTGAAAGTGAACATTAAAAGGAAAATACACAGAAAGCACTTAGCAAAATCCGAAGCATACATTCATATATTTAATAAGTGCCCATTTTGTACCATGAAAAGGTTTTGTAAATGGTAGTGATTATCATTTTCTCTCTCCATCACCTTTTTATATCTTATTGTGGTAAAATATACACAACATTAAATTTCTCATTTTAGCCATTTTTAAGTGTACACTTCAGTGGCACTAAGTACATTCACACTGTTGTGCAACCAACACCACCATCTAGAACTTTCTCAGCTTCTCAAACTGAAACTCTGTATATCCATTAAACACTACTTTCCCATCCTCTCTAACCTCCTTTAATAGGGCCTCTTTCCAATGGGATGTTCTGGCTGAGCCCATTTCTCTTACAACCTCATGTAAAAATTCATCCTTCTTTGAGAGTCTCACAATTCCCAGCTGTCACCTACCTATTTTTGGTAACTTCTCATTCACCAGGGGAAAAGAGGGAGAGAGGGACTTAATTCACAATTTTCTCTTCAGCGAAAGGTCAGCTTCTGAAGAAACAAGAGCATAGGGCTGAGGGAGGGGCTGAGATACTCCAGATTAGAATCCCAACATTTGTTAACTGTATGACCTTGAGCAATTATTTAACCTCTGTGAAGGTTACATTTCCTCACCTATAAATGTAGATAATAACAGTACCTATTCAGAGTTGCTGTTGAATTAACAGTTCATAGTGCTCAGAGCAGTGCCTAGCACATAGCATGTGGGAAGTGACCACAATCACTATCACTATGACTGCTACTGAGCCTCTGATCTTTGGCTCCTGACTCTAGTTAGCCATTCTCAGGGCTAAACCTTAGAGTCAGAGGGCACAATTTAGTGCTCTTGCTTGATGACCACAACCTCCTATCTTGTAGTGCACACAGCCCCCTCACTCACAGGAGTGTGTCCTCCTTTTCATTCCCTAGCAGTGTGGCCTGCACTACTGATCATCCAACCCATCCCCTTGCCTGCACAGTCCTTCTCTGCAACCTTCTTCTTTTGCCACGCCCACAGTATTCAACCCTACTACTTAGCTTCCCCCATACTGGAACCCCTGACCCAAAGTCCCCAAAGAGAAGTCACACCATTCACAGAGAGATGCCACTATAACTTAAATGTCTGTGACCCAGAAGGGCGCTTCCCATTCCCTTCAACTACCTCAAGCTTTCATCTCCATTCTCCACAACCTGCTCTAGCAAATGCCCTTTCCTCCATTTTGCCCAGAAAACCAATCCAGCGAGCTCAATATGCTAACACTCCAACTTCCTGCCCTTGTTCCTTACTCACCGACATATCTACATGCATCCCTGGCTTTTCCTCTTCACTGCTATTCCAAATCAACTTTTCCATCGGCCCCTCCTACAGCTCCCTCCTACATGCCACACTTACCCACTTTGTTCCCACATACATCATGCTGTTTACCTTCCATGGCTCAGCTCCTTTCCGCCCAACCACACCTCACCTAGCTACTCCCTTGAGATACATCTCAAGAATCACCTCCTCCAGGAAGTCTCCCCTCACTTCTCCTCTGATTTCTCTCACCTCTGCAAATTTCACTTTGCCATTTCCTCTGACTGTGTCTCTCCCTAAGAACAAAGGTTACATGGTCCACTGCAAATCCTCAGGGCCTGGCACATAGGCGTGCCAATAACTGTCGAATAAATCAAAGGATGAGTTCAGTGGACCCTGCTTTCTGCTCTGAAGCTTTATTAAATGTTGTTTTAAATGTTTTATTAACAAAATCACCAATTAAGGTTCATAATAAGCCACTTACACATGATGCTATACATTTTCTTCCTCTGATCTAGACAGAGAAACATCCCTCCCTCTGCCTTCCCAGAACAAATATTCCTTTGATGAAAGAAAAAAAAAACAAAAATACAACTTCCTCCTCAGCCAAAACAGAACACCCAAAATAGCAAGACAGTTTATGAAAACTATCTAGCTGACACTGGCTTACATAGGAAAAAGTACAGTTGTCCGAGCTGAAGAGGAGAAAGGGAAGTTTACTCTGCATGGCTACTTGGGGAGGCAACAAGTCTGAAACAAGAAAAATGATCAAAATAAGTCTTAGGTCTATTTCTAAGGCAAGGGTGGAAGAGGGTAACTCCAGTGGAAATTTCCTTCTGTTGCCCAGTTTTACTTTGGCTATGGCTTCCATCCTAATTTCTTGATACTAACTTATGACGATTTATTTTATAGGAAGTAATTTTAAAGGACCCCGGGGAGCTGCAGATGGTACCTCGGGGGCCCATCTGTTTAAGGATGAAAGCTTGGCGTACACCATTACATCACTCTAACCTTCCTCAGCAACTTCCTATCCGACAAAATCTAGATGTTTGCTCTGTCAACAAGATATTTGTGTTTGTCCCCAGCCTCCAGCTTTGGTTCCTGATTAGTTTTAAAATCATTATGCACCCAAGCTGAATAGGGCTACTGTTAGCAGCTGTAAGGTCCTCTTCTGGGCAAACCCCCAAGTCTGTGGCCTTCAGGGAGTGATTTCTGTCCTTTCCGCATAATTACACTCTTCTGATTGATGAGCTGATCAGTTCTCCTACCCCCTGTCCAGAGCTAAGGCCTCTCTCTTCCTGCTCTATTTATTTTCCCAGAGGATCAGAGGGGAGGGAAGAATGGTGTGGGGAGGGAGGCCTCAGGCTTTCCCTAAAAAAATGCTCAGGCGCTGTACATGACAACTTGAGCACTCGGCACTGTCCCAGTCCAGGCCCACCAATCCTTCTGGCTGTCTTGAAAGCTGTCCACATTGCTTAATGCCACTTGAGGTATTGGAAACACATAACAAGAAAACAGCTGCTATTTCCTGGAACATTCACAGACCCCCAAAAGCCCAAGCCCCTAAGCACAGATCCACTTCAGCCAAGCATGGTCCCCTACTCACATACATCCGTGATCACCTCTGAAAGTGACAATAAAACCTACATCCTCCAACTTTTCATCCTCCTCTATGCCCAACAGGAGGATGCACAACCATAAACACATTATCAACTATGAGTGTCTGGCAGGCATTGGATGGCAACTTTGGCAGAAGTTATATTTTTAAAAAGTTTTTGTTTGGGGTTTTATTTAAGGGAAAGTGGGTTACATGTACTGATGTTTGCAACTTACCTTGAAATACTTTTTACAATAAGATGGGTAGCTGCATAGGTATATAATAAAGCAGAAATCACAAAATCTGAACTATAGACTCAAGATTGTGGGTATGTAGGTATTCAGTGTACACCTCTTTCAACTTTACATTTTAATGTTTTCATAATCAAATGTCTTAAGTGTCTTTTTAAAAAATTAACTGACTTCCAGACTTCAATTGGGTTTTATAAGTTTTTCCACTGACATCGCTATTCCATTCCAGGATACACATCCAGGATCATTATATCTCCTTAGTCTCCTCTGGTTTGTTGCAGTTTCTCAATCTTCCCTTATTTTTCATGACCTTGACAATTTTGAGGAATACTGGTCAGGTATTGTGTAATATGTTCAATTGGGATTTGTCTGATCTTTTTCTCACAGACTGTTATGGGTTTTGGAAGAGAAACCACAGACATAAAGTGCCCTTCTCATCACATTACATTAAGGGTACATGGTAACAGCATGACTTATTGCTGACCATGTCAGCCTTATTTGGTTATGGTAGTGTTTGGTCAGGTTTCTCCACTTTAAATCTACCTTTACCTCTTTCCATACTCTATCTTATAGAAGTGAGTCATTAAGTTCAGCCCACATTTTTTTCCCATGACTTCATGAAGGCTTTATTACAAACTGTTATATCATAGGTTGAAAAATGAACTTGAGATGCTGACATGCTGTAGGAGGAAAAAGTACACTTTCTCATTTAAAGACACAGTGTTTATCCTCTCTGCTAACTCCTCAGGCATTGAAAGTGGCACACCATGTGAAGTAGCTCGGGGTATATATGGGGAAATTAAGCTCCTGAAGAAGTATCTACATTAATTATTTGGAATTCTTCTACAAAGAAGATGACTCTTCTCCCTATATAAATTTATGTATATTTATTTCATACTTTGGGTTATAATGTAGAACTACACTGTTTATTTTGTTGTTTAAGTCATTCTAGCTTTGGCTATTAGGAGCGCTCTGAGGTTGGCCCCTATGTCTTTCAACATGTCCACTTCCTTTGTTTTTGAGCACTTCCTTATATTCCGGCAATACAAGATGCTCTGAACCTGCAATTACCCATTTCACAAGAAGCCCTGGTTACCTTTATTAGAGAATGGAATTTAGACACCAAGATCTGGGTATGTTGTTGCTTGTGGGTGTCATTACTTCCAAGCCCTCTCAGTAGACAGATGTAGGGAATGCATGCAGGTATACTAACCCATGTATGCACCACACATCTATAATGATTTCTGTACCTACATTAAGCCAAACAGATGTTCATAGTGATGTCTCCAACTCTAATCCAGTACCACATGATTCACTGGAGCCTCCTGCTCTCTCTTATTTGTGACTTCCCTTTCTAACAGTAGGAAATCCAACTCCCACCATCCACTACTCATTTACATATTTGTTCGACTCCTGAATACATACAGTTTCATAATTGCTAACCCCCATAAGAAACAACTTTACCAGCTAATGTACAGTGTAAATGTACAGTTCCTTTTGTCTTTAACCTTCAATGTCTGGTCAATATACCATTTTCCAAAGTTACTTAGGTTCATGTCTGTTGTTCTCACCCCCTTCACTGAGGCTCTGTCATATTTGTAAATCAGGTAGATTCTTTGTCATAGTCTACATTCACCCTGGGACACACACATACACACACACACACACACACACATCCCTCTCCATTCTTTGTTTTTAATTTTTACAGTTCTTGCATAAAGTTCTCTTTCTTTTCCAGCTCTATTGAGGTATAACTAATAAAATTATGATATATTTAGTGCACAATGTGATAATATATATACATTGTGAAAGGATTCCTCCTGAGCTAATTAACAAATCCATCATCTCCTACATTTACTCTTTTTTTGTTGTCGAGAACATTTAAATTCTACTTCCTTATCAAATTTGAATTATACAGTAGAGTGATATTAATTATAGTCACCATATTACACATTAGACCCTCAAACCTTATTCATCTTATAACTGAAAAAGTGTATCTTTTTAGCAAACCCTATTTCCCCCACACACTCCTCAGCCCCTGTCAACCACTTTCTATTCTGTTTCTATCAGTTCAGCCTTCTTTTCTTCCCTCCCTCCTTCCCTCCCTCCCTTCCTTCCTTCCTTTTCTTTTATTATTCCACATATAAATGATACCAATCAGTGTCTGTCTTTCTCTGTCTGGCTTATTTCACCTAGCATAGTGCCCTCTAGGTCCAATCATTTTGCCACAAATGACAGGATTTCCTTTTTTTTCTAAGCTAAGTGTTATTCTATTGTTTATATATACCACATTTTCTTTATCCATTCATCTGCTGATGGACATTTAGGTTGTCCGCATAAATTCTTTAATGGTTATTTATCCTAAAAAAAAAAATAGTCTATTTAAATACCTGATATCACTTTCTATTGGTATACATGTTTATTTTATCCTTAGTACTTTGATACTTACTTCCAAGTATACCCTACAATACCCAGAATAGTCCCAGACCACAGTGATTACTCAGATACTAATGAACAGATTCTACAAATTTATTTTTTAACTATGTTACATTGATTTTAACATAGTTTAATTGCTAGAGGTCTTTCAATAAAACTGTAGAAGGAAAATGTTCATTTAAGTGTTATTTAAAATTCAATAAGTAGTTAAAATTACGTTACTCCTGCAGGCTGGAATGTGAATTACATGCAATCATTAGAAATCATTTGTAAAATACATACAAATATGAGATAATATACACCATATGTGTGTGTATGTAAAAGCAGCGAACTATACTATAAAAAGTACAGCATATCATTTAACATACATAATATACATGTGTGTCTATGAAAAGAAAACACTGAAGGACAGACACACCAAAAAATATATATTTTTAGTTCCTTTTTATCTTATTTTTTAATGAAAATGAAAGGAGGGAAGATTGTTTGCTGTGTGGGTAATTACAGAGGATCTTCTAAAACAGAAGGTGTTGGTCCAAACAAAGAGAAAAGAACAAAATCAGCAGCTGTATACCAAGCACCTCATCTCATCTAGGTAAAAGATGCAAAGAAATGTAAGCAAAAAGCATGGCTGGTGGACGCCCTCAGGTCAGCTACAATCTGAGATTAACATATAAAAGGTGAGGACAGTGGTGCCTGTGCTAATATGTTTACTACAGACATAAGTACAAGAGTGGAACTGAGAGCTATCTGGAAAGCATCCTGAGAAATGCAGGGCAAAGACAGAGCCTTAACGGATGGGAAAAATTTCAATGGGAGGAGGGGAGGCAGTGTCAATAGAGACGGGCATTATTACTACGTCCACCCATTTACCTGGAAGTCTTCTCATCATCCCATTCCAAGGAAGATCTTAAGCAGTAACAGCCATAGGGAGAGCTTCAGTTGAAGGTGTCCACCCCTCTGGCAATCAGCCCTTTGGCAAAGTGCTTGGGGGTGAGTGTGGGGAGAATTACCTAAGAGGATCTGGTTAGCCTCTAGCAGATTTGATAACACTCAAGTGGCTGGTAACAGGAGCCTAACTCTGGGTTTTCAAAGATTAACATTTTTACATTGGAATGTACACTCCATCCCTACTAAAGTGCTTTTTAAAAGAGAATAACACAAAGAAATATAAAGTAGTCATCCATTACACTGAATATTTCAATGGCAACTCTCAGCATGCCATAACTTTCAATGCACAACAGTGTGTCCACCAGCCAGTCACCTGCAGACGAGATCCCACAGGTGTAAATGCAGAGAGAACTACAGGATAACCTTATACAAACACAGTGGCAACATACCCAAAGAGTTCACATTGCAACTGTAGGAGCTCAGAAGGAACTGTATTTGCTAAACACTGAACTAGACGAGGCAGCAGGTATTTAACAGATATTATCTCTTAGTCTTCCTAATCAGCAAGGCAAGAAAGGATTCACCCTATAAACGGCCACTCGGTTCAGAAATGGCAAAACTTAAATTCACACTCAGCTCTGTCAAGCTCCAAGACTGTCATCTTTCTACTTAGATTGGTATCATGTGTCCCAACAAACTCAAAAGCAGACATAAACATACCTTTAGTATCACTTCTAAAAAAAGGGGGGGAAGAGGGGAAAAATTGATCATTTTGTCAAAACAGTTCTTTTACAGTATAATTCATATATGATGCCAAGAATTCAATTGAAAAATCTAAAAACATATCTCAAGCCCCAATGCAGTAAAGGTAACCACTTATAATTTAGCAAAATAATGTTATAAAGCCCACAAATAGATTACAAGTTGTAAGATTTTTTTAAATGATTGCAAATCTAAAATATTAAAAGCTCAACTTTTTTGAAATATGAAGATATCAAACTTCATATTCATATGAGACATAAACATCAAGATTGATTTTTTTTTCATTCTCACTGAGCACTAGTTTGTGTTCAAAAATATATCACCCTTTTCCTTTCTATTATCTTTCACCTCCTCTTCCACTCACTCTCTTCTCCCCACAAAAAGAGGTTCTTCTTCTACCATTAATTGCAAAACAATTCTATTCTGTGATCTATAAACGATGAAATAAAAAAATGTTACGACCCATTAATAGTTTCATCTCTGTTGTCTTGAGAACTCCCCCTAGAAAGTTCAAACTAGACAAGTCAGAGTAACTTTTTCCAAAGCATCTGAAGTTTTTCATATTAAAAATAATTTAATTTCTTAAGCACTCTTTAATGATTTAGAGTGATAATGTCAAATCCACACTTTAGAAGTTTAGAGTATCAATGCCAAACCTTAGCACATTCATTCACACAGGAGACACTCAAATGCTATTTGCTATGGAGTACAAGCAATTCAGGATAAAAGACAATGTCTTCTCTTCAGAAAAAAAAAACAGAAGAGAATTTTAGTAATTAACTTCTTAAATTTTAAGAAGAAAGTTTAAGGGTTGAGATTTGGAGATGGAGAAAAAAGAAATGCCTATATTTTTATTGTAAGAGTAGAGGAAGAAATTCTTAATATGGATTATCAAATATATAAATAAAAAACAGTATACAAGTAATTTTTTAAATAGGAAGAATTATTCAATTCTACCAACCAAAAAGCTTTCGGACTTTTTTTCTATGTACATAAAGACAGTGAAAGGGGCCTAGCGTAAAACCTGTACATAGTAGACCCTTAAATGTGTCAAACAATTACTACATACTTAGAAGTGGGGGGAGGGAGGGCAAAAATATGATTATAGCATATATACCATGCTGTAACCTACTGTTATTTTTCAACTTAACAGCAGCTAGAAGACATCTTTCCACATCACTCCACTCAGCTCCCTCTCTCCCTGTACAAAATTTCTTATTATCCCATTGCATGAAAGATAAAGTTTTTTCTCAAGCTCCTTTTGAGGTGAATATTTGGCTTTTCCACATTTTTGCTATTAAATAGTACTTTGATGAATATCCATGTAATATAACTTTATGCATCTGTACAATTATTTCCTTTGCATAAATTTTTAGAACTGGAATTTCGTGGTCAAAGGGTTGGCATGTTTTAAATTAGCCTCCAGAATATTTTCTCCTATTTATTTTCCCAACACTGTTTGAGAGCATTCATTTCCCCATCACCCTTACCAACACTGGTGATATTCTTTTTCATCAAGCCATAAAGAAAAAGAGTTAGATTAGTATTTAGTGAGTCTCTACCATATGCCAGGTACCAGCTTAAAAGCTTTATGTGTATTCTAATAGCCCTGTGGAGCTTAGGTACCTGCAAAAACTTTAGACCTATTTAACTGATGGGAAACTAACATCCAGAGATGGTAAGTAATTTGCCCGAGGTCATACAAGATGAAAGATGCTGCTGGGGTTTGAACCCAGTTCACCGATAACTAGATTCTACCCATTAGATCAATTAAATTTCACAAAAAAGTTAAAATCCTGTTCACTTACTCGAGATGCTGTCTCTTTCCCTGCAAAACCTACTGAAAATTCCAATTTCAAGAGCACTGGAAAAACTGTTGAGCTGGGGTTAGGCAAACTGAATTCATGGTTAAGTTCAGGCCCTTACAGGTAGCTGCGGTGTGACTTTGGAAAGACTGCTTCTGAATCTCTTTCCTTGGCTGAAAAAGAGCCCATATCTACCATCTCTACTTTAAAATGCTGTTGTAAAACCCAAAAGGAACATCCATTCCTTCAAGATTACTTGCTGAGCCATTTCCCTGTGCCTTGCACTCTGGTGACAAAGAGGCCACCCAGCTCCAAGGGTCTACAAAGAGATGAATATCAACCCAGAGAACCAAATAGCTTTGATAGAGAGTGAAAGAACGTGAGTGCTTCACAGGCGTCACAGGTAAAGGAATCGTGATCTTCCACAAAACAGCAACCATTTAGAAAGATAAGAGACCTTGGAAAATGCATGAAATCATATTAAACAGAAAAGCCTATACCTAAAAACATATTTTAGTTACAATTATATTTCTTCCAAAGGCATATGAAAAGGATGGAAAGAAATAAGAACATGGATGTTGTATTAAATAAATAGTATCATTCTTTTCTCTTTTCTGAACTGTACAGACCACCATTTAACATTTACAGTCTTAAAATATTTTAATTGCTATGGGAGCACAGATGGAAGTGATTAATTCTGACTAAAATAATGTATGTGAAAGTGGGAAACTCTAAAACCCCCCATCAATGGTATTATTGTCAGAGCATGAACTAATCTAGCATTCCACATAATAGCATTACAGTGCAGTAGCACAAGTTATTTTTACACTTTGCCACTTGCTTTCCAGCTCACCTGACGTTAGTCATTTCTTTACAGTATTGTTTTTTTTTTTATGAAATGCATGCATGTGAAAAACAGTCAAACAGTACAAAAGGGCCTTCAGTAAAATGCAAGACTGTCATCTATCCTGCACCCCATATCCTTCTCAAAGGCAATCGCCATAAGTAGTTTCTTACAGACGCTTCAAAAGATACTCTATGCACAGATACATTTTCATTTAATAATGTTCTTTTTCATCAGAGCACATTTAAATCTACCTAGTTCTTTTAACATCTGCATATCACTCTATTGTATGGCTGAACCATTTATTTAATCAGACTGTGCACTATAAAAACATCTGACAGTGCTATTAACACTATTTATATAATTACTTTTCCTTACAGTTTGATGTTCCAACCTAACAAACTTTATATCTTCTAAGGTACACCAGGTCCACCCACTACCTTCACAGACTCTAGGCTCTCTGAGCTCATTTTTCTGATCTCCTTGCCTCCAGCCAAATCCAGGCTGAGCACAGTTCTCCTAAATGCTCCGTCCATTGCTCATGCTGTTGCTTTGGCTGCATCCCATCCCACCTTCCTTTGCTTGATTAATTCTTACTCAGTCCCTCAAGAGAGGACACAGGTATAACTTCCTTCTGGAAGGAGAGGATCTCCCAACCCTCAGGGCAGAGGAAATGCTCCTCCATTTGGCTCCTGTCACAGCTGATGATGTGTCATGAGGTCAAAAACTTCATGATGAATTTGTGTCAGCCCTGACTACCAGATTTTTAAGTTCCTCAGGGACAGGAATTATATTTTACTAATCTCTGTAATTATCAGAGTTTAGCACAAAGTCTGGCACACTAAATATACTTAATACCTGATGAATTATGCTGAAATGAAGAAGACTTCTGAACACCTATTAGGTGTACTGTGCAAACATTATTTCTCACTGAATACAATGATCTCCATTTTACAGATGAAGAAACCAAGGACATTAAGTTAAGAAACTTGTCAAAGAGCACTAAGGGAGAGCTGAAATCTGAAACGATGTCTACTTTACTCCAGAATCACTGATTTTTCCATCATGCTGTTCACCTTTGATGCTTAACTTTCAGCATCAAAACATGTTCAGCATGTTTTAATGCTGAAAGTTAAGAGGTCACATACACGGTCCTAAAGAATGGGACATCATAATTACTGTGGATAATCTAAGAGCATTGTACTGCCCCCAAAAAAGTGAGTCACAGCAACTTAGAATGTAGAACTAAAATGGCGGGAAAAAATAGGAGGTTATAAATAAGCAAATCTTGTCTACGGCATCCACAAATACGCACTTAGCATATCCAGGCAGAGTCTTTAAGGAGCCATTCATAATAAAAAGAACAAGCAGTCTTAAGTAGCTGCAATATTCTTGCTTAATTCCACCAGCTTGCTCTCCCTCTGAGCACTGTAGGTTAGAGCCCAAGTTTCTCTCCCCACTGCCCCCAACTCCACAGCATCTACAGTTCCTAAATCACTCATTAAAGCTAACCTTTGGGCCAGCAACCTTAAAAGATTTCAAAGTTGACCAATTTTGCACAGACACAGCCACTCAGAAAGCACCTATCAGTGGGCAAGGGGTGGGGCGGAAGAGCGGCATGCAGGAGTAGGTACAGGGTCTTCTTAGCCTGCTATGAGACCTGGGGCCGTATGTGGACCCTCATATCTGCAAACTGGATGTAGTGAGTAAGAATGCCTGCTCCCTCTGAAGGCCTTCAAGAGAATGAAATTAGATAATTTAAGAAAAGACACTAGCACGGAGTCTGGCACTAAGTAACGGTTCAATTGGCTTCTATGCAGTGACTGAGCAAACTCACCAGAGAGCAAGCTGACCTCC
Organism: Macroglossus sobrinus; assembly: GCA_004027375.1. Lineage (NCBI taxonomy): Eukaryota > Metazoa > Chordata > Mammalia > Chiroptera > Pteropodidae > Macroglossus > Macroglossus sobrinus. The sequence continues at coordinate 781,305 of PVKZ01000206.1, forward strand.
TGTCTCTTCCACCAGGACATGGTCTAGAAAGGGAGCTGGGAAGCCCTGTGATTGACAAGGGAAGTTGAAATGGCATTTAGCAAAGGTGGAAAAACAAGAGGAAGCCACTCCTCCCTCCCACACATAAGAAAAATGAATTCACCAGCAGCAAGCAGTTAAGGAACCTAAACCTTGTTCATCAGGAGAGAGAAGCAAAAAATACCCCAGGAGTAACCAGGCACCAACAAAAAAAGACACACAGGCTGAAAACTAAAACCAAAAAGACACTTTGTTTCCTATTATCAGACACAACCAAATAAGAATGCCTGCTAATTCTGGAGAGAAGGTAGAATAAGGTAATGGTTATAAGAAGCGCACTGCGCAGTCGACCCCAAATACACTGCCGACTGGAGTAAGCGGGCACTAAGGTGGTTGGATGAAGCACATTTCTAGGCCTCACCCACCCTCCCAAGATTAAGGGAGTATTGGCTAGATTCAGGTTTATGTGTTTTGACTTTATGTCACCCAACTCCCAAAACCACCTTCGAAAGTACCAGAAGGTAGGGGGGAGGAGAGTGGGGAGGTAGACAGAGGGAAAGGAGAATTTGAATCATTTCAATTAAAATAACAAATTAATTAATTTTTTAAAAAAAAAAAAAGCTTCAAAAGTACCTGCCTTTTACAGAATACAAGCTCAAGAAGACTAGGTAACCCACCCAGGTCACCCTGAGACTAAGGGACTGATTTGGTACCTGAACCCAGGCTGTCTGGCTTCAAAGCTTCCACTCACTCAAAAAAAGCAGGACATGAAGTGCGGGGGGGGGGGGGCAAAATGGGTGAAGGAGTCAAAAGATACAAAATTCCAATTTTATAAGTCCTGGGAATGCAATCTACAGCATGGTGTAACTATGGTTAACAATACTGTGTTGTAGACTTGAAAGTTGCCAAGAGAGTACATCTTACAAGTTCTCACAAGGAAAAAAACATTTATAGCTATTTGTATGTTAACTAGACATGTGCTGGTGATCATTTAGCGATACAAATATCAAACCATTATACACCTGAAACCAATATCAATTATATCCCAATATTTTTCAGAAGGCAAAATTGACAGAGAGGAAGGGGAGAGTGACCTAGGCTGGAGTCATGACTAATAACAAGCAAATGGTCTAATAACTGATTGGTTGATTGGGTTTAAAACGCAGATTTCAAAGAGTATTTTTCAGTGACCTTTTCCAGCTTTATTGAGATATTATTGACATATAACATATAAGCTTAATGTATACAATGTGATTATTTGATACAAACATATATTATGAAATGGTTACCATAATCAGGTTGGTAAACTCTGTCATCCCATCGCATAATTATCATTTGTGTGCGTGGTGATAACATTTAAGATCTACTTTCTCAACTTGCAGATACATAATATAGTATTGCTAATTACAGTCACCATGTTGTATATTAGATCCCCATTCAGTGACTCTGGGATAACCTAAGTCAGACCTGGGCAAACAGAGAACCCTGGGGTATTACACCTCACTCTCCACATCCCAGGTTCCCTCCTCCAACCTCTTGTTCCATAAGAAAGAAAAATACTCGGAATCTAATTTCACTAGAAATCTCTTGCCAAAGGTCCACTCAAAAAGCAAAAACAAACAATTAGGGCTTGATACTTTTGAGTGTTCATCCAAATAACTAAAAAGCATCCTTGGCAAAATCAAATATGAATGTACATAAGTTTCTAAAAACAAGCAATTTTCCTAGGTGTTGCTTTTCACCAGACTGCAACATCATATTGTTTAAGGAACTATTAAACACTCCCTGAAAGAAGTGAAATTAAAAGACAGCCTGGGCTATTCAGAGGCATACATTCTCAAAAGTATGACTCTGTCACAAACTGCCTTGTCCAACTCAGGATCTTGATAAAAATGCAGACTGCCGAACCCCACTCAGAACCAAGGAACTTAAGGGCAGGGCGTGGAAGTATGTGTTCAGGTACTTCCTACGCACAATACCATTTAGGACTAGGGGCTCTATGGATAGGAACTAGTTACCCATCTCCTCCTACAGTCTACCTCAAGCCTACTCAGGGGACTTACAGGAGTCTCTACAGGAAGGCTGGATGCTGCCCCAAAAATCAAGTTTCCAACTGCCGACTGGGCATTTCCAACTTGGTATCTCAGAGGGGGAGGCCCAAACTTTGCCCCTTTCCTCCTGAGAGAGTTCTCAGTTACTTTTATCACTCAATGTCCACATTGCCTAGAAACAGCCTTGCTCTCTACCTTCAGTCAGATGCCAAATACAGTTTAAGTCCTCACTGAACATCATCCATAGGTTTGGCAACTTTAAGCAAAAGGATGTTGAGGAAACCAGTTTACCATAGACTAATTGACGTAAACAAGAGTTAAGGTCCTACAGCATCTCATTGCAGCTTATCATTGTTATAATGAAACAACCCTGAATGAAAAGATGTTATTACAGGACCAGCTCTATTCCTTTCTGTTCTGAAAGAAGCTTTCATCCAACAGCAAAAGTCATCTCCCATGTGCAGCTTTATTTGGGTTCTCATTCCCTCTGTTCTAAAAGCACGGTGTTCTAAATACACAAGACTAACAACCTGAGTTCAAATCCTGGCTGAGCCAGGTTACTCTGAGTCTTTTTCCTTCTCTGCAAAATGAGGATGACGACAATAGCACTCTATGAAAAGGTTTTTGCTTAGATTACATGAACTAATGTACCTCAAATGCACATAAAAGGCATTCAACTCATATTCGTTCTCCTCCTCCCACTAACTCAGGCTCAAACATCATCTCTCACCTGACCTACTTCAAAAGCCACATGGCAGAGAGCCCTGCCCCCAATCTGTCCCCACACCATCTCTCCACACCACCACCACTGCCAAAACTTTTCTCCAACACACAGTCTGATTACATCATCTGCCTGCTTTAAAACCTTTGACAGCTATTGCTTGCTTTACAGGATCAAGTCCATACTTCTTAGCCTGGCATACAAGGTCTTTTGCAATCTGGCTTTCTCCTCCCTGCCACTGTACCCAAAAGCCAAGCACCATCTGTTCTAGTAACAACACCCCAAACATGACTTGTGTACTTCCATGCCTCCTAGCCTCTGCTCATGGTGCTGCCTTCATAGAAAGGCCCTCACCCTCTTTCCCACCTGGCAAAGTGCTATGCATCTTTCACCTCCTCCCTGAAGCCCTTTCCAAGTCACAAACTCCTCATTCTGTTTCCTTCTTCCTCCTTCTCTCCCTCCTTCATTTACTCCTCTACTGTCCTGCTACACTTGTGTCTCTAACATGTGTACTTGCATGCACTTGTCTCCTCAGACTGAGACAGAGAGCTGGCCTCAAACTCAGAAGGGCACAATGACAGCCCTCAAGAAATATTTGCTGAAAAAATTAATGCAAGGCTTCCACCACTCTTTGACAAATGAAAAGAGTTTCTAATTTGTCAAACAGTTAACACCTTCACAGTAACTTTTTACTTCTAAAATTCCAGGATATTATATTTGTTGAGCTAGCTAAGACTGTTCTTAATGAAGGAAGCAAAAAAGCCCTGTGAAGGTGAAATGTCTTGAAAAATTCTATTTGCTTAAAACACAATCATTACCCTCTAGAAGTGGTATTTCCTCACTTTTCCATAATTCCATGATGGAAGGGGGAAATCACGCTCTTTTATTACTCTGGCTTGACTTTTGATATGAGGAACTGGACAGTTTAAAGGGTCCCTCTCGCTTAAATGAAATATTTCAGAAAGGAAAGGATGAAAAAAGCATAAAAAGCTCAAGTGCAGCTAAACTTGCATGTCCTTGGGCATCAAGTTCATTCTCAGAGAACAGGTCCTACTTGGCCAGGGAGCAATGCGAGTCCTAGTCTCCCTGAACCCTTTTCTGGTACAAGCCATTAACAGAGCCATGTGCCCTACCATTGGAAATAGCTGATAGAGGGGAACACTTCTTGGTTTACCCATAAATGCCAAGAAGGCAAGGCTCATAAATGTCTACTGAAGCAGCCTCTACACTGTTCCTTGACTTCTCTTGTCAAAACTTAGGACACTATTAATTTTCCCTTCTTAGGAAAATATATTAATTCTTTAAGAGGGCACAAAGCCAGTAAAGAGAATTCTCCCGTCCTCCTCCACTGAGAGGATGTGAGCCCCATTAGGGAAAGCACTAACTCCTCTCCTCTTTAGGGTAGCCTACTCTCCCTGCTGGTGACAGCCCTGTTCATAAATACATATGTATGACTTGAGTGTGGCATTACAGACTCACTCCATCTAAATAAAATAAAGTTTAAAGTTCTAAACCACAAATGAACCTCTACAAACGAAGTCCGTGGAGTGTCTCAAGTTCTCACTGTCTTGTTAAATAAATGCATTTTTTAAATACTGATTTTCATTAAAACCAGTTTGTTGGCAATACTCTTACACCAATAACAAAATACGCTTTTTCTCTATAAATTACCATCTAAAACTGTCCTACTTGTTCAAAACATTTCATATAAACATCTAATTGTTTTAACATAAGCAACTAACTATATAGATTACCTTGAAATCAAGGTCTTATCTGGACTTCTGTAACAAGTACCTTAAAATGAGCAGTTTCAAAAACACTCAGGGCAAACAAAAACTTCCATTCAACTACTGATCCAGAAAGTTGAACTTTAAAATATGGCTAAGAGGAAGAGAAGAAAGAAGAGGACTGACCTGTTTTTGGCATCCATGAGCCAAGCATGGTGCTAAGCATTTTATCACACAGGTTCTCACCTTCAATCTTGGCATTAACCCTATGAAACTACCTCATTTTACAGACAAAGAAACCAAGGTCAAGTAAACTGCCCAGAATTACACACAAAACCATGGTTCATCTGGCTTCAAAGATCATGCTTTTTTTTTTCACTGTACCCTATACATTTGTGTTTTTAAAAGGGGAGGAGAAAAAAGGAGTGTGTATGTATGTATATTTTTAGTATACTACTCTAGTTAGAAAGTACCTATTCTGTCCCAGGCACTTTATTATTCAAAATAGGCGAATTTTGATATGAAAAACAGTACTCTAGCCTGCTAAAGGATTAAATAAAAGAATGTGTTAGGCACTGCCTGTGATGGCTACCATTCATCACACAAAGCTACTTTATATATTCCATGCTATTCTTCATTAAGACTCAGAAAATTCCTTTAAGTTTAATTTTTCCCCAGACATCCAACAAGCACTTGGAAGGATATTAAGGAGAAAAAATTTTAAATAGCAAATTAAGTTAGCAAAGTCAGATAGAAATTTTTATTTACATGTCTGAGTTTCCAAAACAATGCACATATGAAATTATCAACCTGAGTCATTTAAGTTATATAAATACTCAATCACTATGTTGTAAGCCTGAAACTACTATAATATTGTACATCAACTGTAATTGAAAAATAAATAAAAGAAAAAAATTATCACTCTAAGGGTGTACTTAGATTTATGGCCATATTTCAGATTAACATAAGCATTTACCAGAAAAATATTCTGTTAAAATTTATCAAATAGAAGTAGAATTAATGCATGTTTCTAAATTAATGTGCTTAGAAATAAATCTTTATGGAATAGTGCTTTCCCATTACAATTCAGATAGCCTGTCATTCCAAATCAAATTCAACCACCAAAAATGTTTAGCATCCAAGCCATTTTCTCCAAGAGGCACATGATTTATAGTCTTAAAATACACTGAAAATGTATATCTATTTAACCAAGCCAACTATTCAGAATACCACCATGTTCCAACCACAAGCGGACTATATTAAATTTGCAGCCCCCTCAATATACTAATAATATAAATTTCCAAACATGCTCCAACCCATTTCTTCTTTATATTAAAAACATAATCTACTTATAAATTGCTAAATTCATGCCTCTTCCCAAGTGGGGGGTGGAGGAGAGGAGAATAGTCTAGGAATATTGCTGCCTAAAATATTTAACGTGAATCTAAATATGCCTTTAGATCTAACCCCTAGTTTATAGGAAATACAGGAGGTCAAATGGACAAGGTAAACAACAACACAAGGAAACAAATTCAGAATATGGACCTGCTACCAGTTCTCTTCTAAGAGAAGGAGAGAGGAGGAATGGTGGTGAGATAGTAGTTTTCCGCATTTAAAAAAAAGACTAAAGGGACAAAAACAACAACAACCCATAGAACACTATGTGAACCCTGACTGAATCCTTGTTCCAAAAAAACAAAACTGGTGACAAATGTCATTAGGGAGACAATTAGATGATATTAAGAAATTACTGTTACTTTTATTAAAAGTTGACAATGGGTGGTAATTTTTTTCATAAGTCCTTAGTTAGAAATGCATACTAAAGTTCGTTAGGTGAAATTATATGATGTATGGGATTTCCTTTAAAATATTTTAGCAAATTAAACAACTCAGTATTGGCCAAAAGATGCTTTGCAAAAGTTTCTACAGTTCAATGCATTTGGGAAATACTAAATACTCTGTTTCCTTTCAAGGAGACTGAGAATGAACATTACAAATAAGGGTACTCGAAAGTCATGCAGTTAAAAACAAAAATATCTTTTTGCTTTGGTCAGCCCAGAGTTTCTCACTTATTTGAACACAGAACCTGTTTTCCCGCCATAACATCTATTAATTTCCTGAAAATCAGTTTCCCATAAAGTCCACTTTGGGAATTGCTGCTTTATGTAAATAAGCCACTCTGAGGTAAGGCTAAGTCATATGTGTGCTTCGAGAACTCTGAATAATAAAAAATTCACAATTGCAGCTATTTGCAATTTAGATGCCACTCATATGTTTGTTTGTGTGTGTGTGTGTGTGTGTGTTTGCATCTATAAATAGTTGCTTATTCTTATTCTATAAATTAACATGTTTTAATTTTAAGTCAGACTCTTTCTATAATATGAAATTACCACTGCAAAATTTTCCCCAAATGCAGTTAAATTTTACTTATTCAACTCCATTTCCTTGGAAATCTACAATGGAACTGAGTTCAAGTTCATTCAAGTTGTCAAACCACACCTACTTTTCACTTTCAAAACTACTTTGAGATTTTTCAAAGGTTATCCTAACCCTCTCCAATGTCTGACTTCACAGTAACAAAACACAAAACAAACAAAATCTGAAATCAAAACTCTTTGACAGTCTTTTAGGTGGTACTTAAAAGCTTCCAGTAATTTACCTCAAAGTCTCTCAGATTTCCATCTTTATGTGCCAGAAGCGGTCCCATTCTTACAAATGGATCCTTTGGGTACTTTAACAACTAGATCACAAGAAAAGATGCACTTTATCACAAATTCTAATTACTCCATGGCTAAAAGTTTTATAGCAGGTCTGGGTTTTTTTTTTTCTTTTTCTTTCTTTCTTTTCTTTCTTTCTTTTTTTTTTTTTTTGAGAAAAACTGCATCCTATTCCAATTAAGAGCCTTGATACTTTAAAACTTTGGAAATATTCTTAAAAGACAAAAATGGCTAACTAAGAAATCTGAGCTAGAAGTCACTGCTACAAAGAAACAGTCAAATTTGATGTCTCCCTTGCATCTGGGAGGCAATTTACAACATTCAAAACCCTTTCATATACATTCTGTCATTTGACCCTTAAAACCCTGGAGAGATGTCTGTTTTCCATCATGATAACATATATTTAACATGGCTCAACTTGAAAGCCGACAACTTGTCAACCCTCAATTATCCTTACCATGGAGAGAATATCAGCATAAATAATTTGATTCAGCTGAGCAGTGTAGAGTCCAACAAGGACACTCCTATCTCCTGACAAGGATGCTCAAGCCAGACCCTACCACCGGAGCCTATCTCCCATGATTTTGCTTGGTGCTACCTGCAGACAGCTAACTGTCCTCAGGCATTTAGATCTTCAAACAGCTCATCCTCCAATCCAGGTCTTTTCTGTCACTCCACAAGGAGAGAAGACTCTTCTTTTCTGCATGGAGTAAGTAGAATCTTCATGGAGTAAGTAGAAACCAGTAATGTTTTTGTACCACCATCCAGGGAGCTTCCCATTTCATCCATGTCAGTGTTACCAAATGAAAAAATAACAATGAGTAACTGCAGGCAACATGTGTGAGGGCAGATAAAACAGCCTTCGAATAAACGTGACCCAGATTTGGATCCTGAATCCTCCTGTCCTGGTCATGTATGCTCCTTGACCTCAAATCCCTTACATGTCTATGAAGCTCTTGACCTCCTAAGGCTGTCAGGGGATGGATGTGAGAAAAACTCCCCCGGTAACTGGCACAGAGTCATGATCAATGACTGTGGGTTCTCCGTCAGCCCCCCTTTCTCTCAAAAAGGGAAACAAGCAATTTAAAAAAATGACCAAGGCAAGACAAAACCCCCATCATCAAGAAGGCTATAACCCATAGGCAAAGCAAACAGGTGAACAACATAATAATATAAGGAAAAAAGAGTATAAATGTACAAGCAATGTGCTAGAGAGGTTATGTAGAAGGAACCATTTAAATGCAGAAGGGAGAAATCAGAAAAATGTTAATGAGAAAGCAGTATTTAAACTGAGCTAGGCCTTGAAGGACAATGAAAATTTCAGTGGTGGGGAGGGAAGAACAGAAACACAGTATGTGACAGTTATAGAATGGGCAGGAGCTCAGTGGCATTTGCAGAGACATAAAGAGGACAACTGGGTCTGCAAAAGGAAGTTATGAACCAGATCACAGAAAATCTTGAAAGCTATGAATAACAGGGTAACAGCAATTGCTGTTATCTCTCCTTACATCAGCTATGGTGCTTTCAGCTCAAGTAACAAAAATAAGTAACTCTTACAGCCCTAAGAGTAAAAATAAAAATTAAAAAAAAAAAAAAAACACTAAACATGTACCCACAATATACTATAAGTTGTATATAACTTATAATTAAAACATTAGAGTTATGAATTACCTGTATATACTAATGTAGTGTGTACATTATAAACATTCATTAGAAATTTTTTTAAGCTACCTTATGACCCAGCAATTCCACTTCTGGGTATTTATCCAAAGAAATCCAAAACATTAATTTGAGGATATATATTCACTGAAATTTTATTTATAATAGCCGAGACAGGGAAGCAACTTAAATGCCCATCAATAGATGATTGAATAAAGATGTGGATATATATATATATATATATATATATATATATATATATATATATATACACACACACACAATGGACTATTACTCAGCCTTAAAAAACTGAAATCTTACCATTTGCAACAATATGGATGGAACTAGTAGGCGGTGATTATGCTAAGTTAAATAAAACAGAGAAAGACAAATACCACATAATCTCACTTAGAGGTGGAATCTAAAACACAAAATAAACGAACAAACAAAACAGAAACAGACCCACAGATACAGAGAACAAACTGATGGTTGCCAGATGGGAGGGAGGTTGGGGGACTGGGTGAAAAAGGTGAAGAGATTAACAAGTATAAATTAGTAGTTACAAAATAGTCATTGGGATGTCAAGTATAGCATAGTTAACATTATTAACTAGATATAGTACCAGGTGGGTACTAGACTAATCCAGGGGATCACTTCATAAATTATATAAATGTCTAACCATTGTGCTATACACCTGAAACTAATATAAAATAATACTGAATATCAACAGTAATTGAAAAAAATTTTAATCAATTTTAAAAAGTTTTTAAAGAATGAGAATGATTCGAACACTATTGTTAAGTTTATTTTTTATTAATACAAATCTATACAAAATTTTTGTGCAAACTTCTTATTAAATTTGATTGAAAGTCCATTTCCTAATCTCTAAATAAAACATTTTCTTGTCCCTACATACTTACATTATTATCACTTTGCAAAAATCTGTCTAAACCACATGGAATTCAGTTTACTTAAAACTAAATAGTATAATCCATAAGTCTACTCACATGGATTCAGTTCACCAAAGACAAGAATAAGAATGAGGGTAACACTGTCAATTCCACTAGGTTGCACAATGCCCACGCTTCCCTCAAGTGACTGTAAATAATCTAAGTAAAAGGAAGCTTTCATATATACTAACCAGTGTTGATCCATCTATTAAATATCAATAAAGCTTAACTTTTTCCTAGATAAAGTTTTAATACTGTCTTCCCTCATACCTTAGGATCTAGCACATTCTACTTTGGAGATCACTGTTTCACACAAGAATAAAATTTTTTTCCCACACAAGATGTTCTGAATCACAGTGGTTCTAGGGTTGGTTGATTCAGCAGCTTTCAATCCTTGTACCCTGTGAGCCTCAATATGTCAACTTCTTCTATTTTGCTGACAATCTTAGGTTCCCAAAATGGCGTGACCCAACAGGTATCACATATCTATTCAGTCAGTGGTCACTGGAAAAAGGAATGGCATTACTAAAGTTGTCATGGCTTAATTGAAATTCATTTCCTGGGGCAGGGGACACACCCAGTTTACCCTGAAGATCATGGCCAATGAAAAACTAATCAAAAGCAGGATTATGTTATCGAGTAACTTGGCCTCCATAGTGAATCATGTAACTATCAGAGCACAAATGAGCCTAGGCACAGGCAGAAGAACCATCCAGCTGAGCCCAGCTCCAATTTCTGAATCCCAAGCAAATCAACAGTTTTAAATTTAAGCCACAAAAAGGAAAGGAGATCAGGATGGGGAATGTTGTAACAAACGATCCCAGACCTAGCACTCTACCTATGTAGAACAATGGGGGAAGAAAAAGCTACACTGTTTCATTTCCACAGATGTTTTCTTAAATTCAAACATCCAGTTCAGAGTTAGCAAGCACTCAATAAACATTAATAATTGATGTTACTAATCCCAAGTAATTTAGAATAAAGCATGGCAGAGAGAGGCGAGTATAATGGGTTCCATGGGAATAATAACCAACTCCTGAGTTTTTTGCAGTAATTCAATACCCTGTTACACAAGTGCCTGTAAATGCAGCAATTCAAATCCCCACACAATGTAGAAACGTCCACTACTCTCAACACTATGGGGTGTATGTTGCAGGAGCATTAAAAATGTCTATACCCTTAGGCATACTGGTATCCTGCATTAGAAATATATTCTGCATTTTGTTTACTCAGCTCCTCCCTTCTTCCATTAACAATAACTCCCTTCTTTGTGGGACATTTCATCTCCCCACAGTCCCATCTTGTGGGTCTAACCTGGACTGCCAACCATAACTCTCCTTTGGCTGGCATCAGGCCAATCGGGTTGTCTCCAGGGTTCTCCCAAATTGCAAAGCATGTAACATAAATCATGAATTCATGTAACAGAAGGACTAAGAGCAGAGTATCTTGATGATATGAGGTTATGAAGCTATCAGCAGTAGCCAGGTGCTGGGTCCTGTGATTTAATAAGTAAATCACATTTGAGCCAAAGGGCTCTTATAGCCTAAGAGATATTTCCTTCCAACACACTTACATGTCAAAATAAACTGGGTAAATAAATTATGGTAATGTATATAATAGATTTACTAAACAGCAATTAAAATAGTGTTAAAGGAGAATACTGGTGTGATAGGGTAACAAGCACATTATGTAGGTATATACTGTACTATAAACTGTGCAGATACACTACGGCACCTTTGTACGTCAAATCTTTTTCATATTTCTTCAAGCACATGAAATATAGGATTCTATTTTCGCATGACTATATATGCACGAAAAGGTCATAGCCAAGTTTCTTAAAGACTGCCCCACCCCCACTCCAACTCGCAGAGGTAATAAGCAACTGCTCATGATAGGCAAGTAACCCTAGGTGTGCTGGGGTGGGGCAGGGAAGGTGGTGAGTGAGTCACCATGGCTCCAGGCTATATGGGCGAACATCCTGGGTTCACATCTATATACAGCTGTGGTTGGAAGATTTTTACTAAAACTCCCCCATGGTTGTGGCTAAAATCCGGGGGCTATGCCATCCCTCTGCAAGACTTTTCTTGTCCTTGACATTCTTAACTATGGGACTCTTCCTTCCAGAATATTCTCCTTGATCACACATATCTGCAGGAGCTCCTAAAGACAATAACTACCCTAGACAGGCAACCCTCATCAGTGACAGACAGGCCAGAACCCCTTTGACTTTCCACAAAATAATGTTTCTCCCCCACCCCATAGCCTTCTTTATCAAAAGTCCTACTGTCATTCAAAATCCATTCTCTTGATAATAAAAAACAAGAAGCCATTCTTTGTCTTTGCTGCTCTTGTCTCCTCTGATACACCGATAACACAGTCTTCCAACTTCATTAGCAAATGCTGCTTCATAATGCTCTTTTTCCTCACACATATGGATGTGGCAGCCTTCAAAGTCAGTCCGTAGGTACTGATTGATACATCCTCTTTTTGTGGTTGAGACACCATTGCTTAATATGTTGAAAAAAACATTCTTAGAATAAGTTTTAAAAGCTGAAGATGGATGGTTCGTCCAGACATAAAAAAGTCTATAGTCTAGCACATAATTTTATTTAGAACCTTTTAAAGAAAATCCATACCAGCTTCCAGATGAGTGTCAAGTTGCACTCAGTGCTCTTAAGTAGGCAAGCAGGATACAGGATAAACAGTGAAAATGGGTCATCTGCAACCTACTACTTCTTTACTATTAAATCACTAGCAACTTAAAGATAGAATTTATTTAGCACAGAAAGTGCTGCAAAATCAGATTTAGCAAGACATCAGTGTAAAAAAAAAAGAAAGCACAACAAGGATGACACCAAAGAAGGGACATTCATCCAGGCTTTGAAAATTAAGCTGAGAGATACCAAGATGAAAGGCAAATTATATGTACATTTCTTATTTTAAAAAAAGACGTATAGATTTGAGAAGTAATTTCCTTAAGAATGCTGTTTGGGGTACTAGTCCAGATTATAAATCACACTTTACCCTGAAGCTTACTTAATAAAAAGAAGTTGAGAATACACAAATAATTAGTTTGAGGTATGTGAATTTCTGAACTCTCTTAGGGGAGAAAGTTTTATTGCCCATATCAGTGTACCATTTTTAATCTCTGACATCAAAGCACAGATGTTAACCCTGGGTTCTGAAACTAGAATAACCTATAAATGAAATACTGTGAAAGATATCACATATTAACAGACTGTCAGGTTTTATCCAATTCACAGGTGATTCCATGAATAAAGAGAGGTGCAAGGGAGGAACAGGGAGAATCAGAAGACCTAGGTTCAAGTTCAGCTCCACCATTTACAGATGATATTGAGCAAATGGTTCTAACTTGCCCACCTCAGTTTACCTAACTGAAGGTTCAGGGATAAAATATGTAAGTAAAGCCCTTTATAAACCCCAAAGCATTGTTCTAACACTACAGCACTGACTCCAGAATGTGTGCACTTCTCAAACTCTTGGAGAGTCACAGAACTTTAAGGTTGAAAGGTACTTGCATTTTAGGGATGATAATGAGAAAACTGAGGCCCAGAAAGGTTTAGGCACCTTGTACAGATAACACTTGTCAACTAGTAAGGAGAAGTTCTAGTTTTTCCACCACTAAATATGCATTTAGATAGTTCAAAACAAAGCTATCCTAGAACTAAAACAAATCCCTACTCAGAGAGAGAGACAGACAGACAGACAGACAGACAGACATGGTCCCTGTCTGACAATGGTTCAACTTTTTTGGTTTTATGATGATGTGAAACTGATACACATAATAAATTACATGGATATTCAGCAATTTATTATAAAACAGGCTTTGTGTTAGATGATTTTGCTCAACTGTAGGCTAATATAAGTGTTCTCAGCATATTCAAGGTAGGCTGGGCTAAGCTATGATGTTCATGTTCGATTCATTTTTGATGGGATATTTTCAACTTATAATGTGTTTATCAGGACATAACCCCATCATTAAGTCAAGAAGCATCTACACATCCTCTGCTTTATTTTGCTTTTTGTAAACTTCACTCCAATAACTTAAAAGTTAAACTAAACTTTGCATCAGAAAGACAAAATAAAGCTAATTCTCTGGCTCTGAGACTCACAGCCTACTTTCAATTCAACCCAGACAAAACCTTTACAATTGAGCTATAAGAGGCTAATGGAAACATCCATGTAACATTAACCTCCAGCTATGCTGGCAGGCAACATTATAATATGGATTACAGTTCCAGCAGCCCAGGGATACTGGTTTTAATGTTCCCTGGGAGATAAAGAATTAATCAGCATCTTAGAAGAGGATGTTGATCTAAAAATGGACATTTAATGGAGACAATTCCATTGTCTTTAAATTGTGCCCTCAATCACCCGGTATCAAAAACCCACTATGGCACCAAAGAAATTGTGTGTGGTTAGAGACAAAAATATTCTTTTTTCTATAGGCTGTTATGGGAAGCAGAAAAAGGCTGACTATGAATCAGTTGTGTTTTAGTTCCACAGTGGACATAAATTATAATTTGGACATTCTGGTGGTTAAACCAAGAAAGCAGGAAAACCATAGCTTCCAAGTCCCTGTAAAAAGTTTGTAGCAACCCAGCTGAAAGATGGGGCCATGAAAAGTGACCTTAGACTTATTTCTGGACTTTCCTGCCTCCACTAAAATCGATGACACTATTTCCCATCCCTTATTGTCAAATCACAACAGTCCGGAAGCCCGGACCAAGTTCATTTGGCAGGTAACAGGAGCAACCCTAGGAGGAAGTCCTGAGGATGTCAGATACCATATTTCCTTTTCTCCTGCTTATTTTTCATCTTAATACCTCCAGAATATATTTACCATGCATTCTGACTGACACCCACCAACCATGCTGGCTGACACAAACTTTGCAGAAACTGGCATACCCCAAGGAAGGTCCCTGGTGAGATCTTTTAAGTAGCTTAGATGAGTAAGTCATGCATACTGCTACTATAACGAGCATCTCTCAGTCCCTCATAAATTCTTTCATTCCCAGCCATCAAGAAGCAGCTGTTAAAATCCAGGAATCTTCCTAGTAGCAGATCTGAAATACCTCCAAGCTGCCAGAGAAGCTTCACAACTGCTTTCTTCTTCCCCTCCCCCAATCCCAGGAGTGCCAGCCTGGCAGGAATAAAGACGACCCAGGAAGGAAAAAGAGAGGAAGAAGTCGATGTGGTGAAAGCAGAGATGCAGACTCCCCTCATTTCCCCTACAGAGAAATACCAACTCTCTGTACCAACTAACCGGATTTCTCCTTTACTCTGATTCCCACTCATTCCAAACATATTAACTTCTGCAGTCTGGTGGTCTGGTATTTCTCGAGTTAGCGACTTCAGCAGTCCTAAACCCTTTCCTTAAAGATTGTGAACCAGACGCTTCCTTTCCGTGTCAGAGTTAGAGGCCCATCCCACGGGAAGATTCAGCTTCTCTTTACCTTGTAATCCGCCCAGAACATTAAAACCCGCTGCAACTCGGGTCAAGTTCAAGATGAAGGTGCCCTCCTAACCTACTGCAGTTGACTTCAACAGGGAAAAGCGCTACAGAAACCAGTTCCAGGAACGTGGATATGGGGCTGCCAAGAGTGGGCTGGAGGGGGTTGGGTGGGAAAACTACTGTCTCTGAGCCCTGCGTCCTCCGACCCCTGGCCGTGGCGCCGTACTTCGACCTGACCACCGCCGCATTTCCTCCCGGAGCCTTATACAATAAGTCAAGTAAGTTTTGAGAACGCCGGTCCAGAGACGTCCCTGTCTGCAAACACAACACACAATGCCTAGGGCTTCCTTCCTCGCCAGCTGTTCCGGAAAGCTACCGCGCCAAAGCGGGGAGCCTCGCACACCCCCAGCGTTATGCACCCCACAGTCCTTCAGGAAGACGGTGCGGTCTGACATAAGTACTCCCAAAGTGACTACTCTTCAAAGAACAGGAGGATTCACAATCTTGTTACAATTCTTGTCTCTTTCAGCTCCCCCTCCTGTCTAATCCTACCTGGCTCACCCACCCGACCCTCAAATACAAGATCATGGATATGCTAATGGCAGTGTTGTTGGAAGCAAAGCAACAGACTTTCAGCCCAGAGTGGGGCATGACCGCACCAATCCCCTCTGGCTTAAGTTCACCCGGCAACTTCGCGACCGGTGCTCCGCTACACTCCAGGGGCACCCTGGACCCCGCAGTGCCAGGCGCGCCTCTCCCCCGCCTCCTCCGCCGCAGGTATCAGGCGCAGCCCAGGCCCCTGCCAAGCCCGAGGGCTACAGAGGTGGCGAGAAAGAGGGCGACGAGGCCGGGTAGAGGTGCTCCCGAAACCCGCGCGTCCCTGATGCCCCCAAACCCCAGCTCAGCCGGGGGGCCAGTTCGGTCCAGCGAAGAGGGGATGGCGAAGGAAAGGCGCACTCTCCAGAGCCGCCGTGACCAAGGCCCGGGGGTGCCCAACATGCCTGTGCCTATCCCCGCCGGGTGTGCCAGCGGCGGGGGGTGGGGAGGGTGGGGAAGGGTGGGGGAGGAGGCTCCAGAAACTTTCCCACATGCCTTCTCACTCTCCCCATCACCCTCTCCTCCTCCCGGGACCGCTCTTCTCCTCCGCACCGCTGCAGCTGGCCCTGCCCCGGACGCGCGGAGACCCGCGGCGGCGCCGGGGCGGCGGGAGTTACCTGCCGGGAAAGTTTCCAGCTCCGCGGTGCGATCCCCCACCCCCAGGGCCGGGCCTCGGGGCGCGGCCAGCTCGGCGCTCGGCGGCTGCCTCTCCTCCGGCTTCCGAGGCGGCCGCGGCTCCAGAAGCTGCCACAGAGAAGCTTGCGATCCGGCCCGTCCCCCCGCCTCGCACGGCCCACACCGGGGCCTCATTGGCAGCCCGAATCCCCGCCCTTGCGCGTGTTCCCGAAGGCACCTTCCTCTCGCGCGCCCGCCCGGGCCGCGCCCCCGCCCCCCTCCCCGCGGAGGGCTGCAGCGGCTCCCGCGACCCGCTGGGGCGCGGCGCACGAACTTTCCGCGGGGCGCGGGCGCGGCGCCTGTCTGCCCCAGCTCTCCCCGCGGGATCCGCAGCTTTCCCTTGTGGGGCTAGTCCCTCGAGGCTGACCCTGTGGCCCTCCGGGACTGGATCAAGATGGGTGGTTGTATTTTTTTCAATCTCTTTAAAAGCAGTGAAGTGACCCGGCCTCCCTTCCTTGCTGTGTTTTTGAAAACAACCGAGGAGGACATATGGGAGCAATTAACCAAGCTGAAGTTTTGGTGGATGCTTTAGGGTGACGTGTGGCTGTCTTGAATTTTCGCTGCCTCACTTAACTACACACACACACACACACACACACACACACACACACACACACACACTTTCTAGGGCAAGAATGAACTGAGAGAGATGGAAGAAAAAAGGGGCATCTCGCCTGCTATCTTTTTCTTTCCCCGAAAGCGAGTTAGGGATGTCCCCATAGCCCAGAGTCCGCAGTCTCCTCTGACCGCTCCATGCTGGCCTGTGTTGTCTGTACTGCATCCACGGAGGACCAACGACGTGAGTTTATCCGCAGAAGCGGGAGGTATGGAGTGAGTAGAAACACAAAGATGCTATTGTTGTTTTGGCAGTAAATGAAATTCCCGTGTTCCCAAAATGTTTTGTTATTCCCCAGCGGAGCAAACGCCGACATAGGGCCTAGGTCTTCAGGAGTCCTGCGTTCGCTGGCTTCATCCAGGAAACCCAGGCAGCCAATTCAGGTTCAGAGGCACAGCCCACTCCACACCCATAGCCCTTTAGACCAGGCTTGGTTATCGAAGGATCAACCAGGACTGCTGCTGCCTCGTGTGGCCTGCGGGAATTGTGCACGGGGGTGGGTAGGTGCGGGGGTAGGGTCACACCAATGGTGTGTTTGGAGCAGGGAATACAGAAGTTGCTATAAACGAATTTACTGGTAACCCCTAACCTTTCTGTGGCAAACTCGCCTTTAAAGACAACTGTTTTAAACAAATTCCACCATAAAAACTTCAACCTCACACAGAGCTTCCCAATATGAAGATATCCGGGGAGGGAAGTGTCCATATTTAAATTTCCTATGAAAAGGGACAGGAACCAAAATGCCACACGATCGCTCTACATAAATAAAAGATGCTGAAATTTGCTGGATTTTTTCATCCATACTTTCAAAGGCCTGATTATTACTGTGCTGATATTTAAGCAGTAAACATACCAGCAGCCTCGAAGTCTTCCTGAAACAAAGTAAGATATAAATATTTAAAATAAAATATAAATCAGAAAAGCGAGTGATTTCTTCACTCCGAAATGTCTCTTTGCTGGAAAACATGGTAATACATTTTATTTAATTTCTCTTGAAATGCATAAAAGTTAGCAGTCTTTCAACAACTCATGAAAAGCCAGACAGCAATCTTAATGATAAAAGGATGACATAAATGAAAGAAAAAACCTCCACAGTAGTCTAACCTGAAATATTAAGATATGAAAGAAACAATCCTAGAGAAATAGACTTGTATGGTTCCCTGCATCAGACTCCTGGGTGAAATGTATAATGGATGAAATCTACAATTTGTGTCATTCTGTTCTTGGCTCTTCTAAGCTATATTTGCCAAATTTTTAATAAAATTGCTTAGTTAAATTAGGCTTTGAAGACAATAAAATTCCTTTTTTTCCTCTATCCTCAGAGCTCTCTAAGTAGCAAGTAGAAAAACACATAAAGTAAATATGTTAATTACCAACATCATCTTTAGATTATTTTTAGTTGAAAAAAATTTATCTATAATTTCAGAAGTCACAGTCACTAAAGAAGTAACTTCATCACTGCCTCGTTAGGACTGTTTAACATTTAAAACAGGCATACAGCTAGCAATCTGAAATTTGTACACAGAAGGCCATGTCTCCCCTTCTTCCTGTAGTGCTTATATAATCCAAACTACATATGTTGCTATGCATAATCTGATCTCCAGCTTTAAACAGCTAACATTACATAGAGTTTGTCATACTAAGACATCACAGTTGTCTGAAACTGGCACATTTTATAGAAGACAAGGCAAAAAACAGTAATAAAAATTCATGGATGAGGGGGAAAGGGGATCCATTAAGATTAATTCTGTAAGAAAATATTTGAACATTTTCTAAACATTTAAATATGTGAAGTATTAGCTGAGCACAGGTTCAAAAACTGATTTTAGGGGGAGGGGAAAGCAAGAATCACCTCCTGCATTTCTTAGGGTATTTCAGCATATTTAGTTTAAAAAGCTCACTCATTACATTTTTGTTGATTCCAGCTGGAAAAAAATTAAAAGAGAAATATAATCACATGAATATTATATGTTGAACACATTCACCAAACATACATACAGTATACTGGATTCCATTTATAAATTTACTGTCAGTTTGCCATCAATGTAGCTTTTCTCAGCTGAGTGAAAGAAAACAGCAAATAATAAACTGCTTATTTTACCGTGCAATTTAATGCCCAAGGCAACAGGCTAAGGAAGGCGTGAGAAAAGAATGTGGCTTGTGCATGTTAGAATGCTTTTTCCCTTGCTCAGATTCTTAAGTACTTCTATTTTAAATCAAGCCTAAGTTAGGATCATAGCCAGTGTTTATTATAGTATGTGTAGTATGGAATACATAGTGAGAAGTGAAATGTTTAAAACAGTATAGTGGTTAAATACAAAAACTGAGACAGTACTAAAAAAATTTAAAGCAAAGTAGGAAATCCAGAATCAAAATAATTCAGCCCATAAACATTTCCACCTATTTGGAGTGTCTTTTATCTACAGAATTCATTCTGCTTTGGTTCATTTTTTCTTCCTTTCCCTTTTAACATTTTGAGGAGGAAAATAATTTTCAAAGGCATGAGGAATAACGAAATAGTTGCATTATAGTTAGAAATCAGTTGGGAAAAGCAATGAAATTACAGACCCCTAAACAGTTCTAGCATGTGTAGCAATCAACGGTCACACACATATACCAATACTATGGTCAGATGGCTAATGGTAGACATTCGTCTAGTGATATCGAAAACCATAGTTGTGTACAGTTAGCCAGGCAGTTAAATTAAAATAGTCATCTAATGAGATATTTAAACCCCTCTGCAACTCTATCACATGACTTGTCAATATTGTAGAAACTCATCTAATAGGGGATATGCAGTGAATTACTGAAACCTATGAGTTTCACTGAAGAAGAAAGCAAGGAAATAGATTTAGGGGTTCACATTTACTTACAAGAATGTAGGAGTAACTAAAATCCTGGGAGAATCTGGTTTAAAATGGTATGCCATCTGACTAGCATTGTAAATATAGATTTAGACCAATCTTCTGAAGGTAAAATGGTCTGTAAAGGGAAATAGAAATTTCCCATGATCAAGAAGGGTGAAGTAATGCAATCAAGTAGTGATCCCTCTAATAAATGTTGTTGAGTCTGGCTAAGATGACTTAAAAAGAAATGTGCCATTTAATTTTCAGTATAACACATGCATTTTAATATTCTCTCCCCTGGGAGTAGTGCTTTTCCTCTTCTCAGCAAGTTGTATAAAAAGACAATGACATAGGAGCCCAACTAACTAGATTCCAGTTCTGACTTGGGCAGTTATTGTTTGTAATTCCTGGTAATTCATCTAGACTTTTTGAGCCTCGGCTCCCTCATCTGTGAAATAAGGAGGATAGCATAACCTCACAGATTTATCAGGGAGATTAAATAAAATAAGGTGAACAGCACTTAATAAATTAGAAAATGCACTACAAAAGCTACTTTTGTTTACTAGACAATAAACTGTTTTTTCCTCTCTGTTACCCAAGACCACTTTGGGTGGAATAACAACCTAAAGTCTTGATTAGAACAGTCCAGAATGCCACATTTACCAAATGAGAAAGGAAGAGTGCCTCAAAGATGATTTAGTAGTAGATAATAACTCCAATTAAGCTCTCAGAGGCTCATATGCAGGTAAATTGGCAGTTCTTGTCTCAAACAGTAGCAGTCAGGAGCCATTTACAGGGTTATATTTTTCCTTTGTTAATGTTTAGGAGGAAAATTGTAGTATATATACAATACTTGTATATCTCACTTTATGCAAACCGACATATGAAAATTCCTAATTACACAATATATTGATTTAAAGGAATTTTAAAAATTTTTTGCTGAGATTCTTTTCAAGTATCACTACAATCATATTTAAAGTTTTAATTACTAACTATTTCTGTGAAATAGTATTGATAAACACTAATGAGATTATGATCTTCAACTCATGTCAATATTTTCTGTAAGACTGAGAACTAGTCAAAATTCCTTTGCAGCTGAATATTTATTTGAAGAAATATAAATCAGAGAATAGAATCTACCAAAATTTTTGGTTTAAGAGAGTAGGGGGCATATATACAGAGTCTAGCCCAAATAGAAACTTTGGTTTTGTTTAAAAATTAGTTTGCTAATTTTGATGATTGGACAACCTAATCCAGAAACAGATAAGGAATATTGATACTATTGATGATGATTATAATCAATATCCTAGAAGGGAGAGAGGTGTCTCCACTAAAGAGCAATGAGGAGGAATAGACAGAAGCCAATTCCAAGTGAAAATGTATGTAAAGCAGGATTCTTGCATTTAGAAAACTAGTATTTAAACTAGTCTTGGGAATTTAATAAAATAATTAGAAGTTCTATCTAAGTCTATTAAAGATCTGAACATTTTAGATTTGGGGCAGAAATGTTCAAATATAAACTTTTGTTCTCTATATCTTTCATGTATGTCATGTCTAAATGTTTCAGTGACTTTAACAGGAATCATGTTTGCCTAAGAGAAAATAGGGCACTGTGTAATTATCAAGAGAAATTAAACTATTGGGCTTCATTAGAGAAATCACTTCTTACCTAGAGCATTTGCTCTAAAAAACAGCTACTTAGTAAAGACTGATTTGACTACCTATTGAGTTGTAGCTAAAGCCCTGTTACCTTTCAGTGAATTCAAAGCTCTTCCTAAAGCCCCTTTTACTGTTACAGCTAATCTATTGCCTCCCACTCTTCAAGGTTTCAGTGCCTTTGAAAAGACCACCTGAAGGGAAAGAGATTAAGGATACAATTACAATAGAAACAGGTTAAAACAAGACATCAGGAACCCAAAATAAGACAGCAATCACTGAGGATTAAAATTAGATAGTGTCTTTTTAGGCTTTAATTCTCCATGCCCTCTTCTTACCCTCAGGAGTAAACCAGAATGTTAGAAACCCAAATCTTGACAAAGAGTTGGTACCGCAATTGAAAAAAAGAATAGTTCTAATAGTTCTCTGGGAAGCTATATTTAACTTATTATTCAAAATCATGTGACATTTGGAGAAACTAGATCACTTATACATTGATAGTGGAAATCTAAAATGATACAGCCACTCAGGAAAATGGTTGGGCAATTTCTTAAAAACAAAAAACAAAAAACAAACAACTAATCAACTACCATAAGACTCAGAATTGCACTCTTGGACATTTATTCTCTGAAGACTTGTCTTCACACAAAAACCTAAACACAAATATCTGTAGTAACTTTATTGATAGTAGCTGAAAAGCAGAAACAACCCAGACTTTCTTCAAGAGATGGATGATCAAACAAACTGTGGTACATCCATGTCATGGAATAATACAAATCACCAATAAAAAGGAATGAACTATAGATGCACATGACTTAGTAGAAGCTCCAGGGAATTATACTGAATGAAAAAAAAAAAAAGCCAATTCTGAAAGCTTAGAATCCCTTTATAGAATATTCTTGAAATGACAAAAGTATAGAAATGGAGGATAGTTTCATGGTTTCCAGGACAACAGAAGAGATCCTTCTAGTGATGGAAATGTCCTGCTTCTTGAATGTATCTATGTCAATATCCTTGTGGTAGTGAAGTATAGTTTGCAAGGTATTACTATTTGAGATAAACCAGGTAAAGAGCGGATAGGATAGCTCTGGATTATTTCTTACAACTGCATGTGTTATTAACAATGACCTTAAAACAAAAAGTTTAATATAAAAAAAATCAGATGGCAAGAAATACTCAGGAAGCTAAAAACCAAAATAATAATAGATAAAACTGTCATTTAAAAAAGGTCCTGTGTATTGTCACTTAAAATGACAAACGTAGCAAAAGCAAAGACTGTCTCCAGATGTTGACTAAAATATAACATCCAGAGGCCCTTGAGATGAGCAAACCATATAATAAATAAAGCTGATGACCAATTGGCAGAGCGGCTTAAAGCTGGTCATAGCGAGTCTCACAGCTTTCTCTGTTAGAATGTGAGCTCTAATGAGGACAAGGAACATGTTGCATGATTGAATAAATACAAATTGTGCATTTTTTCCCCCAGTCATCTATTGCTTGTACCAAACTCAGTGTCTTTGTATAAACACAACCTAAGATTTGACTGGGCTCAGCTAAGCAGTTCTCACTCAGGATCCCTCACGTAGGTGCAGTCAGAATGTGGGGTCTGGTGGGGTGTGGTGCCTGGACCGGGAAGACCCAAAAGACCTGGGGCTCCTTAGGCCTCTCTGTGTCTCCGTGTGATATCTCCACATGGCAGCACTAGCATAGTCAAAACCTTTTATGTGGCAGCTGAAAGCTCCCAGAGCAAGTTCCCAAGGGCAACGGAAGCTGCATGGCCTTTTCTAACCTAGATGCAGAAGTCACACAGAAACCTTTAATGCTCTTGTTGAAAGTTGCCATGGTGTAATAAAAAGACCTTGGGCTTTAGAGATAGGCAGACCTGTATTTATAGCCCAGTTCTCCCGTTCTTAGCTATGAGCCCCAAGCAAAGTGATTTAACCTCTCTGCAACCCAAGGTGAAACTGTTATCTTAATAACTGGCATTAGAATTCTCTTTTAGAAGGTCTTCACTGGGAAAACACTCATTGGGTCAGGAGGTGAGATCTTTGGTCCTGAGTGTGAGTAAGGGGACAAGGCATGACAGACAAGGGCCAGACTGTCCTGAGTGTGACAAGGAGAGGAATTTGAGTTTGCTTCTGAGGAGAGGGGGTAGAAGAAAATTGTAAGATAGTGAAAGTTACAAAGCAATGTGGATGAAGGACTGCCTTCATGCCAGAAGTTCTCTATAATGGGGTGGCTAAAGGACATTTAAGAATGAGAGATTGCCTATTATTGTATTTGAAGTTGTTTGTAATGATGTGTTGCTTTTGTGTGTCCTCTGTTCTATTCTTTCTCACTCTATAGTTGACATGAATTATACTTTAATGACAGTGAATGTAACTACTTTTCAATATAATGGCACAAAATCTATAATAAATAATATCAGGTATTATACTTATTGCTCAAAGATTCAAATTTACATGTCTGAATAAAATGACATTAATTATTACTTGATATGCCAGTTAAGATTGGAATCAAAGAAAACTCAGGTTAAAGGGCTTGCCAGTAGCAAGTGTTATATTGGCTCATTTAAGTGGCAAGGCCATGGCATAGGTAGAGCAAAGATCCATTTTTTTTCACCCTCTACTCAGCTATGTACAACATGAGCTTTGACCTTCATCTTAATGCTGATTCCCCTGGACAATGTAACATAGCTGCCAACTGCAAATGGGCTGTGTGCTTCCTTGTTTACATCCAGCAAAAGAGAATGTACATTCCTGTCCCAACATTCTCAGCAAGAGTCCTGGAATTTACCTTGATTGGATCATCTGATGTGCAATGTCCACTTCTAAATCAATGACAGTGGATAGAGAACTGGAATTCTTGGTTGGCCTAAGTCAATTACAGCCTATCTCTGGCTTCAGAGGAGGAGGTGGTTAGTTTGCCTTGACACATGTAGGCTACACCAGGAAAGGGTACATTCCCAAATGAATATCTGATTATGGAAAAGCAAACTAATCCACCACAATTGACATATATGAGTTACAGACAAAAGCTCTCCCAATTTGAAAAATATAGGGGAGAAATTATTAAGGGGATTTTTGGTAACTTTTATCACAACTAGAAAAAAAAGGTTGGAAATCACAGATACAACAAGAAGCAAAATAAAGGGAAGTGAACAGGATAATAGATAAAAATGAAAATGAAATAAAAAGGACTAGAAAGAAAAAACAGATAGGCAAAGCTAAATTAATTATAAGAGATATGGCTCAATAAGAAGCTAATAGATATTTTCCGCCTTGAACATGAATGACACAGAGGCTTAATTATAATGCTTACTACAGTCATCAACAAAATGGAAAAGAACAAAATAAGAACAACTTGTAATAAACCTTAGCTAAAAAAGTGAGAACAAATACTAAATAAGAAATGGTTACAAGTAAAAAAATATCTGAAAACCAATTATCTAATGGCATGTGATTCTCTTCCTTTTTAATGTAGTAATATTTTGAATACTACAAATGCAATAAAGAAAAAAGTTTTTAACAATAAAAATTGAAATTGTATAATATTTGTATTAGTTTCCTATGGCTACTGACACAAATTACCATGAACTTTGTAGCTTACAACAACAACAAAAAAGTATATTTTCTCATAGTCTGGAAGACCAGAAGTCCAAAATTAAAGTGTCAGCAGGGTGCTGCTCTCTGTTCCCTCTGAAGGCTCAGAGCAAGAATCCTTCTTTACCTCTTCCAGCTTCTGATGTCTCCAAGCATTTCTTGGCTTGTGGCTGTATAACACCCATTTCTGCCTCCATGGTTACATGGTCTTCTCATCCTCTGTGTCTGTGTCTGCCCCTCTTCTGTCTGTCTCTAATCTTTCTCTTTCTTTCTCTTATAAGGACACTTGTCAATGGATTTGGGGCCCCTGCCCAGATTATCTAGGATAATCTAATCCCCAAATCCTTCATTTAATCACATTTACAGAGACCCTTTTTCCAAATAAAGTAGCATCCACAAATTTCAATTATTTGGACATGGACATATCTTTTGGGTGGTTACCACTCAATACATTACATTATTTGTTAAAACAGTAAAATAAGCTAACCAAATTGAATAAAGATTATAAATCTAGATTTAAATTTATAAATCAATTATATTTACTAATGAAATGTTTTTGGTTCTATTTTTATTTTTTCTGTTTACTACAAGTAATTTAATGTATTGAAATACTGAACACAGATGTAGCCAACTAAAGATTTTTATCCTAACTTTAAAGACATGCAATTAAGTTGATGACAAATGGGTGAAATGTTTAAGAAAATTCATTTTCAATAGTAATTTTTAAAAATGCAAAATCGGACTTTAGGGGACCATTATACACACATTACTCTAATAATAAAATATGTATTAGAATTATAAGACCCAGCTTATAAATCAGAGTCGAGTTAGGAAAATAGAAACCAAGCGAGTTATTTCAAAGAGAGAGCATTTACTATAGGAAACTATGTTATTGGGAGAGCTGAAAGCTCAAAAAGAGAAAGGTAGGTAACCCTGACACTAGCAGGGCAGAAAAAGGAAACAGCTGAGGGAACCCAAAGGAGGAAGAAACACTATAACAGAACAGGACTTTGTACTGTATCACTGGGAGTGCTAAACTGGACGCTAAGAACACCGGGGAGAGGGCATCTAGAAATGAAATCATTTCTAGAGTTTCTGCCTGAAACAGAAAGATGGGGAGCTATAACGTCTCCCCTCTTTCTTTGAATGTCTTCTAATTTTCTGTTGGCACCTTCTATTAGCAGAACCTAACAGGAAACAGGTAGAAATGAAGCTTGGGAAGTATGGTTTGCAGGCTCTTAGCCCCAGCCAGCATTTCGAAGCAGGTTACAGAAGGGTTGATGTGGAGCTAAGAGACAAGTAAATAATCAGCATATCCAATGATGTGGAAAGGTGGGTATATTGCTACATTGCTGATGACACTGTAAGTCAGAAGAGTGAGATAAATAACTTTATACTCTTTGACTAAATAATACCACTTTGGGGAATATGATGGAAAGAAATAACCTAAAGGCAAAAAGAAATACAGAATTTATACAAAGATGTTGGAAGTGGCATCATCTATAACAGCAAAACCATGAAAATAGCCCTTATGCTAAACAATAAGGAGATGATTAAGGAAACCATGGCAGGTTGATGTAGTAAAATACTTAAAAGCTCATAAAAAAGAAATCTATATTTCAAATAAGTATGAAAATGTTTGTATGAAATAAATTGATGTAAAAGTATAACAGAGTTGTATGTCTACTATAATAATTACAGTTGCATAAAAATGTATGAAGGTATATGAACAAACATTAGGAAGATTTGGAGTGATGTAACTAGTTTAGAACTTAATGCTTCTTAGGCTTCTTTTCCTCTATAATGTTGCTTAAGTTCTTAATTAAAAAAAAATTAAATAGTCTTTAATTTTATTTTTAGATTCCCAACAACTAAAGATTATTTGTTTCATGGTAAGCTGCTTTAAAGAAGAAAATCAACACACACACACACTCCAACCCCCTAGCCTTTCCCACCATAGCACTTTTTACAGCTCGGGCATTAATCACTGCCATGGCTCAAGGCCAGTGTCCAATTGGTCTAGAGATTTTATTTTACAACCTGAGAACACTGGCTGGCTCCCAGTGCCTCTGCTCTCCTGCCCTTAGTTCAGCCTGTCTTCTTATTGCTATACTTCATGTATTTTACTCCAGGTCAGGAGCTGTTAAAGTTAACTACAGCAATGAATAAAGATAACAGGGTGAGTAACAACAACAACAAAAAAATACCCCAGCATTTTAATGATTACTTTTGTAAATATTTGTTGCATCAATACAATTTGTTCTGATTTGTTCTCTCCTTGAGCCAGAAGTGCCTTTTACCATACCTGAAACAAAACTCCCTAAACCCAGAGGGCAAAAAGGCTACACTTTGATCCACTCCTCCCACAACCAGCATTGCTTCCCCAAATCATGATCTGCCAAGTTTTTTGGACTCATGAACTCTGCCTCATTACCAGGCTCTTACAGATGCTTGTCACAGCTGCCTCAAGACTATTTGGAGTCTGAGAGAGTATAGTTTCAGCAGGGAAAGTATGACAGCATAACTGCTTCCCACAGAGACCAGCTGGCAGATTGCCTGAGAGACCCTGGCCATGCCCTGGATTGGCTCTCTGCATGATTGATTAAGCAGATAGAAAGAAGGCTTATGAGAGAACCAAGCTCCAAACTTGATCAACTTTTCAATTTTGCCTTTTGCAATTACCTGAGAATCATCTTCCAAAGGGTGCCTAGCTTCGTATTCCTGTTTCACCACCGTGGGTAATTTAACCGTAGATAAATTATTTCAGTTCTTTAAGTCTTGGTTTCCTAATATATAAAATGGGGGAAATAACAGGAGCTACTTCATAATTTTGTTGCAAAGATCTAGGATAATGCCCTTAAAGCTTACAGGAGGATATTGTTAGTTCTCTACTTAAGATCCACTCTATCTTTTTTATTCACAGAAACATAATTTTTTTTGGGGGGGTGGCAATATGCCCAGCTAAAATACTCCCTCCACAGACTCCTTTACAGCTATAGTGGCCATGCTTTCATTCTATAGGGAGGGGCTTCTGGTAAAGTGACAGATTTTGATTAAAAAAAAAAAAGGACAGAGCTAGCAGGATATATATTTTACTCTTTGCCCTTCCTTTTTCCTTCTATATAGAATGGGGATAGCTGAGAAAGAAAAAAAAAAAAACCTCAGCCATCTTGCAACTAAGAGAACAAAAGCTACATGCTAAGGATGGTTGATCAGGAAGCTAGGAGGAACCTGGATCTGTGATGACTTTCTCTACAAGCTATGCCAGGACTGGAGTACCTCCCTCAGGACTTCTTGTTATATGAGAAAAAGTGAACTCCATTTGGCTAAATCACTGTGGTCCAGGTTCTGTTATATGCAGCTGAATATAATCCTGGTCTAAGCATTTAGCACACTGCCTGCAAATAGTAATACCTTAATAAACGTTACCTTATTATTTTTCTATAATGATGGTAAGTCAGCTGTAGCATCATGATGGTAAGTCAGCTGTAATTTCATGGAGGACTAACAGAGGTTCACAATTATTGTGCTGGAATTTGGTTTCAGTAAATAATACGTAAAGTTCTCCATTATCAACTAGGGCTGGTAAACATTCTCATTGTTAAGAGACACTGGCTATACTAACATTTTTAAAAGTAGAATTTGACATTCTATAGTAGTTTTTGTTGTTGTTTCTTCTGCTAGGTTATATTCAACTGGTCCTCAAAGGAGATGATTTTAATGATAAGTCCAGTAAATTTATGAGAGGGATGGGAATAGGCCATTTTAATACTTTGACTAACATTTACTTTTTCCTGAAATTAAATTTTATTTGGTAGAAAGAAATGTTCATTTCCAAGAGATGTTTTATTTTTATTTATAAATATAATATTAGTTTCTTTGGAACTCAAGAATATTTTAATGCTTTTTAAGTAAGACTGATGATGAGGAGTAGGGAGAATAGAATTATATTTGCTAATTTGTTGATTTAACCAAGAATAAATCTGAAATATATAAAAACCCTGGGAGATTTCTCAAGATTTTCTCAGGAGTTAGTAAACGATACCATATATAGCTTTCCCTGATATCTCTGCTTTCCCAAGCTCGTCTGCTTAGATTGAAACATGGATCCATCCCCAACACCAGAAAACATTAGTCTGGAAATATAACTTCACCATGTGACCAGGAAACAACCAGAAAACCTATCAAATGCCTCTATAGTCCACTCATTGAACTGTGTTTTTCTTTTCTCAGTTTTTGTACTTTGTGGTTCAGGTAGAGGAAAACAACAGGATAAGTTGGGCTAGGCTGCAGTGATAATAAAAATTTCACTGACTGAAAAAATGCTAAAATTTGTTTCTTGCTCATTCTAGTCATCTTTCATGGGTAAGGAGGGACACTGTCCTGATTATAGCCATGGAACCCAAGCTGAGAGAGCAGCCACCATCTTGAATGTTGCCAGTCACCATGTCAAAAGGAAAGAGCCTTGCCCTGGTAGTTTCAAATATATGTTGCTTTTGTTCACAATTCATTGGCTAGAACCAGTTCCATGGCCCCACCCAAACAAACATGGGCATTGAAGTCCAGTCCTACCATATGCTGGGAAGGGGAGCACCAGAAAGAGTTGGCAAATCACGCTGACATTAAAAAAAAATAGCATTACCGAGTGCCTGTTATATACCAGCTGTGTCATATCGCTTTTGTTATCTAATCCTCATAACAAATTTTTATATTGTTTAACTTTAACTTTCTGACAAGAAATCTGAAATTTAGATAGGTCAAGTAATTTGTCTAAGAATACACAGAATTTGATTTCCCATGCAATATATAGATTTGATTTCACTTTCACTTGATTCCAAAATCCGTGCTTTTTCCGTATTTCCCCAAGCCTCTTAGTATAGCATGCTCCTCACAACTTCACAATTTTTGGGGATGGGATAGAATAGGAGTGTAGAGAGTGGAGAAAAGGGTTTATTGTTAAGAAATACTTGTTTCCACAAGGCCAAATGGTTCATACTTCCTTGGCCTCATTAGTTTAATGAGGTGACCAACGAACTAACCTAACCAAGGATCTGAAACTGAGCCCTACAAGACCAGAAACAAAAATGACTAAAACCACATTATGAAGAAGAAGATAATAGGGATGTCAAGGGGTCAGACAGATAGTGCCATCAAATTGAGAGGCAGCAATATGCTATTTCTGTTTCTCAAAAACCTCCAAGTAGTCCCTTCTGAATGTCTCCTGTAACTCAGTGTGAAGCCCAATTGCTTTAAAGAGCCCTCTTTGCTATTATATAATTCTCACCTTTAATCCCTAAAGCGTGCTTGAAATTTTGAGAAGTTCACTAAAAATGTTATGCATATTTTTTATTATTTCTCCGAATACACTAATTCTGAGAGGGATTCATATTTTGAAGTGAAGTACTCCCTCAAGCACGCCAGAGAGGCTGATTCCGTCTAGAAGTGTCAGGCAGAGCATGGTTGCGTACCATTGACCTGACCTGCTTCTGCGACGGATGTAATTTTCAGCAAGGAAAGCCTAATCCTTTAAGCTTTTAAAATAGTTTTTACATTGTGTCTCATTTCTACCACATAGTTAACTGTAAGACCTTAAAGATTCAACCAAACTTGAAGATGTTGATATAACATAGCTAGATTTTGATTTTTCTAAGTACTCTCTAAAAATAAATATAATCCTGAAGGAATATAATTCCTTCTCTTATGAAGACTATGCCTAAAAATGCCTGTGATGAAAATGTTATGCTTAAAAGGCAGACTAAAGTACACTTTAACAGCACCATAGATTCTAGAACTGCCAGACAGCAGTAGTCACTAGCTTCAATATACCACCTGGAGGCACTTGGATGGGTCAAGGCCCCACCTCACCTCTTATTAGGTCTGTTTTAGCAGTTATTATGCTTGAGTTATAGATTACAGAGGATTTTCCCCCTGCTTCTCAATTTTTCTTTAGCATTACTTTTATGATAAAATATTTTTTAAACCTGAAGAGCATTTACAAGTACTTCATATTACATACTTCTATACTTCCTTAGATTTTTAGAAATGGAAATTACTGTGAAGATAGAGTGTCAGAGACTCAAATAGAACTCTTAAAATAATCAGTAAGGCATAGAAGTTGAAATTCAATTTTAAAAGGAATGTCCCAGAGTTGAGGTCAAATCCTCATTATAACAGCCAAAATTTAAGTCACCTGAATAAATAGAGAAACAGAAGGAAAGGGCAATCTGAACTCTGCAACCTCTCATATTTAAAAGAAGAAACAGAAGAGGTAATTCCAATTGACCCTCTGTGTCTTCTGTGTTTTACGTCTCTGGTAAGGTTAAGATGACAGCCCATTCTAAACACACATTCATTTACATTAGCAGCCTTTTCTATGGGTGACTTAAGTGCATATTTGAAACATTCCAATGAAGAAAAAAGACATCAAAGGACCAAATAAATCCACACAAGCATGGGAATTTCAGAGCCAGTTTATTTGGACTTTATCTCACTCTTATTTGCCTATCACAAACCAAATGAAATCATAAAACAGTACCCTAAAGACGTGCTTTCTGTAGTCAAAACAGTATAGATCTTGACTCTCTTTGGGGAATATTACAGTGGATGCTTTGACTGTGTTAGTGGAAGGGACTAGGGAAGGATGTTGGGACAATTATTTTACTAACATGTTTTAAATGAGTCAAATAGGTGTCAAATTCCTTTCTGAACACAATTAAGCCTGCATACTGAAAATGAACAGGAACAGGTTGAGAGCAGATTTTATACTACTTGGGTGGTTAGCTGGATTGGCCTTGACTAGAATGTCCTGAACACCCCAACGGTTGGACTGATGATGTAATTCAAGTTGAACAATTATTTTAAATTTTCAGACAGTTGGTCTAGGTCTAGATTCCTTTGTTTTAACTTAACATTCTCTTTTTAATGACTTTCCCCCTTCTTCTCTTACATTCCTTCCTCCCTTGATGGTATCATTACATATGGAAAATTGCAGATGTTTAGTGTATATAACAGTCAAGATTAATATTCACTTTTTAAAAAATCTGGTACATAGATAAAATCCATATAACAGCACATACAATACTCACACAAAGAACTCTAGGGCCCTCAACTTTAGTAAGAGCTAAAGAATGTTTTTAAGTGGAGAGGAAGAAATGATGAGAATATTTGCCACAGGATGCAGACATCAGTCCCCTGGTGCCATTAGCTCAACAGGAATTAAATGTAACTATGAACAAGGGAAGTCATTAACTCAATGGTATTTTTTTTTTAGAAGTCCTTACTCAGCTAACTGGCTAGGCTGATTTGGTGGGTTTGCTCAAAGAGTGCAGAGATAAGACAATTCAGTAGAAGAGAAGAAATGATGTGAGCAAAAGACAAATACTGAAGTTCTCATTCAGGAAAGGCTGTGGAAGCTATGAGAAAGAAGGTTCTTTGTTCTTTGTTAACATAAACATAAATATTTATACAACAGAGAGAAATAAACTGTAGTTTCCGCCTTTGGAAGTTAGAGATGATTGGATAATGATCAGTCAGAAAAACGTAATAATGATTGATGACCGGGAATGTCTTATGTTTTATGTCAGTAGGAGCAAATATTTTCTATATTTTTGGCCTGTTTCTCTATATACACAGTCACAACTACTAGTGATTGAAGAAATTTCTTATGTATTTTTTGAAATATGTATTATTCTTTCTAGGTCCAGCAAGTGATGAAGTAATATGTATCCTTAAAGAGTGCCCTTTTTGTTTTAACTTAAGAAGTTTTTGTTTAAAAATTACAAATGCTAATTATAAAAATATAAACAATGAAGAGGAACATAAAAAAATTTTAAGTAAAATGTTCTCCCCTACCCTTCTCCTTTTCATATTCATTTTAATTACCTAGTGCTGCAAAATAAATTACTCCTCACATTTAAATGGCTTAAAGCAATAAACATTTATCTCACACAGTGTCTGTGGGTCAGAAATGCAAAGTGGCTTAGCTGGGTGGTTCTTGTCTTAGAGTCCCTCACAGACTGCAATCATGGTGCCAGCAGGGATTGTAGCATCTGAAGGCTTGACTGGGGCTGAAGGATGCATAACCAAGGTCACTCGCTCACATGCTCAGTACTGATTGGTGGCAGAAAGCCTCAGTCCTTTGCCACGTGGACCTTACCATAGGACTTCTGGGTGTTTTCTCAAGAGAAGCTAGCTGTGCCCAATGTGAGTGATCTGAAAGGCAGAGCAAGGAGGGGGCCAATTATTTTACTAAATGTCTTTTATCACCTAATCTCTAGAATCATAAACACACATACAGTAAATCTGGCCCACACTCAAGGGGAAGAAAATTAGATCCCACCTTTTGGAAGAAGGGGCACTGAAGGACTCTGGACATCCTTTAATACCACAACATCCCTCCTAATCTTTAAGATTAACTACTATTAATATATTGGTATATAACTTTCTAGACCCTTTCTTCCTGTGCATATACAAATATGTATATGAGGTACATATGTATTTACATATTATTTTATCTTTTATATACCCTTATAGTTGTTTTATAAAACCATCAGAAAATGTAAATTTTTATCCATTAAATAATTTAAAGACATAATTTCTCCTCATAGCACATACCTTGTTCTTTTTAATAGCTGCATAGCATTTAAACTTATCATTAGGAACTTATAATTTATTTAATCATTTCCCTAACGATGTATATTTGGGTTGTCTATAGTTTTTGTTACTGTGAATAATATTGCAGTGGACATCATGGTGCATAAAACCTTACCTGCCCATTTAAGTATTTCTGTATAACACATTCTTATAAGTGGAATTGCTATATCAAAACATTTCTACTTTTACTATTTTGATGAGTACTATTGAGTTGCCCTCCAAAAGTGTGACAATATTCATTTAGTCATTATATTGGTCAGGGTAGGCTAAACTGCAGTAATAAAGAGAGCTTAAATTTCCCATGACTTAAAGATAATAAATTTATTTCCCTCTTCTGTAATACTTCAAAGCTGATTTCCTTGACAGTAGCAGTGGTCCTAGGGGATGGAAGGTGTTTATTCCTACATCTCCTACTTATACATTCCTTCAGGGATCCACAAATGTAATGTTTCTACCACCTTTATGATGTTCCAAAGTGACTCTGGTTGTCACCATTGCCATTCTAAGCAGTGGAGAGGGAGGAAAGAGTGTGAAGAGATGAGTTTGAGAATTCTTATTAGCCAGGCCTGGAAGTGGCATTTATTGCTTCTACTCATATTTCATCGATGAGAACTGCAAAGGATGCTGGGAAATGTGGTAAAGTTGGGCTACTATATACCCAGCTAGCTTTCTTTGCCGCAGGGATTTTAAAATATTTAAAATTGGTATGTCATGAATAACAAGCAATCAAAATGGATGTAATTGTAAAAAAAATCATAAGAGCCAAACAGTATATACCAGCTAAATATTAACCCTGATATAGTACCATGAAAATTTGAAAATCAAAATCCCAATAATATTCTTCATGGACTCAAAAGTAAATTTTTGTTTTGCAACTTAAGTTGTTTTTATCTTATACCAAAGAGCAATTTTTGTAAAGGAAAATAATAAAATGTTCTACTAGATATCAAAACATATATGAAGTTATAGTAATTAAAACAACAAAGTACACAGGAATAGATTGATGACACTCATTATCATAAATATATAAATTCTGCTAAACTCTTAAATATGGTATTCATCATTTTTCCTGAAGACCACCCTCTCCAAGTTCACCATCATCCTGTGTCAAGGCGATTGGTTGCTCTCTAGGCTCCCTGCACTATCTGAGGCTTCTTTTTGCAGTTTTCCTGTTTGTTTGTTTCTATACCACCTTTTTTCTTGATTTCTTCAATCATTTTGCTGCAGCCGAATGGTTGGTGGCTACCTGAGAAAGGGCATATGGAAGGTAAATCTTTCAAGGCCTTGCATGACTAAAGATATTTTTATTCCTCCTTCAAGCTTGATTGGCAGTTTGACTGGATATTAATCGGTAAACATTTTTCCCCCCTCAAAACTGTCATCTGGCATCCAGTGTTGCTGTTGAGAGGTCTGGTGTCATTTTTCTATCTATTTCTTTATGTGTCATCTGTTTTTTCTTTTCTTGAAGCTTTTAGGCTTTTTTCTTTTTTCCTGGTGTTCTGGGATTGTGTGAAAATATGCCACAGCTTTTTGTTTGCCTTATTTGTTTCACTGAGCACTCAGTGGGACCTTACCCTCTAAAGAGTCACTACATCAAGATGTGAGGACCTTTCTTCTTTTATTCCTTTGATACTTTCCTCCACTCCATTTCTTTGTTACTTTTTTTCTTTTTTTTAAATCTCTGTATACTGTCAATAAGATGATAGACTTGCTGGACTGATTCTCTAACTTCCTTATTTTCTCTCTGCTACTTTTCCATCAGTACTTTAGAAAAAAGCTTTTACTTTTGTCATTGATAAGATATCATATTTATTGCCCTTAGGCTCAATATTCCTCAATCTTTGTCTTTATAGCCTGGTCATCTGCTCAAATTAAAGAAAGAGCGCACGCGCGAGAGAACCGAACTACAGAGGCTGGACTAAGCACACTCAGCAGGACTACTGCCTCCTTGTCATTATGGGTACTTAGTACCCTGAAATCTCTGCTTTCAATGCTCCTGCCAATGCCATTTAGATAATTCACCTTCTATTTGTATCCAATGGATATGTTTTCTGTTCACTCTTACTTCACTCTTATTCATACTCCCTTGTTTATTGATGATTACAACTGCCTTAGGGTATCTGTATACAACTTTCTCATCTCTGGTGTCTTTTAGCTTTTCCTGTTATAACAATGACTTCCTTGTATTTTTCACATAATGTTTTCAGGATAAACTAATTATCTACTTAATCACCATCATTCCGTTTGAGCAGATATGTTTCTCAAAGCTGCCCATGTATATCTCTGCCCTATTGCATGGCTGCTCTTGAGTTAGAAAACCACTTCTCGACCAAGATGGGTGGTGGGCAG
The DNA here is from genome assembly GCA_004027375.1 of Macroglossus sobrinus. Classification (NCBI taxonomy): domain Eukaryota; kingdom Metazoa; phylum Chordata; class Mammalia; order Chiroptera; family Pteropodidae; genus Macroglossus; species Macroglossus sobrinus. The sequence goes on from PVKZ01000206.1 coordinate 817,617, forward strand.
GAAACACTGTCCAGCAAACTCCATCTGAGCAACTACTCCTGTGTACTTTTCTGTCAAGAGGCTGGGGGTATGGCAAGTATTCAAAGGTATGGGTAGCCTTTTACAGTGACTTCAGGGAAGAAAGGCACGCAAACCTTAGGAGCCTCAATGGCCTCTTTGGAAAGTGGAAATAATTAGATATCTCCTATCTATTTCAAGGATTGTTAGGAAAATTAAATAAAATATTGCAAATTACAAAGCATTTTACAAAGTAAAACAACTAGCACAAACCCTGATATGTAATATATGTCCTATTAACAGTGGTATAACAGGATGTGTAAAGTACCCAGTACCAAAATGGGTTATTCAGGCCCACTGCTGAGAATTACAACACAAAGCACCACACTTCCTTAGACTAGGGCATTTCCCAGCACTGGGGCTGCCAGCTAGGCTGGCTGACAGTGTCTGTCAGAGGGCCATCAACTCTATCATCCATCATTCCTGCCCATAAAGTCTAGGAACAAGAAATGAGGAACCTTTGTGGAGTCTGCAGAGTTCTTCAAGAGAGGCTATTCCCTCTTATCACCAATGTGGGAAGTGGAGGAAAAGTTCTTCCTCCTGAAGCACAGGGAGGGAAGCCCCACAAATGTGTGTGTGTGTGCGCGTGTGTTCCACCGAGTCAGGGACATGTGAGAGTCTCTAGTGTGAAGCTGCCAGTACTGAAACTAGCAGAGATCCTGCTGACACTCCCTGTGGGGAAAGGGGTGGGAGAGGGATGATGGAGCCAAGAAAGAACAGATAGTCTTAAAATAAAAAACTTTCCCCTAAAGCTAAAATTTTTAATTAAGCAGACTAATTTTTTAAAATCTTTTTAAAAATCTCTTTTTATCGTGAAATATTGCACATAACATAAAAAAAAACATCATAAAATGTGCAGCTTAATGAGTTATCAAGGCAGTATCTGTGTAACTACTACAAGGGCCGATAAATACAGCATTTCTAGCACCCCAGCAGTCTCTACCTTGTGTCTCTTCACAATCAGAAAACCCTCCCTCCCCACAAAGGTAACCACAGTGGACCTTTATAAAAATAACACTTTTGCTCTTTTTAAAAAAGTTTTTGTCATTTAAGCATGTATTCCAAAGCACTATACTTTGGTATTGCTTATTTGGGGGACTTTAAATATATGAAATCACACAGTATGAATATACTTCAATTTTCTGTGTATGCTACTGTTTATGGACATTTGGTTGCTTTCCAGTTCAGGACCATTATTAACATATTGCCATGTATATGACTCCTAGAGTGTGTATACACATATCTTTAGGGAATACACCTAGGAGTGGAATTGTTGGGTGACAGAGCACATGACTCCTCAACTTGACTACAAAATGTTTTCCAAGCGGATTCCCGATATACATTCATTCCCACCAGCAGATTAGACAAGTTCTCATTGCTCCACATGTAAAGTGATAAGTCTTTATTCTGAGGTAACAGATTCCTGTATGAAAAAAAGGCCTTTTTTAAAAAAGTGAAAAAATAATGATAGCAGAATTAACAGGTTGCTTTTTCGAATGACTTTACATGGCAAAATAAAGACCTAGTAGTTTCTTTTAGGCCCTATATTTTCCCCTTGAAAGTCTACTGGACTGTGAATCTCAAAAGCTAGAAACCACAGTCCCACAGAACAGGATATAGATTGTCTCTACTTGTCTTTTTTAACATCAAAAGCTACTTGATACAGAATGGCCCCCAGTGATCCTCCTTTTTAGGTATTCATGCCTTTGCATAGGTTTCCCACACTGAATAGGGGCTGATTTTGTGACCAATGGAAGTGTCAGTCTATGAATTCACAGGCTAGGTCATAGAAGACATTGCTGTTCCAGCACTGGTCTTTTGGATTGATCACTCTGGGGGAAGTCAGCCACCATGTTGTGAGGATGCTCAAGCAGCCTAGGGGAACAGGCCCACATAGAAAAGAAGCAACTTACTGACACCAACGTGCTAACCAAGGAACTTTGAGCTTCAGTCATACCTTCAGATGATTTCAGTCCTCTGGCCTTCTAGACCCCAGCTTCTATCATCTCAGAAATCATAAATCAGAGACAAGCCATCCCCCTGTGTCTTGTCTAAATTTCTAGCCCACGGACACCATGAGATGATACATGATTATTGTTGTTTTAAGCCACCAAGTTTTACAGAGCAGGAGATAACTTACATAACAGAATAAAACCACCTAGGAAATATCCTTGTCAAAAATTTAAACCTGGATCTGATAATGCTTCTATTTTTAACTGCAGGTTTAGAAGTAGAGGGTTAGATGAAACAGAGGAACATGTTAAACAAGTGCACCACAGAATATAGAAAATTCTATAGCACCAATAACCTAATTTTTTCAACTAGTAAATTGAGGGTAGGGGGTTGAGGAGAGGAACCTATAAATTAAAAAGGATTTACAAGGTATGAGAGATTATATTCTTCCCAATATTTGCTGCCCTCTGTTGTGGGAGAATTATCTTTCCCTTTTTCCTATTGACATCAGCTTTAGCCATGTGATTTGCTTTGACCAATGAAATGTGAGCAGATGTGATGGTTGCTACTTCTGAGCAGAAGCTATTGTTTTTTTTTTCTTTCCCCAAAAGTTTTAAAGTCATTGTATGTTTCAAGCAGTCCTCCTTTCCATCTTCCAGGAAGTGGGTGTATCCCAAATAGAGACTCTTTCTTCAGTTCAGGGCCAGGAGTGAAGAGGATGTGAAGCTGACTCACAATGGAAATCCGTGTGAGCAGGAAATAAACCTGAATTGCTATAAGCCATTGTGGTTTTCGAGTTGTCTGAGACTACAGCATAACCTAGTGTATTCGTGCAAGAAATGTTTCAGTCTACTACTACAGATAAATCTTGTTTAGGATTCCAATTTATGAAACCATTGTAGACTGGATATTTAATCATAATTAAGAATTATTTTTTTTTTTTGCAGGTGTGTTGATGGTATTGTGGTTATGTTTAAGACAACAAAAAGTCCAAAAATGTTAGATACATGGTTTGGGGGAAGAGAGAGTAGGTGGGGATATAGATTTGGGCATAAGTCGGTAATTGTTGAGCTGGGGGGGTGAGTACATGCCAATTTATCATATTATTCTTTCTACTTTTGTTTATGTTTGAAAGTTTCCATAATAAAAAGTTTTAAAAAATAGTTTGTTTACTTGAGTTCCACAGTTGTCTCTGACTCCCAAAGGGGTACAGAAATTATGGGAGCTGGAAGGAAGGAACTGATCAATTAAGTTTAGTAAGTGTGACTATACAAAGGAGGTATTTGGATCAGGCCTCAGGAAGAAGGCATCAAAATTAATCATTTTCAATGAGAAAGATGTTTCCTCGGGAGTATTATATCAGGTCAGAGCAATATCAGGGAACAATGCAGAGCACTGGAGAGATATAGGGAGCTCACCTCACATGTGAAAGGGGGGCAGTGTGTCTTAAGTGGACCTCTAACCTTTCTTGAGCTATTGACTAAAATCAAATGTGGTATCTGTTCTTACCAGTTAAAGTGTCTGCCATGTTCTTCAGCTGTGTACTGGCTATTCAATTAATGGTTAGAATTAGGAGATGGATTGGGGGCTCACTCTATCCACTCCCTGCCTCAGCCTGGAATTGCATTACTTCCAGGAACACTGCAAACCTTTTGAGTTAATTACAGAATGTTTTCTATTGTTTCTCTTGTCTCCTCTAAAGTGCTCTAATTCACTCTTAATGAAGCCCCAGACTGCATTTCCACCATTTTCTTTGCAGGGACAGAATTTCCTGTCAGTGGAGTACACAAAGTAGCTGAGCTTAAGCCATCTCGCCAGAACCACACCCAGGAGGATCCCTTGAGTACGGGGAGTCTTGGGCTGAGAGAGAGAAGAGCTCAGCCTGAGCCAGACATCATATCAAGTAACTGTGACCCAGGATATGTGACCTGGAAACTTGTGACTGAGGACATGTGACTTGGGGACATACAGAGATATGAAGGGGGAAGAAATCTATTGGCAATAGAGAGGCAGCAGCATCCTTGGTGGTAGCAGCCACGGCTCCCCGGTCCGGAGGAGTCGAGTAAGGAGATCCTGCTTCTCAGTCTATCCTCCTAACCTAGGTTTGTCCTCTCTAGCAAAGGGGGAGAAGATTGGGGTGGGAGAGCAGACACAACTCCCAGTCCCATGCCAACTAGATTGACATCGAAGTTTAGCGTTGTCTTGTTTTTGAGATTAGAGTTTAAAAATGAACAGGACTGAGCATTAGAAGTAGAATTGGGGAGTTGAACTGGATAGAGACATCATCAAGATATTAAGGATGCCCATTGCCCAGGGATTCCACCCTAGGAGGCTGGGAGCAGTGAAGCAGTTTTGTGCCTACACCCCAGTGAATTGCTGTACCTCAGTAATCATAGGATTCTTTCATCCCCCTCCCCCCTAATAACACAACAAAAAAACAAAACCAAAACAGTTCGGTTCTGGTTTTTAGTCATACACTCTCCTCTTTAAATTAGGCAGAGCCACTTTCTGGCAACTGCCTTTCTTAAACTTTCTTCTCTTTTGCTGTCTCTTCCTTATCCTACAGAAAATTTGTGCCCCCTTGCTGCCTTCTGTGCAATTAACTAGCGCCACACTTATATACCATTAAGGACACTGAAAATAAATACCTATATTGTCTTTTAATATTTTGCCTACAGTGACCTACTTTTAGTTCAATTTCAAAAATAAAGGGGTGAAGTGTGTTCTAAATAAACATGTCAATAAACTCTATTCTGTTTTGGCTATACAGCTTTTAGACTGTAAACCAAAATTGTTTTCTATAGACAGCAAAACTTAAAAAGATCTGTGTAAATACATTGATATTTAAGTTCTGAAACTCCACTTGCTTCATGAAAAATCTACTTCTCTGAGGACTGTTTCCCACTGATAATCCTGGTATTAAAGAGCTCCAGGTAGTGTTGCTTCTGATGTGCCTGAGGCACATTGTAGAATCACTTCCGACCCACCCATGTCTGAAAACACTTTTTACAGTGATTATAAAATCAAGAGCTTCCTTGCAAAGAGAGCAAGGATATTATTCTAAGAGTTGATATTATTCTAATTTTTTGTTTTTGATGAAGAATCTGTGAGTAGCTTCAAAAATCAAAGTCAATAGGTAGACTAACACCTAAAAAAAAAATCAAATTACATTCTGAGGGTTTCACCAAACTTACGTAATTATTGTCACAATTTAAATACTTCAGCTTAGACAGTAAGATATATGTAGTTTTAATATTCACCCCAGGAGTTGTTAATGAACTTTGATGTGCTCTAATGGGGAGCACACGCTCCGAGGGTGCTTTGTGAGCACTGAAGGACCCTAATCGGGACCTTAGACTTGGAGTCTGTGCCTACTACAGCTCCTTCAACTATTTGTTTCTTCAGCTTTATGAGGGGACTTATTTTTAGCATAAGAGATGTTAGAAATAACTTTTCACTGGTGAAACATATGGATTTTGACAAATGTATACCACACAAGCACCTTGCCTTTAAATAAATTAAGCATATGTTTTGGGTGAGCCTAGAATAGTGTTCTAGCCCTGAGTGTCTAGTCCTGCGCCTACCACTTGATGCAGGATTCTGTCACCTAATTTGGCAAGAAGTGTGGCTAGAAATTGTGGCATTCTGCTCAATGAAACATTTCACAAAAGGTTCCAGTTGGGAGCCTCGAGCTCATGGAGCTAACAAGGACAATTTGTCTGACACATACTTATTTGCCAATCAGCATTTGCACATGAGAAGGCCCAGGTTCTAAGGACACAAACTGGCAGAGCCCCGACCAAGCAGGCAATCACGAACCATCGAACTGGCTTAAGCCAATTAACAACATTTCATCCGCAAATAGTAATGATGAGATGTATTGAATGAAAAAAAGCCAAGGCCAAATAGAAAAATAATTACTTACAATGATAAAGACTCAAGAAAGGTTTATAGAGAAATATGGTTTTATCTATAGTTTATAAAAACACTATATAGGGTTTACTATGTGTCAGGCACAGTTCTAAGCACTCTCTCTCTCTCTCTCTCTCTATGTATACATATGAATATACATGTTCATTTAACACTTGACACAACTCTATGAAGAGATACTATTATCATATTATTAACTCCATTTTACTGATGAGGAAACTGAGGCACAAAGTGTGACTTGTCCTAGATCGAGTAAGTGGGGCATCTGACTCAGAATTCAAGTTCTTGCTGTTATGGCCACAAGAGTTCCCTTTCGGGAAAATAGCAGTCAGTTTGTGACCAAGAGCCACAGGAGTTTATAGAGTTAAAGAAAACTGAACTTGCTATTAGAGCCCAGGGGAAAACTAAGGAATTCTGAGGTTTTCCTTGGCTTGAGAAAAGGCCCTTACCAACAAGAGATTTTTCTGTCAGGCATCATTTGGGCAGCAGGGCTTCTGTGATGAATTAAAAATAAAGACCTGTCACTTGGTTGATGATGTGTATAACAGTTTTCCTAGATGCAACAAAGCTGCCAAGTATTAGAAAGGCTTTAAAGAGAGGCAGGCAGCAGCCAAGCTGCTTCTTTCTTTCCCGTTTTTGACTTCCTCTTATATCTCTCTATATTATTCTATACTAGAACAACTGCTCACATATGTGAGATGTCTGATCTAAGCCATAGCAAAATTGTCCTTTATAAAGCTGTGTTTTTCTGTTCCTTTCAGTCCCTCAGGGGGGCAAGAGTTGCGATAATCTGATTATTAGCGCAGATATTTGGTGAACTCTTTATCTGCCACTAAAATTCTGACCTTGCATCTTTTTGTTGAAAGTTCCTCTCTGGGCATGGTTCTTGGAAGGGACAGAAATCACCTACCCACAGCTAGCCTTCTGTGGATGTCCTTTACCCATTTTCTCACTTTCACTCCTGCAACATTATTTTACCCACATATTGTATAAGTGGGTGTTTGCAGGTCCAGCCAGTGCCTATTCCCATTTCCTTGTCACCGAGGCAACATGACACACATCTGGAGCAGTCCTCTCTTCTCAAGCTAGCGCTGTGTGTACTGAGGATCCTGGTAAAACATTCACTCAACCACATTACACAGAACAGCTGGAGACCAACCATGAGTGCTGTAGACTAACAAAATGACTTCAAGGGGGCTGCCAGATCACCAAACTTTATCAGAATCTAGGATTTTTAGGGTTTTGTAACTTACTTGGCAAGATGACAATTCTTTTTTAAAATCTCCAATGTGTACATCTATTGGATTGTTTTTATCTAAAAACGTAATAAATAATTAATGTACTTATCAAACTTGAGTTGAGTACTAGGAATTGAACCCAATGTTGGAAATTCAGAATAAACTATAGGCCCTGCTGATTTGTTGGAGGTGTTTTGGTTGCAGGAGGTAGGAATGCAACTTAAATAAGCTTAAACAAAAAAAAGAAATTTATTGATTCATGTAACTGAAAAGTCTGATGTAAATTTCAGTCATGGATGAATTAAGGAGGCTCAAATTATTTCATCAAGACTCCCTTTACTTTTTTCATCTCTGCTCATCTTTGCCTCTCTGAATGCTGACCTCATTTTCTCTTACTAAAGATAGCTTTCTTCAATATGTCCTAAACAAATGGCTGTAAGAAGCTCCAGCTTAGATCATTCTAGAGCTCAAAACATCAGAGGAATAGAAACCCTCTATCCCTCAGAATCTATGCATTGAAAATCAAGGAAGATTCTAACTGACCCTAGTTGATCACATGTCCCTTCAACTGACCACTCACTATGGGAGTGGAGCATTCAGATTGGCCAGGCCTCATCACATGAAGAAGGTGTTGCATCCCAGTTGTACAACATAAAATGTGTTTCCCCCTGACACACACAAAGAAAGAGGTGGATTGACATAACAGATATTCACTGTGGTTGCCAGCCTCCAAATGATCCTCACTTCTGGTATTTATATCTTTGCATAATCTTTTCCTGTACTATATCACGATTGGCCTGTGTGATCAATAGAATCCTGCATACGTGATGGTGTGGGACCTTCAAGGCTAGGTCATAAAAAACATTGCAGTTTTCACCTTGCTCTCTTTTGAATTACCTGCTCTGAAGGAAGCCAGCCACCATATTGTGAGGATGCTCAAGCAGCCCTATGAAGATTCCGCCTGAAGAGGAACTAAGGCCTTCTGCCAACAGCTAGTACCGACTTGCTAGTGAATTGATGTGCCATCTTTAAAGTAAATTTTTCCAGCCCCAGGCAAGCCTTCAGATGACTGCAGACCTGACCTATACCTTGGCTGCAACTTCAAAACTTTACACAGCTAAGCTGCTTCTGAATTCCTGAACTAAAGAAACTGTGAGATTGTGGGATAATAAATGTTTATTGTTGTTTTAAGCCAATAAGTTTTGGGGAAATTTTGTTAGGAATAAATAACTAACACATTCACTATACTTTCTTTTAAGTAGTTCATTGCACAGCTCAAAAACAAAAATTTTTAAATGACTAACTCTAATTTGTGAGATGGAAAGGAAGATGGAAAAGTTAGAAGAAAAGCCTCTGTGATGTTTAACATAGGAGGCCACCTTTGAGCTGGGCTTTAAGGACAAACATTAGTTTTGAAATGGAAATCCAGGCCAAGGAAACAGCACAAAGGTGCTGAGACTTAAAAGCGAGCCATATGTTCAGAGAAATGCAGATAGATTGGTATGGTTATAGATAAGGCAGTGGTCCATCAGCATCACCAGGAAGGCTTAAACACATATGGATACAGATACTCAGATTCCTACTCTGATAGTTTCCAAGGTTGTATTGGTTTTTGATTGCTTGGTTAGCTGCTCATGGTGGAGGGATACATCTGCAGTGTTTCTCAGTAGTGCTTCTGGGCCACATGCTACAGAAAGCAAGAAATGTAGGCTCTTAAGCCGAAACCAATCCTAATGAAATAGGATCTTTGTGAGGGGGTAGAGTGGGGTTCAGGCATCTGAATTTTAATAAGCACTTTAGAAAAATTTTATGCACATTAGTGCACTAGTTTGCAAGTTTGAGAAATGAATGAATTGTGGAAAAGCCAGGAAAGAATGTTTTGTGGAAATAAGGAGAGTTCTAAAAGGAAGTTGTGAATTCATAATTAGATATACATTCACACCATAATCATAATGATGTAAAGCTATGCTTAAGTAAAAACACTAGCAGGAAATGTACCAAAATGGCCTTGGTTGTATTATGATAGTGACATTGTAAATGATGTTTTTAAATTTTTTGTATTGTAGGTATATTACTTTTATAATTTAAACAGTGCTTTCAGAAAACTCAAGGATCTGTGTCAATGCTGTGGAGAAGTCAATTTGGATGAGGGTTGAAAAGAAGTCATTCGCTTTGGCAAGGTGGAAGCCATGGGGAAACCTTTGGATCAGGGAGTGGAGTCCCAACTACAATGGTTGGACTCAGTGGATAGGGAGGAAGTGGAGGGAGCCAGTATAGACCACGAGTTCAAAGAGCTGGCATCAAAGGCAAAATTTATATTACAATTGTTCTTTTTTTCTCACTGATTATAAAAGTAATAATTGTTTCTTATGTAAAAATTGAATAATATAGAACAAAATAGTAGTCTCCCATAACCCCACCTTCTAAGATCAACCATGCTAACAGTCTGATATATTTGTTGAATGAACATTTTTCCTTCACAAAAGTAGAGAGAATAGGTAAAAATCATCCACATTATTTTCAGCTGAGGAAATCAAGTCTCAGAGAGTGACTTTTCTGAGGCTGTAAAAGTCCATAGTTAAGTGTTTGGTTTCTATAGAACTTAGTGGTTTTCACAGCACGCTGACTTGAATTTTCTGGTTGCTCTGCCCCCTGTTTAGCAGTTCCCTTGTGTCCTATTGCATCATGAACAGATTTCAGCTATATGGCTCTAATATTTCATTGCACCCATGGATTTACATGCTTAAGTCACACTTTATGCCTGTAGTTGATGGTAGGACCTGGGTCCACTCACCATGGTCTGCCAGCTTGTAGCACAGCATTTGACACAGAATCATTGTTTAGCACCCGTTTCTGGAATGATGTGTAATAGGTAATGTTTTATAAAACAACTGATGCAGTTTTCATTTCTAGTATTTCCCACTTCTTAGTCATATCTTCTTTCATTCCAGCAGCAGGTAGGGAGTTCTATGCATAGGTTGCCTCATGGTAAGAATAACACAGTAGCCTCAGAGTTAAATTCTTGGCTTTTGGCTTTCAAAAGCTCAGGTGGGGTATAAATAACAGATTTAGAAGACTGGCTACGAAGCTGTTTTATCCATCCCCTGACTAAATATGGTCTAAATGGGAGGAGAAAGAATAGCTGAGGAAAAGAAAACACGTGAGCCACTAGTTCATGTTCCCCAGAAAGAGGCCTAAGCATTACCTCCCACCCTACTGAACACCATTCTGGAATAGAGCTTGTGGAGTTGATAAAACACCAAAATTCTCCTTGCTGCAATGTGGCATAGCAGAAATAGACCATCACACTGTCCAACAGAAATATAATTTGAGCCACGAATGTAATTTTCAATGTTCTAGTAAGTAGCCACATTAAAGAAAGTAAAATGAAATGGGTGAAATAAATTTTATTACTATATTTTATTTAGTATAAAAATTATTAATGAGATAGTTTCATTCTTTGTAGTAAGTCTTTGAAACCTAGTATATATACACCAGTTTGAATTAGTCATATTTTAATTAAGTGTTCAGTAGCCACCTATGGCTGGAGGCCATATTAGACAGTATAGACTAGACAACCAAACCTAAAACAGACCACGGAATACCTAACCCCACTGATGAAAACTAGAGCCATAGAATGTTGCTTATGTGCTCAAGAATATCACAAACAAGGCCCAAATGCTAAGTGACCTCAGGAGATCTGGTTTCAGGCTGAGAAGAAACTGCTCTAGCACTGATCGACATGGGCTGACTGGACACAGGGCAATATGGATGTCTCAATTGATGCCATGGAGACCTGACAATCCAGGGACTCAATACTTACCTTTCTACACATGTCCATACTCTGTAAACACCCAGGAACTTGGATGCCAATCTGGGGAAAGATGAAACTGAACCCTCAGCCTGATCATAATGAAGTTTCCGCCACTTAGTAGATAAGGGCTGGACTCAAAGTGTTGTGTACAGAAAAAGAAAGCTACACTTATATTATGGATTTAGATTCAAACTTGCTACGAAAAGAATGACTGAACATCAATAGACCTAAGACTATTGTAAGCCTTGTCTGCCGTTTTCTCCTAGGCTGCCAGGGATATCAGGAAAAAAGGGAGAAGTTATGGACTCTTCTACCTAAAAGATACTTGAGAGACATAACAACCAAGAGCAATATACTGAAGCATTGTATTGATTAGATTCTGATTCGAACAAATAAACCATAAAAGACATTTTGAGGAAATTAGAAATTTTGATTGGGTTAGTAGATGGATTGCTAATTTGGATGGTATTGTGGCTCTGTGGGGAAGTGTCCTTATCTCTTAGAGATGACATAAAAAAATTAGGGGTAAAATGTCATGTTACTTATAGACCAATGTTCAGAGCAGCCTTATTCATAGCAATCAAAAAGTAGAAACAACTCAAATATCCATCAACTGATGAAGGGATAAATAAAAAATGGTCTATCTAAACAACAGGATAGTATTTAGCCATAAAGTATTGACTCTTGTCACAACATGAATGAACTTTGAAAATATTATGCTGAATGAAAGAAGCCAGTCACAAAAGGCCACATATTGTATGATTCCACTTACATGCATCCTCTAGAATAGATGTATAACAGACAGAAAATAGATTAGTAGTTGCCTAGGGCTAGAGGCATGGGGATAAATTGGGATTAACAGTTAAAGGGTTCATGGTTTATCAGGGGGGCGATGAAAATGTTTTAAAATTGATTGTAGTGATGGTTGTACATATCTGTAATATTTTAAAAAATTGAACTGTACACTTTACATAGATAAATTGTATGGTGTGTGAATTATACCTCAATAAAGCTGTTTTAAAAAAGAGTAAAAAAGTCATGTTCTGTAATTTTGTTTAAAACTATTAAGAAAAAAAGGAGCAAATATGGCAAAGTTAATATTGTTAAATCTAGGTGATGGATATATGGGGTTTTGTTAGGTTATTCTCTCTATCTCTTTGTATATTTGAAAACAATTTTTAATAAAAAAAAGCAGGGTGGTGGTTCTAGTTCAATTTCTGCCCTTATGCATAAATCTGAGAAGGCATTTTCTTGCCTTTACTAATTGTAAAATAAAATGAAAGAAGACAGCACTCTCTTCTCTATGGGGGCTGTCTATAATATAGTGGACTGCATGAGGGGTGGTAGACATTATTTCATTTTCTCTGTTATTGATAAACTCTCTGAGGAGCAATCAGGTAATAACCAGAGAATTGGGCTATGGGAGGCCACTCATGAAAATGACCCTTCACTCTTCCAGGCCATTACAAAGCTAAAGGGAGCCCTGAACTTGGCAGGGCAGAATCATGGAGAAAAAAATGCAAAGAAGGGAGATGGAGGGAGGGAGGAAGGGTATTATAGCTGTGTCGAAATAAGAACATTTTATTTATAAAAATAAAATCCCAGGAAACAGATTATGGGATAATTATTTGCTCTATAGAAACATTTCTAATGATTTATAAAAACATAAAATTAAAAAAATTGTTTTCAATAAGTAATACATGCAAATAGATGTAATAAAAAACTAATTGTTGTAAAGCAGTCACTATGTTCATTGTTCTGTTTCCATATCATTAACTCATTTAATCCTCATTAGAATCCCCATTTTACAGCTGAGACCACTGAAGGCTGAAAACCCTTACAGCCACTACAGGACAGACCAAAGCTTCCAGGGTCATGCTCTTAAGCCATACACTTGACCACCCCCTGCAACAAGACACAAAAGGGCTGTTCCCCTCCTCAGAAGCCACTACTGTTATCAGCTTCCTGGGGATCCTTTTAGAAGATAGATAATTCAAAGAAACTTTCCTTTTGTAGGCTCATTCAAGCCCATTTTTCAATCAGCAGTTTGTAGAATAGATTGAGATGCTCCTTCTCATCCACATGGCTAGTTCTGACCCATAAACTGTGAAATCTCCGAGGTGCCTGCAGAGAGGCACAGCCTGTTACATTGCCACCTGTAAGCCCACAGACCCACAAACAAGGGGCCTCTGATTTACTAGGCTTCTCCCTGCTGGTCCACAGAGCAGTTAATCTTCTGCTCTGGGGCAGAGTTTGACAGCTCCCAAAGGTCCTGTGAAACACTCTTTTCAAAGTGAAATTGTCAATCAAATAAACTTGAAACAGACTTGGTCTGGATCCAGGTACAGACACCCACCCCCTCATACCCCCAGGCAGCAGTTGGCTACGCTTCACTTCCTGGGTTTTTTGAGTCCTCTGGTGCAGACTACATTTTCCCTTCAATAAAACAGTGATTTAAAACCTCATTCTTCCTGTTTTTAAAACTGTGCCAGGGCATAATCATTCTGTCTTCACTGAAGAGCACACAGAATCAACGAGGGCTCTGCAGCCACCCCCACGGTGGGTTATCAGGGAGACGCTTTATCAGAATCATCCATCTGTTTTCTGAAAAATCTTTTATTCAATTAGAACTATTTTTTCATTCTTTGTTTCTTCACTTGAAATTTTGTTTCCATTCTTTCCAAGAACTCAGTTTTCTCTTAGACATTCAAACTATTTCTTTTACATGTACCTTCAAAGGAGGGGCTAGATGTGATATTAAACAGAGAAAAATTAGTTGAGAGTTGGTACAAGGAGCAGTTGGACCCCTTGAACTTCTACCCCACTCCCCAAAGTCCAGTGATTACACACCCCCAACCCCAGCAGGAAATAGAAGGTTTGATTCATGGAAAAATTATGCTGAAGAGACCCTCCACTCAGGGACCATGGCAAGCACAACCAAAGGCGGGATTGAGTGAAAAGCTACATATCACATGGTGACACTCCAGGTTTTCTCCCCTCTTCAGCCCCCAGAATTCTGGCAGAAAGGCTTACTATACCCCTCACTCAGCAGACTGAATAATTCTTCTTTGGAGAAGTTCTGAGAAAAAAAACCTATTGACATTTAGGGTTGTCCAGTAAAACTTTCACATTCCACCTGATTACATCACAGTGAAACCCACCAGTCAACAAGCCCGATTCATGGACTCAGAGCTTCTGAACAGTCCTTTAGAATCTCACTTTTAAAATGGATGGGCAGACTTTTGACAAGTAAAAATCAAAAGTCAAAAGGAGAGCCTCTGACAAGTAAAAATAGGACAGAAACAAATAGAAAAGAAGGAACTGAGAAGAATCAAAGATAATGCATGGAGCAGAAAAAAATGTCAATGAAAAATAGTGAAATAAAAATAATGATGATGTTGCATCCAAAAAATAGAAAAATGATGCTAAATCAATGAAATATCCAAAGAAAGAACTTTAGAAATTAAAAATATGTTGATTTAAGTAAAAATTCAATAGAAAGTTTGAAAGATAAAGTTGAAGAATTCCTCAAAAGTGAAACAAAGAAGTTAGAAAAGGAGAGCAAAAAAATAAGGCAGTTGAAGAGGTTTAATATCTAATTAGTAGGGATTTCAGGGAGTAGACGAAAGAGGCAGAAATTGTCCAATATACTGTATTAGTCTGGATTTTCCAGAGAAACAGAACCAATAGGAGATACATATATTGCAAATGAACAAAGAAAACCTAAATAAAAAATGGAGTCACGAAGGGAGGGCTCTCATACACATCACTCACCTAAGCATGCAGACTCCAGCAGGAAGATTTCCTTCTGACCCAGCACCTAGTTGCCTACCACTTGCTGTTAATAAAAAACCCGCCACAGCCCTTTCCAATTTCCTCCTAAAACCTAATAAAAGCTGACCTTCCCTTTGTCTCCTCAGACTTGCCTACGGTTCGCCATAGTTTGCTGGTCTCGAATTGTAATTCCTCTGCTATTCCCGAATAAACTCATTTTGGCAAGCTAAAGTCTTTGTTATCTCATTTTTAAAGCCAAAATGTAAATAATTTAAATGGAGCCACTTTAAAATGGAGTTGGAGCTGACAGCCCAGAGGAGCTGCCGTGCATGTTTTATTCCTCAAACATTTAGAATGTTAAAACTGGACAAAATAACCTTTGGACTGGGCCTAAAACAGCATTGTATTTCAAGCAACTGTTTGTTATGACTACCAGACTGAAAATTAAAGACATTCTTTAGAATTAGTATCACCGTTAGCTTATCTGCACTATAGAGGTTCCTTCCTTAGCTTATTAACACACATAGAAATTCCTTTCTTCTTCTCATGTAATTACTCCCCTTCTTTTTTTCATAAGTACCCCTTACCTTTACCTCTTAATCGGAACACTAGTTGTGTTTCTGCTTTAATCAGTACTTCCAGAGTAGTTATTCTTTTGGATCTCAAATAAACACTTGTTGCCTCTCACTTTGTGTGCATAAAATCTCACTAAATTTATACATTTAAATTTATAAATATATAAAGTTATTATAAAGAATTGACTCACATGATTATGGAGGACTACAAGCTCCAAGATCTGCAATTAGCAACCTGGAGGCTCAGCAGAGTCAATGGTATAGTTCTAGTCCAAATCCAAATCTGAGGGCAGGAGACTGATGTCCCAGATGGAAAACAGGCAGAGAGTGAATTTTCTCTTACTCAAACCTTTTTTGTTCTATTCAGGCCTTCGATGGATTAAATGAGGCCCACCCACACTGGGGAGGGCCATTTACTTTCCTCAGTCTACTGATTCTATACTGGATGTTAATCTTATCTAGAAACACCCCCAAGACAGCAAGAATAATGTTTGACCAAATACTGGGGCACCTTGTAGCCCAGTCAAGCTGACACATAAAATTAACCATCACAGATACAATATAGAAACATATCCCAGAATAAAGGAAGTAAAGGGTCCCCAGGTGAATAAGAAATAAAAATGACCCATACCAAGGCACATCCCTCTAAAATTCTCATTAGGGATAAAAAGAATCTAAAATGTCTAGCAGACAGAAAAAGAGAGGTTACAAGGAAATAGAATGGCATTGGACTCTAAACAACATTCGTAGGTAAAAGCTAATGGAGCAATGCCTTCAAAAATCTGAGAGAATCTTTCCAACCTGATCCTCTGCTCAGCCAAACGATTAATACGAGGATAGCAAAGAAAAGTTGATGTTTTCAAATACGCAAAATCTCAATGACTTTGCTTTCTTTGAATCTTTTTTTTCAGGAAGCTTCTGGAGCATGTCTGCCACCAAAACAAACAAACAAACAAAAAACAAACAAAAAAACAACAACAAAAAAACAAGGCGGGGGTGGGAGGAATAAACCGAAAAAGAGGAAACAAGAGAAAGAGGCAAGTTGAATTACTAGAGTGATGATGAAGAAATGTCTTAGGATGACAAAGAGTAGCAGATATAGAGATCTACCAGTCTAGATAGAAACAGAATGAAAAGATCCAGGAGAGATGTCTCCATTTAGGGAAAAAAATGAGCTACTAGAATACTTGAGGGACTTCACCATGTTGTTGGAAAGAGAGTTGGAAAAATATGAGTTTATATATATAATATCCACTCACACATATACAAAATAAAACAAAATGAATAAATAAGCACTATTTAACTCCAAGAAAACCAGAGAGTGAATAAAAAAGAAATTTAAGCAGGGTATTATTTACTTGTGAACAACATTTGCATTTATTATTATATTATAAAAACTGAATATTCATTAAACACAAAACTGTGATTGAAATACACAAGCAGGGAAAAGTGTGGGGGTGGTGGTAAAAGGATCCTAAGTCTTTTTCCATAGTAGGAAATGAGTAGATGATGTTTAATATTGTTTACTCAATATACAGCAGCATAAAATTATTACTGAAAATAAGGAGTTAATATAAAGGGAGAAACAGCTAACTGGATTAGAGATTGCCTCTGCCTTCAGAAAATCTAATTCTGGAGCCAAGAACTGTTGTTTTGTTGTCATTGTCACTGCTGTTTGTTTGTTATTATAAATTTTATGGTATTAGTTGACCATTCAAATCATGCCTGGGTAAATTTTTTGATTGCCAGAAATATTTTTATAACCAAAAGAAATTGTGTGTAACGTAATATAAAACTTTTATGTTAAAGGATTTCTTAATCTCTCTGGAATAAGGTTGGGTCTAGGCTAATAAGATATCTTGATGTTAATTACCTACAAATTATTAATCACTATTTTTCCTTAATTGAAATTAAACAATTCTAATGGCTAAATACATTATGGCATATAATATATTATTCAGAAAGCATTTCTATCAGGGTATAATATTTTCTATTATAAGGGAGAAAAAAAATCTTTTCCTTTTTCCCTTCTACCCTTCTGGGTTCTTGGTCAGAGCTCTATAACAAAACACAGATTAGGAAGAGAAGAACATACAAATACATTTAATATGTTTTATGTGATACAAGAGCCTTAATGAGCAAGTGAATACACCAAGACATGGTTAAACCTGAGTGTTTTTATACTAGGTTTGATGAAGAGTGGAAAAAAACGTAATCGGGCAAAAGTGTATGAGCTAAAAGCAGTAAACTGGGGAAACTTATCGAGACCTGCTTGTACAGATTCCTCTCAGTGTCCCTCTGTCTTTGGACATAAGAATGATCCTTTTTCCTGGATAATAGGGAGAGAACTTCTCATGTGAGGGTCTTATGACCTGCTTCAGAGAGCCCTTTCTGCACCTGCTATTTCTCAAATTTCTTCAGTTTAAAATGTTCAGTATGCCATGGTGCCATCATTTGAATTAGCATGTTCTGAATCTTGTCACTACCATAAATTAAATGTATTAACTCTTTTTGAAATATTGTTGTTTAAATTTTTTTATACAGAATCAGATAATTCTGTAATTTTCTGTCATACTCCCTTAATGACTATCAAAGGAAACAACTCTAGATTCATACTTTAAAGTTAAAAAATTATTTAGATCTATCCTTTAGAGGAATTTAGATCTATCTCCTCATATAATTTTCTCTGCCTAATCAGTATAGAAGTCTTAGTATCCGGTGTCTATATCTTGGCTTGAGTTTCTTTAAATTATTTTCATATAAGTAATGCTCTTAAACATTGCACAGAAAACAATCAGCAGGACTATATAACAAGAAGCTATTTATAAAAAAAAAAAAAAGGTGTGTATATGGGGAACTGGTGTGTGGGTGAATGGGGT
The DNA here is from genome assembly GCA_004027375.1 of Macroglossus sobrinus. Taxonomy (NCBI): domain Eukaryota; kingdom Metazoa; phylum Chordata; class Mammalia; order Chiroptera; family Pteropodidae; genus Macroglossus; species Macroglossus sobrinus. The sequence goes on from PVKZ01000206.1 coordinate 835,837, forward strand.
CAGTGTCTGGAGTTACTCATAATTCAAGTTCTACTTGCCAAGAAAGGTGTAGGAAGAGGGCTGAGAGGAGCTGCCCAGCACCACAAAGTTTTCTTGTGATTGTGACAAGGTCAGCCCCACTCTAAACCTTCCTGCGCTGTTTCCTCTCTATTTATTTTATAGTGGATATTTCCTGCTTTTATCTGTGTCTTTTGCTTCTGATTTCTATCTGACTACAGAAAGACTTTTTTTCTTATCTGTGTTTCAGACTCACCAGCAATTTATGGAGTTTGCTCTTCTTAAGTTTTTCTTTTGATCATTGTTCACCTTCAGTTAATTTGCTCAAGTGAAGAGCGAAAGCTTGGGAGGCAACGATTAGCAACGAGAAGGGTCACGTTTAGCTTTTTCAAATGAAGTGTTTCTGAATTTGATCATTCACTTCTCACTCAAGGGGGAATTTCAGACATGGTAATAAACCTCTTTGGTATTTAACAATCTCATTGATTGTCTCAGTTATTTATATGTTAAAGAACTACATGGACTTTATATAGTCATCATTTTTATAAACCTTGTTCATATACTAAAAACACAAATTGAAGGCGAAACACAAATTGAAGGCAAATTGCTGATCTCTGGTTAGTCCTGAAGTTAACTCCCACCTTAACTTTAGTATTAAAGAAACATTTTAATTTTGACTTTCTTATGTGCACACCAGTATTGGGATAACTGACGAGGCAGCTGTTTATTAGGAAGAGGTGATGGTGCAAGTGAAGTCAGAGAATTTCACCCAGGCAAGGGCCACTGGTTCACCTCTCCTGCACATTATTTTCAGAAAAAAATGCTACAAATAGAGGCTATAATATTTTTCTTTTCACATTGTTTATTTCAAGAGACATGGAAACCATCATGAAGGAGATTCATAGGCTGAAAATATAAACCTTGCAAGTCTGCTTTGTTTGAGTTAATGAAGATGTGATTTTGGAGTCTCCTCTTCCTAGTCTCACCTCTGCCCTGAGAAAATGGCAGAGACTGATATTTATGGGAATTCTGACCTAAGGGGCCAGGAAGTGCAGGAGACTAGAGAAGGTGGGTAGCAAGGAAACTAGCCCCTGAAAGGATGGATGCATTTCTCAGGAGAGAAAATAATGTTATCTGCAGCTCTGGTTTCCACAGCATGGTTTTTAAACACTTAGAGATTTGTAACTCCGCTTAAAATAGCCTAAGGCATGTGGAAGACAAAAAATAAATTTATTTTGGTGATTTCCCTTCCTTTCTAAGTCTTAAGGTTGATAACCTATCATTTTATATGGAAAAAAAAAATCTTCAAGCATTTAGAAAATCCCTAGTCTTAAAATTATAGACACAAACCACACATGCACAGTCCAAACAAAGTTTTAGGGAAAAATGGTCACTTTTCAGTTGAAATTTGCTGTGGAAAATTTACTTCAAAAGAACAATTTTTACCAATTCTATTAAGTTAACAGGGACAAGGGTGAAGGCTGAAAGAAGCCTTAGTTATGAAAGCTCCAGATTAAAAAATATTTTTTAAATGGTCTCATTGAGAAATTTTTCAAATGAGAGTCACACTTGAATGAATGAATGCTGTATCAAATTATCTGGAGACAAAGAAGAGAAGCCATTCTACCAGAACAAATGCAGCCTGCTTTGTTTAGAGCACAAATCATTCTTGCAGCCTGTTTGGAAAATGTCACTTTTAAGTCAATGAGAGTTGTGTTCAAATAAGAGAGAGATGCAAGACCCTATTATATTCACTAGGATGCGATGTTTTGCCTCTGAATGGTTTCTACAGTGCATGAAAATTCCTCTTTTTTTTTTTTTTTAGGGTGGTGTGTCTTCTTTTTAATCTCTTAAACTGTTTTTGTGGTTTACAAAGTACTTCAGTTTTTATACTGAAAGGGCAGACAAGATTACACTGCAACACCAGTCATCTAGTGACAGAAGTTCTGACTTTTTGGATAAGTCTTTTGAACTCTTAACTTGGTAAAAGGAGATTCATTGGCTCACATGGGGTGGTTGTCTTCTGGAAGTGGTCCAGGGCTTACATTAGTCCAACCCAGACATTTTCTCTGTCTTTCTGTGATCCCATCGCTGGAGCTCTGGCCACAATGGAGTTGATTTGTGCAGCGATGGTGTCCAGTGGAATAGAAAGTTCAGAGGTGAGACTGAGCAAAACTGACAGGAAAAGTCAATCTGTTACCCAGAATTGACCAGATTGGCTGGCAATGGTGGGAATTACAGGTTGGCCGAAGCAGTTTGGCTCCGTTGGTTCATTCTGGAAAACTACTAATCCTCTAATACTATTGATAAGCTTATGAAATAAATTATTTTTTTGTTGCCAACTCAAAAAATATTCCTTTGGCGGGGGGGATGGTTACTAATAGAGACTACATGCTAATTGTCCGACCCCATCAAACTCTTCTAGCAGAAATAATAAAACACTAAAAATGAGTAATGGTGTTTTGCATCATTTTGAAGTATGACTTTTTTTTTAGGATGAGCTTCTTCTCCATGGAGATAGCAATACATAAACCAAGCTGCCACTGCCAAGCCATCCTTAATGACAAGATGTAGGCAGACACCAGCTCGAAGAATAAATAGAGGCTCACTTTGGTCTGTAAAAGTCCATCCAGAAATAAACAAAGGAAAGTATGCTATGCACAGTCTTAGAGCAGAAACTCAAAGTTTTTGAATGATCCAAATAAAATAAAAATTTGTGCCCCTTGAAAAGAAAAGAAGTTTTAAAGGGGCAAAAATCGTAGACATTGGCTGTTGATGAAAATCAAAAACTCCACTGAACTGCATGACTTCCCATTTTGCTTTTCTGGTAGAGGCAAAGCTTTAGAACAGTAGTGAACAGGCTGTAGGCAGGAGGCTGTTTAGCTTCAGGAAGAATCAGAAAATGTATCCCACATTGCTATTTCTCAAGTCTGCCTTAAGGGAAAAAATAAATGGCGCGGATACCAGTGCCAAGTTTTTCGTTACAAGTCTAATGATAATATCGTTAGTAATTACAAAAAGAATATTAAAAGTAATACTAAGAACAAACATATGGTACATTTTATTATGTGCCAGGCACTGTGCTAAGTGTTGATGTACACTTACTCTTTAAGCAATTGCCATAGGGTTGATATTATTAGCTCCGTTTTACAGGTGAGTACATTGAGGTTAAAACAAGTAATTTGCCCAACGCATCAAGCCATTTGTTTAGCTTGGTAGAGTCAGTATTTAAATGTAGGCAGTATAATTTCAGAGCTTGAATGCTTAACTTTTAATAAGAACTAACCCTTAATGGAGCATGCTCACTGTGCTAGGCAGACACTGTTGTGATTACATTTTTACTATCATTTTACAGATAAGGAAACAGTAGAAACACTTTCCCAAGGTCACACTGCTGTCATGGGTGGAGGTGAGATTTCAACCCAGTCACTCTGACCCTAGACTTTGAGCACTTAATGTCTAAGGTTGTTTAATCAGTTAGAATATACATATTCCTTATAAGAGTTAGTACAAGTATTTTCATTTTGAGTTTAAAAAAAAACGGGACTTGAATGATTTTCCCTAAATTGGCCATTCTCATGAAGTGGCTGGTTATCACAGCTTAGGTGTTTTCAGGACTGTGGGCCCCTGACTGGATGGTTGAGTTTTTTTTTACTGGTTTATACTGCCCTCTAGTGGTTTATGGAAATTCTGATGATATGGCTATTTGGTGACAGAATGTCCTTTAAGAGGACGCCTTTTAAACATAAAGGTAAGTCATGAATCTGTTGATAGTATTTGTACTTTCAGCATCTTTTGACAGAAAAATACATAAAGAAAAAAGGTACTACGAATTAATATCTCTTTTATGTGAATATATATTTATTAATTTCAAAAGTATACAGATATATTGGAATCAGGATGAAATATGTATATATGTATCATCTTTTTTCTAATGTGTGTGTGTGTGCGTGTGTGTGTATCTATATCTATCTATCTATCTATCTATCTATCTATCTATCTATCTATCTATCTATCTATATCATCTTGTTTCCAAGAACTGAATCCTCATTCTAAAGGATCAAATACAATCAATGTTTACCATCATTCAGCCACTTTCTCTGATCCATTTTTCTTTTTCAAAAGAAAAATTGGAGAGTTTCTTTAACCAAATGCAGTGAAAATTTATGATGAATTTTTTGGTGAAGATATTTTAGGGGATTTTTTTAAACTATAGAGACATTTAAAAACTGCTACTGTTCAAACTAAAGAAAAAAGACATAGACAATATTACAATCTCTGGAATTTACTGTAAAAATGAGATAATGAATCTCTGCCAATTTTATTCTTATGGAAGATTTTTCTTAACTATGTATGTATTGCTTCATTTGAAAGAAGTTCACATTTAAAATAATGAAAAGTGTTCTTTGTTTAATATAAGTAGAGAGAGCTATGCTATCTTTTAAACAGATAAAGGTTGATTTTGACAGTCATTGACAAACCTGCAGAAGTGAAGACTTGAAAATAGAAACTGTAATGACCATTCATTACAACACACTACATGTAGCTATAAGGTTTTGCACCCTTTTCAAAAAAAATGTTTTTTTAAAAGCATCAATCCATTATATATATATATATATATATATATATATATATATATATAGTGTCTTATAATATTTATTTCTTTAGTAAAACACTTTTTTACTGACAATTATATTGATGACTGTTGATGCCCTGTCGAGGTCACTACCTTGATAAAGTAGTGTCTCAGAAGAGGGAGATCAGAGGTGGGTTATTTATGAAGTTTCTGGGGTCTGGTTTAAGGTGGGTCTTTCAATGTCAGGCTTGATTGTAACTGGACAAAATTCATGATATAATAGTTTAGTATTGGTTAACACAGTGAAGTTAGGATTTGAAATGATCCTCAAAAAGTAAACTGTCATTTAAGAAGCACAGCTGAGCTGACTATTGCTTTGAGAAGGAGCTATTTATCCAGCTATTTATCCACTCTGCTATGGAAGGAGTGTTTGTGCCCTTGCAACATTCATACTCTGAAGCCCTCACTCCCAATGTGATGACATGTGGAAGCACGGCCTTTGGGAGATAATTAGGTTTAAATAAGGTTATTAGAGCGAGGCCCTCATGAATGAGATGAGTGTCCTTATAAGAAGAGGAAGAGACCCCAGATCTTGCTTTCTTCACATGCACGCACTGAGGAAAGGCCATGTGAATACACATAGAGAAGGCGGCCATCTCCAATCCAGGAAGAGAGTCCTAGCCAAGAATCTAATCTGTCGTACTTTCATCTTGGCCTTCACAGCATCCAGATGGAGAAAATAAACATCTGTTGTTTAAGCCACCAAGTCTATGGTATTATGTTATAGCAGACCAAACTCACATAACCACCTAAGGGCAAATTGATAGTCTACTGTTTGAATAAGTCAGTTTTTCAGGAAATTCAATTTTATAATTCTGATCAAGAATTTTCTAGGAGAGTCAACTTATATTACTATAGACAGTAAACTGTATGGCTGTAGAGTGTGTCAGTTCTCAATAAATGCACGGTTCTATAAAATAAAATTAATGTTGTCTGCATTTCTTTTCTGGCTATCATTATTACTCATTTTATTTCAGAACTATTTCTAAAAATAATTTTGTTGTTTAGAGGATGGGTGTTAAAAATTATTTATTCTGGTTGCCAATTATGCAAGTGAGCTCTGTTAGAGGGATCATATAAAAAAAGCCTACAGTGGTGTGTGTGTGTGGCGGGCAACAGTAGGATCCTGGCCCTGTACCCACAGAAGGAAATGAGGTTATACAAGTAATCAATCCCACAGGTACTCTGAAAGGCCCAAAGGAGTTATTCATCATGCAACTTTTTTGTATGTTTGTACTAGCATTATTCACAATAACCAAAAGGTAGAAGCAACCCAAGTGTCGTTGACATATGAATGGATAAACAAAATATAGTATATACATACAATGGAATATTATTCATCCTTAAAAAGGAAGGAAATTCTGTCATATGCTGTAACATGGATAAACCCTGAGGACATTATACTAAGTGAAATCAATCATTTGCAAAATGAAAAATACTGTATGATTACACTTGTATGAGGTACTAGAGTAGTCTAATTCATAGGCACAGAAAGTAGAATGGTGGTTGCCAGAGGCTGTGAGGAGAGAAAAGTGGGGATTGTTGTTGTTGTTTGATGGGTATAGAATTGCAGTTTTGCAAGATGAAAAGTGTTTTGGAGATTTGTTGTACATCAACGTGAATGTATTTGACACTATTGAGCTATATACTTAAAAATAGCTAAGGTGGTAAATTTTATGTTATGTATATTTTACCAAAATTAAAAAATATTAATTTGTTACATGAAAACATTATATTTACACCACAATTTGCATAACCCTATTTTGATATAGTTTCCTTTAAAAAGAGGGAAAGGAGATACCCCTGCAGCTAACCTTAAAGCGTCTTTGTGTGTGTAAGAAAAGACACCTTTTCCTCAGAGACCTTGCTGCCATCTTCCAGAAAATTATTCTCATGCATGTACAAATCTACAATGATCTGGTATGAAGTGTGCCCCCTAGAGTTGTGTAATGTGTTACCTGCCCCGTCATTCATAGTCCCTAACAGAGAGCTTCACACAACTCAAGGGCTCAGGCCTCTAAGAGGATCTGCAAATACTCCAGGATGTGAGTGGTAGCTTTTTTTTAAACTTCAGGAATTGGGTAACACAAGACTTTTTTGATATGGAGAGTATGGACTATTCAGGTTGTAGCACTTGAAATATGGTTGCATCAGAGTGAATAAGTAAAAAATAAAGCTTCCAAAGTGTTGAGCCGACAGCTTAGGAGGTAGCTTTGGGTCAGATGTGGTGGGAGGTGGTGTGCCAGGACAGGAAGGCGCTATTACCAGGTAAGCAGGCAGGCATGACGTGCAATACGGAAATGGGCCTCCGCACAGAAGTAGTGTTCCAATTATTTGGGACTGCCTAGGATTCCAATGACTTTGTAACTTATAGGTTGTTAGAACTACAGATAATCTGAGACATCACCATGTTCAAATCTCTCTCAGATGAGTCTAGAATGCTAAATGACGTACCTGTGGTCCACGCACTAACAGTTGGTATTTGGCTTTGCACACTTTCCCCTCTCCCGCGCCCCCCCCCTTGGGCTTCCAGAGGAACAGGCTCAAAAAAAGAAAAGGGCATCAGAAAAGAGTGGATAGAAGATTCTAGAGCCTGGGTACCCCACTTCACAGTCATCATAATTCTCTTTTCCTAGAACCCCTAAGCCCCAGAAAGAATGAATGGGGAGGAAAATGGGGAGGCATGATAATATTGATAATATTGAGAAGCATATTAAAGCTTAAGAAGAAACTGTAAGTAGTGTGCATAGACTTTTCATTAATTTATTTACTAAGTCGGTTGAACATCAACTTATGACAGAAATTATATACTTGAGGATCTTATTGTCTAGTGGGGGAGAGAGAAATATGAACAGAGAAATTACAAGAAAACCTAAAATATGGGGTATTAGATGAATCCAGTGCTAAGGGGACCCTGAGGAGGGAGCAACTATCTTCCCACAGAGGCCTTTGGGAAAGCTTTCCAGAGGAGGGGATATTAAATGGGTTTTGAAAGGTGCATAGGAATTTGGTGGGTGGGAAGGTCCTAGAATTCTGGGTGGAAGGAAGAGCATAAGCCATGGGGCAGTTGAGAGAGTGGCTGATGCGTAAAAACTTTAGGAGTGACAGGTGGGTCATGTGACAGGAGCACTCTGTGATTAGTAGAGCATGGGAGGTGACCTGGGCCAGGCTAAGGAGCTGGCATTTTATCCCGCCTCCTATAGAATCAACAAAGGCTGTTGGGAAGAATGTGACATGATTCCCTGTTGAAGAGGAGAAGGCTGGCTTCAGTGGAGGACAAATGGCAATGGCAGAGAGCAGAAGTGGGCAGACCAGGGAGGAGGTTGTTGCAATCCCCAGGCTGTGCTATGTTGTTGAACTTGCCAGGACAAGCCAGGCAGGGTGGTGGAGAGGGCTCAGCCTCCACCCCCCTGCAGCCATCTGTTCCTTCACACAGAGACTGTGCCTCTTCCCACTCCTGAATCAACAGAACTTCTGCTGTTGACATTTTAAACAGTGGGGAAGGCTCGGAAAAGGGAGGCCTATGGTGATGCTCCTCCCCACCACAACTCCCACTTTGGGGTTGAGTCTGAAAGTATGATATGCTTACAGTTTCCAAGTATAAAAAAAAAGTTAATACTTTCCTTTCACTTTCTAAGTTCTAGCTGAGCCAATAATCAAATAAACAGAGACAGATTAACAGGAGAAAATCAAATGTTTAATACATATGCATAGGGACTTCCCCATAGGCATGAAAATTCTAAAGACCGTGAGGCAACACATTGGACATTTTTGAACAAAGGAGAAAAGGGAGGGCAATGGGGTCTCAGATTTCTGGAGTGAGAATGGGAGATTTACAGGTACTTGAGGAAGAGAAACAGACAGCCAGGCAAATTCTTCTTGCTAGGCAGCTCAGAAACAATGAGACACAGCAGGTATATAGATAACAGGCTTGAAATCTTACTGACAGATGCTTGAGTGAAGATCCTTAGGGTGAGTGAGCCCAGGCTCCATTCTTAAAGCAGGGTTCTTTGTTTTATTTTCTTTTGTTTTAAACTGAATCTCTTGGGCAGGAAAGGGAGGAGGGCCAAAGGTTCTTTCTGAGTCTTCTTTTTGAATAACCAGCTTAAAATCTATATCCCAAAAAGCAAGTTCAGAGCGTCAAAATTTTGGTTCCCTTCAAGCACATGCTTCTAGTCGTAAGTAGGTAAAAAAGGAATGTCTTTATCCCTTCCAGGGAAACAAACTGTATCTAATTCCCATAAAAGCAGGAGAAATAGGCCATCTGGGTGCAAAGCAGAGAAGACTGCTAGCGGAAGAGAAAAGGCTTTAATCTGGAGGAGGCTAGATAACAATAAAACCACGTTAGAGCTAGTTAGAGCTTATAGGACCTTTGCTTTTGGGCTCCTGTAGTGTTAGTCTTAACCAGCTGAGGACATTTTTCAGCTGAGGATTTGAGAAGAGTTCCCGGTTTGGTAGTCCTCGGCTCAGTGTAATGCCAATATCGGTGAATGATTCTTAAATGGAATCAAACTCAAGTGGTTAACTTATGAGATTCTTAAAATTGTACACCTGACTATAGCCCCAAAGCTTGTAGCAACATTTTTTTTAAAAAGCTGCACATTTATATCTGGACAGGTCAATATTGAGAAAGGAAGGAGCAAGAAGAGTGTTGGGAGGCTGGAGCCAAGAGCAGAGGTGGGCAGTCGAGGGAGAACTGTGCTGAGCAGGGCCTTGGAGGTCCTCTCTGGAACCCTGGGAATAGTGTTTAACCTTCAGTAGCCTAACAGAAAACTTAGTGTCCCAGGGGAGGGGTAGTGGTGGTGGGGGGACACTTAAGGAACTTGCACATCAAAATGGAAGCATTTCAAGATTTTAAATAACTACTAAGGCCACATTGGTGCACCTAGTTACTGAGGATGAGAGGTGAGGGAGCAGGTGCCACGGAAAGACTTGCCAAGACATGTTCATGGCGTAACAGATTGCTGTGAATCCAAGTCCAGGCTGGAGGAGAACAGAGATAATAGTACTGTGATAGTAATTGTTTCCAAGCTCTTCGTACTTATGTAACTCACTTAATTCTCACAACAATTCAATGAGATAGATAGATACATTTGTTATCCCTATTTTACAAATGAGGAAATGAAAAAGAATATACTGGATCATAAACTTAGAATGAAAACAACAGATAGAATATAAAAATCATCCTACTGACTCATAATAGTTTAATAGCCACCTATCACAACCTGCTCTCCTGGCCCAAAATCTCCGAATACCTGTGACTATATCAAAACCTTGTTTTATGATTGATGAATCTGAAGGCAGGAGATTAAAGTAGAATATGTGGGGAATCGTTTAAAAATTTTACAAGTAAATCAGTGAGAACTGAACAACAGAGTTCTTTGTCCCTATGTTAACCAATGCTAGGAGTAAGCAGAAATAAGTTAGGTGCCAAGTTTTAGAGCAGTCTTATGGGTGTAACACATTCTTTTGGATCCTTCCTGCCAGCGATGTGTATTTTAAAACCAGAGCCATAGACTTATAAACTGGGGATCCAGGGACTCTTCCCTGTGGTAGAACATAGTCGTTACAATGACTGGAGTGTGGGACCTCCAGTCACCATCAACCACAGGCCCCTGAATTCCTGCCTTCCGCCCAAGTTGCCATGAAGTGTGTCGTGACACCCTGCCAACCTGGCCATACAGACTGGACCTGAAATAGATGTCTGACAAATAAAAACACTATGTTGAAGTGATATCTGCACTCCCACATTCGTAGCAGCATTATTTACAATAGCCAAGACATGGAAACAACCTAAATGTCCATTGATGAATGGATAAAGAAGTTGTGATATATATGTACCATGGAACATTATTCAACCATAATAAGGAAGGAAATATTGTCACTTGTGACAACATGGATGGACAACACCTTGAGGGCATTAAGTTAACTGGCATAAGTCAGACAAAGTTGAATACCGTATAATCACACTTATGTGTGGTATTAAAAACAAAAAACAAAATACAAACTCATAGGAAAAGAGATCAGATTTGTGGTTACCAGAGGCAGTGGGATGGGATGGGGGAATTGAATGAAGGCAGTCAAAAGGTACAAAGTTCCAGTCATAAGATAAATAAGTGCTGGGAACATAACATATAGTACATTGACAGTAGTTAACATACTGTGTGGTATATTTGAAAGTTAAGAGAGTAGATACTAAGAACTCTCATCCCAAGGAGAAAAACATTTCCCCATTTTTGGGATATTTATATGAGATGATAGATGTTAACTAAACTTATGGTGAATTATATCTCAGTAAAACTGGACAAAAATAGTATTCTGATAAAAGTGACTTTATATATTATGTGTAAGGAGAGCATATTTGGCCAGATATGAGAAATCACATCTACAGGGATGCAAATCTTATTCCCTTTGGAGGTGAGAGAGAGAAGTAGGAAAAATTACAATAGAAGCCAAAAGAAGTACAGATAGAGGCAGCAGGAGAAGTCTCTCAGAGCCTGAGTTATGAGAATACAGAGTCACTAGGAAACACCAGATGCTCACTTCTGAAGGGACCACAAAATGCTGAAGTTTTGGATAGCTGCAAATCATGTTCCAGTTCTCCACAGAGCCTCTGGTGTTGCTGAGATGATTTCTTATCATAATGATAAAATAATAAGTAATAGTCATTTTTTTTTTTTTGCTGATATACAATTTAACACAATAATACCCACAGATCTTAAATGTTCAGGTCTAAGAATTTTGAAAATTGTGTATATCCATGTGACCACCAACCAAAACCTGATAGAACATTTTCATGACCCCAGAAAGTTCTCTTGTGCTCCTTTTTAGTCAATATTTCTTGCGCCAAAAACACTATCGATTATCATGCCTGTTCTTCCGCTTCATACACAATGTCCATTTTGTGTCTAGCTTCTTTTGCTCATCATAATAGTTTGGAGAGTCATCCACCTTGTGGCCAGTATCAATAGTGTTTTTTTTTAAATGGCTAAGTAGTATTCAGTATTCTATTGTCAGGATGTGTATTATTTATCTTTTCTCCTGTCAATGGGTATTTGGGTTGTTTCCAGTTTCAAGTTATTAAAAATAAGGCTACCACAAACATTCATGCTGAAGTATTTTTGGGGATAGATGTTTACATTTTCTTGGATAAATACCAAGGAGTGTAATTTCTCGGTCATAGGGTTCATGTATGCTTTATTTTATGAGAAACTAACAGACTGTTTTCCGAAGTGATTGTACCATTTTAAACGTCTACTAGCCATGCACAAGAGGTCTGGCTGCTGCCACCACTGCCAACATTTAATGGTCAGTCTTTTTGGTTGTACTCATTTCATTGTGTATGAAATAGTATCTCACTGTAGCATTAATATGCATCATTAATCCTAACAGGATTAATGATGTTGAGAACCTTCTTATGTGTTAATGCCCATTTGTGTATCTTTTTTTTGGGTAAAGTATCTGTCTCAGTTTTTTGCCCATTTAAAAAAATGGGTGGTTCGTCTATTTATAGATGTGTAACAGTTCTTTATATATTCTGGATATGGATACTTTTTCAGATAACTATGCTGTACATATTCCAGTCTGTGGTTTGTCTATTTGTTTTCTTAATGGTGTTTTTTGAGGGAAAAGTAACCTAGTTTTGAGTGCCAGACATAGTATTACATGCTTTGCTAGCATTATTTTATTTAATAAATAATTTCATTCTTCATTATCTCAAAAATTTTATAAGTTAGATATTAACCTTCCCATTATACAGAGGAAAAAATAAGGCTGAGGGAGGTTAAATAATATATATGCAACTCAGAGATGAGAGAACTGGTAGTTGAATCAGAGCCTGAGGTTTCAGCTACATACCAGACTTTGGGTTTTTACACTTCTGTGTAAATCATAAACTTCATCATTGAAGGCTGGACATCTGAGCCTTTTTTCCTGGCAACCTACTCCAGCAGGCAGCAGTGAGCTCAGTCCCTGTGCCGTGCAGATCTGGTGCTGTAAGCCCACTGTCTGTGCTTTAACCACTTTGATGGTGAACAGCTGCTGAGACAAGTTCTTACCATGATCCCAGAGCACTTTACTCCATCATCAGTTGTTCTGAAAGGCAAGAAGTTCACTCTGTGAATGTTGACCTGCTACAGAATTATTGGCACCATAAAATTGCTTTGAAGTGAGGTTATAGAGTTTAAAGAAGAGAGGTTTCCTTTGTAGAGTCTTTTAAATTTGAGTCTTGCCTTGTCCTTTTCTTAATTTTCCCCAATTATTTACATATAATAACCCCGTCACCCACTTAGACAGTGTCCTCAGAAGAGTGCTGACCAGTCTCTCCCACTTTGGTTATTATCTTATGGATAGTCATGTCACCACTGCTAAACATTTATGCTATTTGTTTTCTTAAGAATCTCCTGTGCCCAGTAAAACATCATCACCTGAGCTTGCATTACACAGTTCTTTGCCACAATTCAATTATTTATAAAGCCTCGATCATAGCAATACTTGAATATGCATAATGACAACCGGAATACCATGCGTTATGAAGTGCTACACTGAGTAGAAGAGCCAACAAGAGCTATAAAACTTCAGGGGCTAAGGGGCTGAGAAAGGCTGAGTACTCAGGGCAGAACAGAACTCCGGACCAAGGGAGCAACAGGGCTTTCCTAAAATGATAGAAAAAAAAAATCATGGTTGAACTCCTTACCTAGCAAGGGGTCTGCAAAAGAAGGACCCCTTTTGTCGAGGAAGCTGTTTAATGTACTATTGACAAAAGGTGAAGGAGGTCCTGGAAATGTTTATGGCAATTCTCTGAGATTTAACCTTCCACCACCAGCCCCTTGATTTCTGGGCTCTGGGCTCCTAATGAGCGAGGTAGAGACGGGACTGTGTTTGCCTCACTTGAAATGATTCGGTGTTTATCTTGGCTTGACTGGTCTCAGAGTAATCACTTTAAAAGATGTGCAATGCCCTGTACTGTTATTTCCTCAAATTCATGTTCCTTTTCACTCACTCTTAAATGCCAAAATTGGGAACCATAAAAGTCTACTCTTTCTGGCCATCTGGCCTTCTGCTGGCATTAAAGTCTAATAAAACAGACAGAAACACCCTATACCCTTTTATTCTGGTATGGAGTGAATATCAAAGCATTTTATGGGTAATTGACCAAGTTCTAGTTCAAGAGAGGAGACTAAATATATGGTACAGCAAAAGGCAACATACTTACTGGCTTTACTGTGTTACTTTGGGTAAATTACTTAAACTTTTTGAGGTTCCCTGGAGGTAATAATAATACCTGTCTTATATATTCACTGTGGACCTTAAATGAGATGATAAAGGTATAAAAAGCTGCCAGCATATAACAGCACTCACAAAGTATGAGTCCCCTTTCTTTTTCTGTCTGGGCTTCACTTACTTTATTTGTAAAATAAGACTTGCCTTATCCTTGCCTTATAAGGATCAAAGGAAAAAATCTATGTGTAGATATTTTGTAAGCTGTGAAGTGCTCTGTGTGGTAGTTGCTGTTGTGAAACAGATAATTCTTTTTCATCATATTTGAGAAAGCCACTCCTCTGTGTTCCAAATATTCCTTTTGACAGCAGACATTAAAAAAAACCATGAATGAGAAGTTATGGGTCTCCAAACCTCCATTTTGAAGGGATTGGAATGTAAAGCAGCAGGATTAAGAGCTTCAAGAATTAGTACAAAAGAGAAGAAAAAAGCTTAGATGGAAGAGAAAAAGTACTTCCTAAACACTCTTCCAGAAAGAAGGACATTTTGAGTATTAGCTTCGAAATTCAGCTTGAAAAGATATTATATTATAAAAATAAATTGTATGTACTTTACAGTGTAGTAGAAATGCAAAGACCCAGAGGTTCTCAGCCATTGAGAAACCAGATCTAAATTATTTGTTTTGAAATTATTCTCTCAATTTCTGACCAGAATTAAATGTTAAAATGGAAGTTTCAACTAGATACCAAGATGCCGTAGGTGGGACATTCCAAAAGGAGGCCATAATCACCATATGCTGGATGACCAAACAGTTCCCTGACTCTTGACCACTCACCCCAGAGGGAGGTGAAGCCTGGCAGTGGCAGTGGGGTACTGCTGGGGACTAGGGATTGAGGGGATGTGGCCTGGAGAATAAAATGCATTCTATACTTCTTGAGAGTTATACTAAAGAGTTGTACCCAGATGGGAATCTTCAAAGAACCCACAACCCCCCTCCCACCCCGTCACAAAAAAAAAAGAAAAGAAAAGAAAAGAAAAAATTAGTTGTGATCAAGCCATTGGCAAGAAATTTGGAAACTTCTCAGCTCTCCTTTCCCAGGTCCTTTCCCACCCAAGAGAGCAAGCTGAGGCCCTGAGTGGGATAAGGGGGAAGTTGACCACAATTCTCTCCCCTATTATAGATTTACCCAGCAGCAGCTCTAAATCCATCAGAGTTTTGGTTTTTGCATAGAATCAGGCACCCCAATTACCAACATAGACAATGTGTGTGACCTAAAGGGACCATGAAATAATTATTGCCTGAAGGCTTGAGAGTGAAGATAAGTCTTGGGCCTGCCTGAGTTTTCCAGCAATCTCACTTCCCTAGGGATCATTAGGAAATGTGTAGGAGAGTGTTTTGATTGTCTCTATGATTAGTAGGGAGGGTACTACTGGCATTTAGCGGGCAAGGGCCTGACATGCTAAATATCCTAAAAATTCTTCTGCTTGAGAAGTACTCATGGAGGCAGGAACAAGATCACTCCCTCCTTGAATAAATTTTTAAAGGAGAGTAGAAGACAAAAACGAAAGTATGTTTTCATTATGTCTTAATTCATGCTTATTCATCTTATCTATTTCTTTTGGGTTGCAATGATTTTGTGGGTTCTTTGCAGGAACTTGACAGCTCCCCTACATGGCCATGCAACTATTTCCTGGCTGCTCTGGTGAATTAGAGCAGAAGCACGTCGTGGAGAGGGTCAGGATCTAGCAGAAGGTGCACTGACCAGGTTGTTTCTGAGCCCTGGCCCAGGTTAAACCTTCTGTGGTGGCTGAAGACCAGGATCAGTCCCAGGTTTGAGGAAACATGTGCAGCTCTCGAGTGGTGGACTGAATAATGGTCACATCCTAACCCCTGAAACCTGTGACCATGCTACCTTACAAAACAAAAGGGATTTGGCTGATGTGATTAATTTAAGATCTTGTGATGCAAAGATTAACCCGGATTATTGGGTGGGCCCAATGTATTCACAAGGGTCCTTATAAAAGGGAGGCAACTGGATCAAATCAGAAAGAGGAGATGTGATGACAGAAGCAGATGTTGGAGTGATGCCATTTCAAGATGGAGGGATGTGGGGAAGCAGGAAGTGGCAAAAAAAAAAAAAAAAAGGATTCTTTTCTAGAGCCCCCAGAAAGGAGCACAGCACCTGCCAACACCTTGATTTGATTTTGGCACGGGAAATACATTTTGGACATCCGATCTGCATGTCTGTAATGAGGTCAATCTGTGTGTGTGTGTGTGTGTGTGTGTGTGTGTGTGTGTGTGTGTGTGTGTTTTAGCCACTAAGTTTGTGGTACTTTGTCACAGTAGCAATAGGAGAATGGTTTAAAGTGTAATAGAAACCTTCCTGCTCAGGAAATGTTAGTAGTTCTCAGAATTGTTTCTGAAGAATCTTCACGCACAACACACCCCTCCAGTTTTGAAGATCCTGGCACTCTCCTGCCAGACACTGGAAGGATTTGAATCACAAGGCACTGCTGTGTGATATAAATGTGCTCGCATCTAGATAAGAGTCCAAAGGAAAAAAACAATTTCTATATTACCTGTGCTTTTCTTTAATATAATTTCCCCTCTCTATATATGGATAATTGAGTACTTCATTTCATCAAAGTTATCAAACTGCCTGCTTTTATTTTCATAAGGACTTCCCTCACCCTACAAATTCATGCAGCCTCAGATCTTTCAGGAGTCTCAACTAGTAAAGTAAAATTAAAAATTAGAGAAAATAAGTAGCCATTAATGGAAAAACAAAAAGAACCCCCCTTAGTAGGCAGACCTTAGCATTTAAAATGGTAGTAATTATATAATCATTTTCAGCAGTTTCTGATGATGTGTGAAGAAATGCATTCCACCACAACTAACTCAACTTGCCCTTTTTCTGCAGGCTATCAATAAATATTTAGCTACTAAAGTGAAGATAGAATAAAGCCAGACTTTTATTTGACAAGAAAGCTTAGCACCAGATACTTAAATCATTAAAGAGAAACGACAGGCTAATGTGTTGTAAAACTAAAGATTAACTAGGAGTCAACAGCCTGTTTTGTACTCATCTCAGTAGACAAAATATCAATTCACTCAGAATTGGATATCGCGGCACTGAGTCTGGTTCCCTGAGAAGATCTGTTTTCTCTCAGGAGAACTTAGTCTGGTGCAGAAAAAATGAAAACAAGTTTTAAAAAAATCATTCTGGGTAGTAATTTTCTCCGGAGACTTAGAGGCATTTATGTTAAAAAGTTTTCTCTGTAAAACCTCACTCTGAATGTCAAGTAAAAATGCACAGCATGGACTCTCCTGTTATCTTGGGTCCACCTTTAACTGCTTAAAAACAAAATTTTCAGAAGAGAATAGGTTTCACTCCGTCAACTGAAAAACTGGGAAGAAGTCTGCAAGTGTGTATAATGGAAACAAAGTAAGCAATATAGTATAGAGTTAGTATTTCACATTGATCATAATTTTGCTAAAATCTGAGAAACATGAGAAAATATAATCGATGATATTAATCAATATGTAATTATGTTAGTATTCCATGTAAGCTTATTACTCAATATAACATGCTAATGTGGCTACATTAGATGAAGGTCCAGTTATGGGAATGTGTGGCTCACAGGCTACATTCAATAAACTGAGAGCATGCATTATCTGTTCAGTGTTGGGAGATCCTCTGCCTTCACTGAAGACTGACACCATCCTAAAACCCTCTTTATGTTGGTGCTCTTCTCAACAATCTGTCTTCTCTAGCTCTACTTACCACCCATATTCACTGCTACTCCCAGAGCCTGTCCTCAAGGGGGTTCTGACCACGCCCTTCCTCACAGTCTCCTCTCACACCAGCTCTCTAAACCTGTGGAGACCTCCAACCCACGAATCCCTTTCTTCCCAGCGTCAGCACCTTCTGTTCCTTAGCTTATTCAGAAAGGATCACACAGTTACTCAGCTGAAAATCAGGGCCTTATTAGATGCCCTAGGCGTTGAAAACATTCTGGTGCCGTCCGTCCTTGATGTAATTAAAAAAGTAGAAGTCCAGTTTCTGATTTGTTTCTTATGGTGACTGCTTTAGTGTTTGTTTGGGAGATGTGGTAGGGAGGAAGTCAGGGGAAAATATAATATTCTTAAAATATATATATATCTTTCCATTTTTGCCAGTACCTCAGGTATAGATTTAGTCTGTTCTCTGGGTCACTGGCATCATTCTTTTACAAATATCCTCATCTCCACTGTACACTTGTACCTCCAGGCAAAATCCAACACTAGTCCAATTGTGTTTGGACTTCGGTATTCCTCAGAATCACCTTACATGCTTGTTCTTATTGTTTGTTACAAATAAGGTGGGGTCGACCGTGACCTGGACAGTCCACTCCAAAGACCTCAGCTACAGGGCTGTTTCATTGCTCAGCATGGCAACTCCTTTCCTTACAGGCCAGCCTTCTTGGCTCACCTTCTCCACCTTCCTGGAGACCTGTGGGAAATTCTGGTACCCTCCAGGCCTCTTGAGAGTCAGAGAGGCTTGTCAAAGAGGAGGCTAGCTCATGTCCTCTTTCTGTCTAGACTTGTCCTACTGAGATTACTACTCGAATAGTGTTGTCAAGGGACTTGGAAGAGGCCACCTCCTCCCAGGGGTCAGGAGGAAAGCAGGTCATAAGTGCCCGGCCCCAAGTGGTCAAACTCTCTTGAGGTAAAATCGCTCTTAAATCTTGCAGCATTTCTTCTCCTAAGGCTCCAGGAGAGCTAAGCACCTGTTCTAGATATCTAAGGGGACATTTTTAGAATATAGAAAAACCTTTTTCTCTCAAGAGCTCAGCTCTTGGCACTGAAGTCTTGAATTTCAAAACTATGGTTTCTGCTATGTTCCTTTAAAAAGGTAGGTTTTGAACATCACGACTAAACACTGATTTTTGTTGTTTTTATCTGGAACTGTATCTCACCTCCCCCTGAAACAAGCTTCAGTGATTTAAAAGGCATTGGCTGTAAAAATAGGGAAATAAAAAAATACCTGGGGGTAATATTAGAAAAATGTCACCATAACAGCCATGGGCTATTAGATTTTGTTTTGGCCTAAACAGTGTTTGAAACATTTAATTATCTGCCAATATTTTCAACTGGATAATTTAATCTAAAAAGCTGCATTTTTTTTCTTTTTCTTGGAGTCATGGTGACACTGGGCTGTAGTAGTCACCAGGACCCATGTTGGAGAATACTGCCCATCCCAGTTAGCTGAAGCCCCCCTGACCACCTCCTACATTTGCCTACTACATTTACCCAGCTCCTGAGGGCATTCATAACCTCTACCCTTGACAGTACTTTTAAGTTAACCTCAATGTCTTTCCTTGTCATATTTCTTAAAAGTTATTCCAGACTTTTTATCTTTCTTAAATTCCCTAACACCCATTTCCTTACACCCACCAAATGACCTATTTTATTGAGAAAACTGAGGCCCAAATTACTGACTCTTCTATCTACTTTCCAACTTACAAAGTTTTCTATATTTGTACAGATTTTTGCCTCCACTCACAGAGAATGAATAGTCCTCCTTTTGGTCAAAGCAACCTCTTAGGTTATGCAATTTAAGAAACATAATTTAAAAAATAATTATAGAAATGACATACTCTTATAACCATTCAACCAAAGTTAAAAATAAAAGTAATCCCCTCCACAAACCCACAATTTCACCACTCCCCCAAAGTAAATACTGTTAAATTCCTCTTAAATATTTGGCTGATATCCTTATTTTTCACACATACACACATACACACATACACACTCATACACAGAGAAACCCACATATATACCTAAAAATATATGTATACACATAATTTTATTGTATCTTTCCAAAACCGTGATTGTATATTATTGTACAATTTGTTTTTTCCTACTTATCAGTGATTGTGAATGCCTTTATGTGTTAGTAGATATAAATCTACTTCTAATGGCTGTATAGTGTTGAGCATGTCATATTTAGCAAACCTTTTCAAAAATCACGAGTAGTGACTGCTTGCTAAAATTAACCCAGATTATATAGAAGTGTAGAAAGTGAAAGATTCTTCCCTTTCCGTACTTCCCCACTCTCATTCTCAAAGAGTAACTTATTAATGGTTCACTAGGAATCTTTATGAACTTTAAAAAAAGTTAGATATACTGAAGTATAATTCACATACAGTAAAATTCACCTTTCGTGGTGTACAAATGCACATAATGGGGAACTGATGCCACAACTGAGATGTATAACCTTTCCATTGCCACAAAACATCTCCTTTGTGCTCTTTTATAGTGATTTCTGCTCTAAACCCTAGTCCTGGAAACCACTGTTCTCTTTTCTGTTCTTATAGTTCTGCTTTTTCCAGAGGGTCACATAAGTGGAATCACACAGTATGCAGCCTTTTGGGTGTGGCTTTCTTCACTTAGCATAGTACATCTGAAGTTTATCCACGTTGATGTGCGTATTATCAAATCTTTATTTTTCCTAATATTTTGTTTCCAAAAATGGGATCATGCCATAACTGGAATTTATATGTGTGTGTGTGTGTGTGTGTGTGTGTGTGTGTGTGTACATATACATATAATATATATATATATATTTACTTAAATATTATAAACCTACTTCATATAATTTATTATGTCTAGATCTAATTCTTTCTTTTTAATAGTGTCCCAGTTTTCCATTGGATACTTGCTACATAATGTATTTAATTGTTTTTCTCTTAATGGACATTCAGGTCATGTCCAATTTTTCACCATTTCAGGCATGTAAAAAAGTATGAACCAGTAAAATACATACTTATTTATAATTTTTTCTGTATTTCTATAACATAGATTCTTAGAAGTGGAATTGCTGAGTCAAAAGTCAGGTATATTTAAAATTTTGATAGATATTTCTACATTGCCCTATATAACTGTTTAAATTCTATCAAACATGTTCAAGAATGGTTTTTTCTTCAAAACCTTACCAACAGATATCAGTCTTTCTAATTTTTGTTATCTTATGGGCAAAATGATGGTAACTTATTGCACATCTCTCATCTCTAATAAGATTAATCATTAAAAAATATATTTATCAGCTATTTGATTTTTATTTTCTATGAAATTCCAGTTTATAAATTTTTGTCATTTTTTTTCTATTAGGTTGTCATTTAAAAATAAATCTGAAGAAATTCTTTATATATTAGGTAGACTAGAAGTGTTTTTTGCAGTCTTTACTTATTTATGGGGTCTATAGAAGCATGTAAGTAAATGCCGTGGTCAATCCATCTTCTCAATGTTCTTTCAAGAAAACTATTCAAAGTTTTATTGTTCTTTGATGTTCAAAACTGGTCAGAATATTTAAGAAGCTGTCTAGGCATTTTGAATTTGACCTTTGTAGGGACAACTTAGAAGATGACTTTTCTAGTCAGCTGTTAAAGGTAAAGTCAAATCACATTTAATTTAACCCATAGCCAAATAGTAGGGTTGGGCACACATTCTGTGTCATTTGGAAGCAGCTATAATGTCTACCTCTTTATAAAAGAGGGAGCATCTTAAAGTAGTATCAAAGTGGAGAGATCTGCACAGTACACTGTCATATGACCAACACAAAGAGCAGAATGGTGTGTATGGCATATCCCACTAAGAAAGGGGGAATGATATATAGTCATATTTACATAAAGACTCTAATAATATGATTATCTGCAAGGCATGAGAAGTAACTGAGTGGATGAGGATGGAGCAAAAGTGATATTTTGTAGTATCTACCTTTTTATGTGTTGAGATTTTTTTTCAGTCATGTAAGTATAAAATCTATTTAAAATAAATAAAAAAAATATCATTTGTGGGCCATTAGTATTTCCTATATGATGTGTTATTATTTGGGAAGTGACAGTGTATCCTTAGGCTCTGGCCTAGAGTCTTTTTTGTGTTTAACTCTGGATTTAGAAATGATTTCAAACTTTAAAAAATTACAAAAATTAAAATAGCACAAAGAAAAGATCTGTGCCCTTTATCAGATTAACCTATCAACATTTATCCCATACAAACTTACCCTATTTATTTATCATCTATCTGTTATTCATCTATCCATCCATCCATTCATCCATCACAATTCTGTGTCTGAAAAATATTAGATTCATGACCATCTACTTCTAAATATTTCAGTATGTATTTACTCAGAATATAACCTTTGTACAGTTATCAATTTCATGAATTTATGGTGATATGCTATAAACTGGAGAGTTTTCTTGTGGAAACAAGTGTTTCCTAAACATAAAACCCATTTTAACTTTTATATTGTACAAAATGGTCATTGGGCAATCTACTTTTATAGGTGAAGATGGCAATTCAGTGTGTTACTGTGGAGCTCATCAAACATTCCAAATAGTGCTCATAAGTCAGTTTCAGAAGATATTTTTCCTCTTCCCTTTGGTACAAATCAAGCCATTCATTTCTAAAAGCCTGCAGCTTCCCCAAAGTCCTAAAGAAAAAGTCATACAGGCTTTCCTTATACTTCAGTAATGCGGTTGGAAGATTCCTCAATTACACTTTGTCTGACAGTAATTTAAAAAATAGAAATGGTACCTTGTTTTAAATCCAATTGTTTGTTTCCATCTGCAACAGTGGTCAGGTTCCTGACCTTCTTTTTTCGTTCCTGACTCAAAGCTGAGTTTGCTCCTGTTGGAGAAAGAGGAGAAATGTGGATGTGGGGGTAAGCTTGAGAGGTCTAAGGAAAGAAAGGGGACTGGCCTTGCCTACATCCCCAGTGGCTTTGTCAAACACCTGGAGTCTCATATAGCTACTTCAATTACTTAGAGATAATATTTTTAAGCCCAAGACATACATGTACATACATATATGTATATACATATATATACATATATGTATATATATACATATATGTGTACATATGTGTGTGTATATATATATATAGATTCAGAAGCATTCTACAAACACATTAATGTCGTGTTTTGGGTAAATGACATTGAAGAATGGTTCTGTCATTAATTCAATCCTTGTGATTCAATCCAGTGGTGATAAGGTGACCTTCCTGAGTGTGACACATGTTAGCCTAGGCTGGGATTCATGATCTGGTTTTGGCATGTGTTCTTCCCTTCTACACCCCTAATTATGATCACTTCTGCTCCCCCCGATTGCTATCCTCAGAATATGCCTTTCTGAGCTCAGCCATTGTGGCAGAGAGATGTGTTGTGCTGTAATTTAACCAATGCTTTATGAATTAATGTTTAAACAATACCTTGATGAGAATCCTTGTTTTATATACATATCTTTGTCAATGTGTCCAATGACCTCTGTAGAATAAATTTCTGGAAGTGGGGTTGCTGGATCAAAAAGTTTGCCTCTGTTTATGAGTTTTGAAACATCATGCCAGATTATCCTCTAGAAAGTGAGCACCCATTACCAATCCCACTAGCTCTGTCTGAGGATAAGGTGTCCTACTTTTAGGAACTACCTGGCCTCTGGAGCCTTGTAGTTAAAAATCCTGGCTGAGACATCAGGACCTCTGGGTTTGCACTCTGGTTCTGCAATCCTAGCTTTACTCTTTAGTAAATGAGTGATCTGACTAAATATTTTCTCTTTCTTCCAAGTGGAATGGTAATAATACCCTTCTCACAGGGTTGTCGTGGAAGTAAATGAAGTCTTGTATGTGGAATGCATATGTGATGCTTGCCACCTGTTACTACTTGGCTCTGGTCCAAGCCCTAAGAATAGATTTTCAGCTGCCTTGTCTTGTTGAAGGCTGGGGCAGAGCCAGGCCCTAATGCTGAGGTCAGCAAGACTGGGATGGGGCCTCAGCTTTGGTTGGTGATAGAGTTAGGAAAAAAACAATGCCAATCCTTATTACCTTCTTTATGTACTTCATGAAACATGACTGATGATTCAAAACCGATTTTTCTTTTTTTTGGTAACAGCTTTTTATTTTTTAAAGAGAATTTATAGGTCATACAACTCACCTGTTTAAGTGTACAGTTTGTAATTTTTAGTATTTTCAGTGTTGCGTAACCATAAATACAATCAATTTCAGAATGTCTTTATCACTCCTAAAGGAAAACTGATACTGTTTAGTAGCCACTCCAAACCTCTCCATTCCCCCATCCCAGGTCTAGGCAACCCCTAATCTACTTTCTATGTCTACAAATTAGTCTATTCTGACTTTTCATATAAATGAAATTATACAATATGTGGCCTTATGTGACTGACTGGCTTCTTTCACTTAGTAATGTTTTAAAGATGAATCAGTACCTTATTTGCTTTATAATATTCTAGCATATGGATATACTACATCTTTACTCATTCATCAGTCGATGGACATTCAGGTTATTTCCAATTTTTTGCTACTATGAGTAATAAAATATTTGCATACAAGTTTTTGCGTGGACGGATTTTTGTATGTCTTGGGCATATACCTAGCAGTGGAATTAATCAGTCATTTGTTATTTTTTAAAGTTCTAAATAATGTTGCAATGAATATCTTAGCAAAAAAGATTAGGGAAAGATTTCCATGTCAAAAGAAAAGCATAAATAAAAGCCCAGGAACATAAGTGTTTTGAGTCTTAACCTCTCTGAACAACCCATTTGGCATCTGTAAAATGGGTTGTTACAAATTTTAGAGATTAGATATAATGGCAGGTCCCTGTCACAGAGTAAATTCTCAGTAAATGATAGCTACTATTCTACACCCTTCAAACCTTGAAGTGAAAATTCTTGTGAGTCTACCCTCTTTACCTGTCTACATTATCAATATTATCAGATCTCCCTGGTGTTTCATTTTTATGTATCTTATTCTGTCAGTCTTGGCATAAACATTCAGTAACTGCCAGAGTGATATCATTTGAGGAAACTAAAGCTGGAATCTGCCTGAAGTAAGCTGTTCCCTTTTCATCTTTGCATGCTACTTCCAGCAGAATTCTCCTCGTTAAGCTTTTTCCCTGCACCTCCATCGCAAGACCTACTCTTAAATCCCTCAGGTCATCAGAAACTTTGAACTGTTATACAAGCCTAAGGGAAAAAAATCACAGCTTGTATAAAATGATGGTCCACGAGCCAAATCCAATCCACAGGCTGGAATTGTTTGGTTTGTACCGTGCACAGTAAAAAACTAAAAATCTGAATTAATATATAAAAAACAGGAGATTTTACACAAAACTATATATCAGATTGCTTTTGAAAACAATTAGATGTGCCAATATTGGGCCTTTAACCTTGCACCATAAACATAGGCTCATAAATCCTACCCAGCTCCTCCCTTTGGTGTGTTTCAGGGCTACAGTGAAGGGAGGTGAAGTGGCCAGTCCATGAAGGCACAGCAAAGACCATTGTATTTTTTACACTGTCTTGTGTGACCAAGGATCCATCCATTCTCTCTCACTTCCATTCCCATTGTCATTTATTCCTGCTAAGCCTCTGAAATGTTTTGTGATCTCACACCATTCCAGACAATTTTTTTTTAAACTTTTTTTGTTTTGTATTCTGTTATGTTGTGGAATATCTTCTCCAAAACTCTCCTATTCCATCCTTACAAACATAGTGGCTTCTAGTTCCCAATATCTACCCTCATTGCTTCTAAAAATATTGTCATGAGCTCCTTGGTTCACTGTACAGGTCACTTCACCTTCCTCTCAAGTGTCTGCCATTGAAAACAGCAGTTTGCTCAGTTCCCAAAAGCCTAGTACAATAGCATGTCTGCCAGACCCAGAGGGCTTTCTTGCTTTAAATTCTGGCTCACTTTGAACCACTGGACCCATGGTGTCTGCTGTCTGATTGCTTGTTTCCTCATCAGCCGACAGTCAAGTCCATGCTCAATCTTTCATTGCACTTGATACTTCCGGTTAAACTCTTCCATTATCTCTAGGCTCTCTTTTGGTGCCTTATTCTGCCTGTTTTAATCTTGCAACAACCTCTCTCTTTTCATAGACCTTAGATTTCTGAAGGCAGTGTTTTTGTTCTTCTATGTCCTTTTCCTGTTCTCATCACCTCTCTTCTGTTTCATCAGTTCTTTGATTTTGCTATTTCTACCCGTGTCTTCACCTCCCTTGTTTCTGTGGCAATATTTATTTTATTACTGAAAGCTTTTGACTGCATTCCTTTGGAAACCTCTATGTCATTTTATTTTATTTTATTTTATTTACCTTTTTAGTATTTAATTAATTTTTTTTATGGCGACATTGGTTAACAAAATTCAATAAGTTTCAGCTGTACACTTTAACACTAAGGCATATATACATATTTATAATGTGTGTTCACCTCCCATAGTTAGATTTTTTTCTGTCAGCACATATTTGACCCCCCTTTACCAGTTTACTTATGTCATTTTTAAAATGTTTCATTATGCTAAAATATGTATGGAGCACAATTTCAAATCTTCACTTCTTTATCTAATTTCCTACGTTTTAAGAAGATAATTCAATAGAGTACTACACCATGTTGGCCAAGATTAGAATCTCTCAGTACAGTGGCAATGATACTGAACTGGGCACAGTATGTAGAAAATACTACAGAGTATGCACACTAGCTATCATTGACCCAGGTGATTCTGATATCATTAGAAGTATGCCAGAACAGACTAGTAAAAAATAAACGCAAATTTTTTCATAAATAAAACTGGACAGCTTTTTTTTTGAAAAGAAGAAATTAATTTCAATATCTATCATTGCATGAATGAAATGATAAAACCTTTCACTTTACATTTTATAACCTCTAGCATTTTTGCTTCTGATTCTCTCAATCCTACTGTATTCAAATGGCTAGCATCAACAGCTAAACAAATATCCCTCTCTCCA
Organism: Macroglossus sobrinus; assembly: GCA_004027375.1. NCBI lineage: Eukaryota > Metazoa > Chordata > Mammalia > Chiroptera > Pteropodidae > Macroglossus > Macroglossus sobrinus. Next base: position 862,484 of record PVKZ01000206.1, read on the forward strand.
ATCTAATGATTCCAAAACCGAGTAATTGATAAACTCTTTAAAAAGAAAAAGAAAAAATTCTCCTGGACCCATAGTTTGAGCTAAATTATTATATTTATAATAAATTGCTGTTTTAATATAAATATGGTTCTAATTTGGGTAGTTTCTCAACTTTAGCAAGCCTATAATGACTCAGTTCTCTCACATTTTTTCCCTTTCAAACTATCCTAAAACATTTGTTCACAAGGAACATTTATGTGTTGTCGTCTTCTTTTCTTTTCTCACAGGTCTCTGATAATTTCAGTAGTGACGTGATTGATCCCAATGGGGTTGAAGACACTAGTACATACTTGGGCATGAAGCCTTGTGTCACACCTGCTCTTAAGTTAGGCATACAGGGTCTTTCAAAATATGCTTATGCAATTATTTAGATTGATTTGGAAAGCCTTTGCAGAAAACGTTTGCATCGCTTGTTGCCATATCTTACAGACTGATAATAAATCCTTCACTGTAGAGGTCACCTTTTGTTTATCTACTGCTTCATCCCTTTCCCGAGATGCACTTGACATCTCCCCCGCTTCACGCCTCTTGCTGTGCATGGGAAAGGTATTCTGTGCATGCTTTCCTTTTTTAGATTTCATTTTTCTTTTGAGAGTTCATCTGCATAAATTGTACCTTTTCTCCCAATCTGGTTCACTTCCATGCTTTTTCAAACCTCTGTATAGCATCTTTTAAACAAAATCTGAAAATCTGAACATGAATGGGTCTTCTCTGTTGAGGAATTTCATTAGTTCCGAACCAGTTCTTTCACAAACAGATTTCTCTCTTCAAGTTCAGCTCTATTTTTTTAAGTAAACATTACATTGAGAACTTCTTTTTTTGGAGACTTCTGAGCTTCAGCTCCAGCCTGTGTTTTCATGGGGTAAGAGACAGTTCTAGATTTGGGATTGGGATTCCCAGAGAAGTTTCTCCATGCAACAAGCTATAAAATCTTGGGAACTTCTTAACTTTTCTGAAACTCATTTTTCTCATCTTTAATATGAGATAATGATATTTATCATCTCTCTTAATTTTTGTAAGAACTTCATGAAATACTATATGCAAAATCATGTTCAAAATTCTATCTGTATTGTGCCTTTATAGTTGAAGATCTGCTTGCCTGAATTTTGTGTTTTTCTTTCAGCCCTTCAACATTTTTTTTGAAAGTTCTCTTCCTTTCCCTTGGCTCCTCATTTTTCTTGGCTCAGGTTCTCTGTCATTTTGCTCTTTTTAATTAATCAATTAACCATTCATTCATTCTATCATATTTGGATGAAAATGTTCACATCTTGACAACTGATGTCAGATTTTTTGGAGTCAGGGAGACTATATTGAGGTTGAGGTGACTCTCTGAGAAAGTGGTTTTCCAGTTGTTAAGACAATCCAAGAAATACTAATTTCTAATTTGGAAGTGAACAGAAATTAGCAGTAGCGGGAGAGTAGAAAAGTGAGGAAAGGGAGAGTCGTATGGGGAAAGCATCCAGCAAGATAGTATGAGGAATGTGAACTGCCAGGGTTGCAATGAGCAGTGAACAAAATCCTGGGTTGGGGGGCAGTGGGAAGTAGTGAAAGAAGGACATATATATACAATCAGAGATATCTAATATTCTATTGCAAGTTGTCTGGTTGCTGTGATGTAAACTCTCTAATAAATCTTCTGCAAAATTTATCACTCTCTAGAGTAGGCATTTGGAGAAATTGTGAAAAAGGGCTGAGCCCCAAGTCTAGATCAGGATGGTGGGATACAGGAATACCAATTAATGAACGGATCTGTCAGAAATCAGAGGTGATTATGACAACTTAACCCTCCTGAAGACTCACAGACATTGTGGGGAGGCCTTTGAACATCCATGATAGAGAAGATGGGATTTTGAGCTACTATAATCTCTTGGAAGAGGGTGGTGACTCCAGTTGACATCTAGACATTCATTTTAAAACTTAGTATGTACCAAATGGCAGCCATATCTTCCTTGGACTTGGGTTCTATCCAAAGAAATTCTATCACACAGGAGGAACCTGATAAATATTGGTTGAATAAATCAATTTGTTTTTCTTGACATTAATTTATCTTTTTTTGTTCCTATCTTACCCCATTTTTTTCCTTTGAGTGACCTAAGAACTAGCTATTTTTAACTAATTTTCCCTAGAGTTTTCTTCTTGTACCTTTTTTTTTACTCCCACCAACTTTTTGTTTACCTTTTTTTTCCCTTCAACCTGAAATCCATCTTCATTTTCTACCTCCCTCGCTTTCTCAGATTTCCCAATAATCACTTCTATGGGTGTTACTGGCTCAGCTGTGTGTGTGTGTGTGTGTGTGTGTGTGTGTGTGTGTGTGTGTGTGTGTGTTTTTCATTTGGTTTTGGTTTCTGGTGCTTGTAGCTAACATAACAATGCCAGTCTCCCTGTTATGGTAAAAGATTCTTGGATGGTTTACATAAATACTCCATTTTGCTCCACAATATTTGTAAAATTTGGTTTACAGAGAAAGAGACTCGAAGAAAGAGATAGGGAGAGTGCACACACACAAATTCTTATCTCTTGGAGCTAATATACCCAAGTGTTCCTATAATGTTTGGGATTTGATCTAAAATAATTCAGAAGGAGAGAGAGAAAAGAAAGAGAAAGTAGGGGGCTAAATACTATAGATAAAACATTTTTGAAGTTTTTGACTACATTTTGAAGCTCTGTGATGGATATCCGAAGGTTTAGTATAATATTCACTTAATTTTTGTGTTTTTAAATTTCCATAATAAAAAGCTTAATTAAATTTTGCTTATTAAAGATCTGCATGTGGGTTACTGATCTCCAGTCAATACATTTTTCAACTGTACATGACACTTGGGTGATTTCATGAGCCTCTTCCCCAACATACCCACCACCCCAAGTCATTTCTAAACTTTCTCTTTGTATTAATTTGTCGGCATATCTATTTCCCTTTGGTCTGAGAGCTCCTGGTGGGAAGGGACAGTATCTTACTCATCTTTGTGTCCTGCTGCCTAGCACAGAGTTTCTTAAACTGAACTGAAAGGAGTGAAAGAAAAGAATCTGCCAGTGAATCCATAGCCGTGCCCCTACTGGCACTCCCTCTCCTAATGCCATGGCTTTTGCTGAGCCTGTGAACACATCATAGTGGGCTTCTAACAGAGTGGAGCTACAGCACATCTGTGCAAGGCTTATTCTGCAGGAGAGAGAGGGAATAGGCCCTCGGTTTCTGACATGTGTGGCCATGTCACCAGAGTGATCTCTGATTGGTCTATTTCTTTTTTCTTCTTATGTTTTCTACAAGATAATTCCAATTTTCCTTCATATGGTAGTTCACATCAAACGTCTTACTTTTTATGATTTGGTGATTTAAATGGCCATAATTGTGGGCCTAAATTAACTCTGAGGTACTCACTGCATAGTTTCCCTTTGAGTGGCCTCATTTCCTCTGCAATATATCTTCCATTTCTAGACAGAGAGAATGGTCCCTTATTCTTTTCTTACTTCCTTTGGCTGATTGGCCTTTATCTCACCCTTAGGATAGCCAAATGTAGCAGTGCTTCCATCTCTGCTTCCCATTTCCCTTATCTTTCTCCCCAGTTCCCTTCCTGCTTCCATCTAGCCCAAATCTTCAGCTTTCCCTTGAATTTTCTATTCTAGGCTCAGCTTACAGCATCTCTTATATTTCTCTTACTACTATAGTTCTGGCAGCTTCTATAGTAATCCTGTACCCTTGTTCTCACTACTCTTTAAAATGGCTTATGACAAATCTCATTGTCTATACTTAAAACTAATGACAAAATTAAATTTTTAAAAAATCTCATTGTCCGTTTTGTCTTCTTCCCAGTATGCCACTGAGAAGGTTCATCTGGGGGTGGGGGTGATTAGATGTTATTATGCTTGTTTGACAAGGATCAGAAAGTTGAGTGACTTGCTTAAGGTTTACAGCCAAGTCAGGGTCAGAAGTAGAACCCCTGTCTCCTAATCTCAGTTCTATGGTTCAGTTAACAACCACTGTATGGCTTATTCTTTGCTACTATACCCTGGGGAAGTGGTGGCTGATCTTGAACTTCTGTGCATTTATTTGCTTTGCAACACATACCATTCTGGAATATTTCTGACAAAAGTCCCAGAGGACTGAGATCTGAGCTAAGCCAAAGTGGGGTGGTTAGGATTGTCTTACTGATTCATGCTGGCATTGGCTGAGGCTTGATATTATCTCAAACAATTCTCTTCTTCCTGAAAAAGAGCCAAACAACACAAGAAAGAGATGGGTGTATCATTATAACCACTAGGCATTAGCCAGGTGCCTTTGGAGTTCTGGAATCAGAGATAGGCTTGGCACCAGACTATACTCCAAGGGTTGTCAACATGGAAAATGATGGACTAGTGCTGACCCCATCCTTGGGTACAGAGAAGTGCTTATTGTTGGATTGTATTATTAATTAGAGGTGCAGAATGGTGGAACTGTGAGTGACAGCCAACTTTGGTAAAATAATGGGCTTGTCCAGTACCATCACCTGAGGATGCCCTTGATTATTCACTTGTGAGTATATGAACAAGGTGTGTGTGTGTGTGTGTGTGTGTGTGTGTGTGTGTGTGCGTGCGTGCGCGCGCGCGCGCGCGTGCGCTGTTGAGGGTAGGAGAGCTAGAGCAGTTCTAGCTATGGCAACACTTTTCCTCTCTCCCCCACATTCAGTTAAGTTCAACTTCTATATCCCAACTACAATGCCCTAGAGCATCATGATCCCCTCAGTTCTAGAGCATGAACTTTCTGGGAGGCTTTGAACAAATCTCCCACTGAAACTATAATTCCACTTCCCACTCTGACTGTTTTGAAGAGACTATGTTTGTAATAAAACTAATTTTTTTTCATTTTCTCTCATTAAATCTTCAAAACAAACTGTATTTATATGTGACACTAGAAAAAACATTTCACCTCAAGTGAAAACTTGAGCATCTTAAGACAAAAACACTGAGGAAAAACTCCTCATGTCTGCACAGAATATTGGCCTTTGCAAAATTCAGTGTACTCCTTTCTAACCTTTGCTATCAAGGAGAAGTCATTGTGGGTGGAACAAATCGGAGTCGGCATCAGATAAAGAGAGCTTGTCTAGGAAGGTAGGATGGAATAGTCAACTATTCTGGATTCTCTACCTATTCAACATAGGTAGAGAATGTAAATATCAGTGGGATCTTTACCCAGACCAAAGCAAGGCCCAATAATTCATTAGGTTTACAATTTCAGATGCTTTATTATCTAAAGTCAAAAGAGAAGATACAAAAGCTGTTTTATTTATCAAGCCAGGGCACAAGGCCCATGGAAAGTTTCGGCCCTTTTTGCTAAGCTGTCAGATGTTCAAGGCAGTTGGCCAGATGGCTGTGTTTTACAATCCAGATTAACATTTTCGAGGCTGTTGAATAATGTAGATCCTTTTCAGTGGCGTGACCTTCTCCAGAGCAGGTCTGGGTTTTTGATGTGCCATGTGCACTATTGCTGGAAATTTATAGTTGAGCTAAATGTGAGAAGGAAATAAAAACAAAAAAAGCATATTGAATCTTTTTGGTTATGAAGTATTAAAGTAGTAGAAACCAGTACAGTTGTTCAGGGGAATTTCACAACTTTGTTTACTTCTTTGACAATATCTTTTTTCCCCATGCCACTTCCAGCTCTGGACTCATGTGTATATGTGTTAACCTAGGTTTTCCTTCGTTAGTATGTCTCTAACTTATAAAATTATAAATTATATTACATGAAAATAATATACATAATGTATATATGCATTTATATCTATGTTTTGAAGTGATATCTCCCCCTACCCCTTGAAGTGACATTTTTAAAGGTAGAAATGATTAATTATTTATGTATCAGTCTTCTAATATTAGCAATTATCCTCTCACTAGTATACACATATGGATCACTATATTCTAAGAAGGCTATGGGAACATTGGAAAAGGTCCTGAGGGGGAAGAACCCCTGGATTGTCAAAAGATCAGGAATAAAGAACCTCTGAAAGAAGTAAGAAAGAATTAGTATTATTTATTAGGTTGAAATGTGTGAAATTGCTACTTTTATAGGTAAAAAATATTGGCCATTTCATGTAGTCCAGCCTAAGTAGCCTGAGAGAAAAAGGCTGAGGAATGACATACTAGCTTCAGGTACCGAAAGTTCTTATTAGTCATCTCCACAGAAGACATGTAGGAGGAAACAGGTTTACATAGATTGAAATTAACACAAACTCAGACGATTTGACAATGAGAAGAATTTCATATCGAACTTAGAGAACTTATGGAATTTACATTAGGATAGCTTTTTAAAAATGCCCAGTACTGTAATCACATCAGACATAATTTTCCTAAGAGGAAAATTTGGACCCAGTGGCCTTTTGAGTCCATTCTTGTTCTTGGTTTTCAGACCCATCAATACAAACATAAAGATACCTAAAGATTCTTTCCTTAGCAAGCAAGGAAGGGATGCCTCTGCTCACTAGGAATTTAACTTATCATTATTGAACTTAGATACCCTTGCCTCGACACTCAAATTAAATAAAAGGGGAGATAAACTGTTCATGACCCCAAGCACTACATTGTTTATGGTTTATTTGGGCTCTTCTAAGCCAGGGAAAACATATGTGCTTTATACCTCTTCTCAAATGTCCCTGAGCTCTAGGCACACAGCATTCCCTTTCATGTGAAACTTGACTCCAGAGGGTCCTTTCTTCTTGCTCTTAAAAAATTAAACACACTGGAAGAATATACACTGAAGTGTTAAAATTGGTTGTTTCTGAGGAACAGAATTACAGCCAATTTCTAGTATTTTCCTTTATTTTTTCTATCAGTATTTTTCTAATATTTTTCTTTTACAAGAGTTATATAATAATTAAACCCAAGGATGGTCTCTTCTGGCATTCTAGCAAAAAGGAAGAAACATAATGTGGTATTGTTCATAAAAGTTACTTTAGAACTAAAAAAAAAAAAGCTGGAAATATTTTTTTGTCAGATCAATTATCATCAGGCCACATGACATGAAATTTTATAGTGTAGTAAAGGCAGTGTTTTGTTTTGTTTTTCTTTTAACATTAGAACCAGAAGGAAACCTAAGAGGTCGCTGACTTCAATAGTTTTCTTCCAGTGTCAACTAAAACAGATGGATTATTTCATGCTAGCTCTAAATCACATTGAAGAGATTACAGGTAGGAAGAAGAACCTGGCAAGTTACTTAAAATCCAAAGCAAGGTAAAGGGGGTGGTGGTTGGGGTGGGGTGAGAAAAGAAACAAGTAATTTCGATATAACAGAAGTCTGGGAAATTAGTCAAGGTAAGATAGGATAAGATGGCAAATTGAGGCTGAAGAGAGAAAGCCGCAGCATTAATTGTTCTTAAGGCATGAGAGTGATGATGAGTGGGGGTGGGAAAGGAAAGGAAAAATGAGAACAGTGTTTGAACACACATTTCTTAATGTGGCACTAATTCATTATTTGATTATCTCCAGGTTTATATATACGCAATTTAGGTGCTACATTTTTGATCATTTAAAAATTCTGGTAAAAGACACCTAACACAGAATTTACCATTTCAACCATTTAAAGTGTATAGTTTAGTAGCACTAAATACATTTACATTGTTGTGCAACCATCTCTACTACCCATCTCCAGAACTTTTCATCATACCAAGCTGAAACTGTAAACCCGTTAAACCAGGGGTCCCCAACCCCTGGGCTATAGAATGGTACTGGTCCATGGCCTGCTAAGAAATCGGGAGGTACAGCAGGAGGTGAATGGCAGGCAAGTAAGCAAAGCTTCATTTGTATTTGTAGCTGCTCCCCATCACTACCTCAGCTTCATCTGAGATCATCAGGCATTAGATCTCATAGGAGAACCCGTTCCTGATGTCAAAAAGGTTTGGGGACTGCTGCTAAACAATAAGTCCTCATTTTCTCCTCCCCCAGCCTCTAACAACCACTATTCTATCTTTTGTCTTGATGAGTTTGACTACTCTAAATATCTCATATAAGTAAAATAATTTGCTCTTTTACGTCTTCTGACTTATTGTATTCAGCATGATGTCTTCAGTTTATTCATGTTGTTGAATCTGTCTGTATTGCCTTTCTTTTTAAGGCTAAATAATATTCTATTGTATGTGTACATACCACATTTCATTTATCATATGTCAGTGAACATTCGGGTTGCTTTTACCTCTTGATTATTATGAATAATGCTGCTGTGAACACTGGTGTACAAATATCTGTTCAAGTTCCTGCTTTCAATTATTTTGGGCATATACCCAGAAGTGGATTACTAGATCATACAGTAAGTCTATGTTTAATTTTTTGAGAAACTGCCATATTGTTTTTCATAGTGGCTGCATCATTTTACATTCTCACCAGTAATGCACAAGGGTTTAGGGTTACATTTTAACTAAGGCATTTAACTGAGGTTTTAAAAGCTCTACTCCACTGCTTCTCAGGAGGGAAATGCAAAGATCAACAGGAATGGGAGACTGCCTCTGGGCCCTGTTGGCCATCTGTAACTGGTTTGGGAAAGTTAGGGGAGAAATAGAAAACCTACAGGATTGAGAAGAAAGTGGAAATAATTCTGGCAAAGATAACAGCTTTAGAGAAACTGCCCATAATTAAATTACAGATGCACAGGTTTTTGGTGGAAGGTGGAGGCAGTAAAAGAGATTTATAGCAACTCTTGAATATACAACAAGAGAGTCAGGTTCTCATTCTCATATTCCCACCTCCTCAGTCAGGAACATTGTAATACAGAAGAACTTGGGTAGAGTAGGGGTGGCGGGGGTGGTGTTGTGGAGTCTACAGAGAGTCTTCCATGAGAACTGATGAAACTATAAATAAAACAGTCAACTCCATTAAATGCCCAATTCTTTGTTGTATATTTTATATCAATGTAAATAGGAAGATTCTATTTTCTAGTCTGAGCTAGAAATAACCAACTTATAGCCAACAATCAACTATGCTTTAGTCTGACATCTTAACTTTGAGGAAGCTTTGGATTTTTAATTTGGATTTATAATCATTCATCTTTTTAAATTATAAGGTTTATAGAATGAAAGATGTTTCTTGACTGCTTCATTAGGGTAAGAGAATCTAGGGTAAGAGAACCCCACAAGACAAGGAACTCAAGGCCAGTATACACATAAGGACTCTGCCCTGCTGTGGCTCTATCACATAAAGGCAATTTATTGAACCTGAAAAGCAGATCAGCAGAAACTCCCCCAGTGAGAATTACCTTTATCTTGGGTAGCTGTGACCTCAGAACCTATAGTTTTCATTTAGAGAAAAAGCAAAAGTATGTTAAAAGTCTTCAGGATTGGAGCTGTGAAAGAAATTCTAGACGCAGGAAAATCAGTGGCAGGTTTTGTTTTAGAGCCTGGAGTTAGGCAGCATTGCAGACAGGCAGCTTTTCATTCATTTTTCCAGGGTGTTAACTTCCAACTAAACGTTGGCACTTAAATTTCCACACCCAGCTAAGCAAAGTGCTTAAAACAAAACATTGGTCTTGAGTCAAGGAAATTCAAGGATACTCCTACGGTGATGTTAATCTACAGAACAAGAGAAACCCTTTTAGATTTGCAGATGCCTTTGATAGTTTCCTCTCCCCCAGGATCCCATTTCACATTCATCTCACTAATTTTGGCAGTGGAGAGGCATCTGGCAACTTGAAAAGTGGCCCCAGCTTTGACTAGGCTTCCACATTCCACTCTCCTCCCCACCATAACCCAACCCTGTTACTAATGTTTTAACTGGGCACTTTCATGTTGTGGAGAAGCATCACAACTACTGCCAAATTTAACTTCCTTAACCGTCCAGGGAATTAATACATTTGGCAGTATCATTCTCACTCCCTGTCTTAAAAAAAAAAAAAAAAAAAATTAAGTAAATGAACAACCACAAATCTCAGAGGAGCTACGTGACTTCTAAATGGTCAGACTCTAAAAAGTAGGTAAAATTTGGTCTAAGACCAGGTCTCCCAGATTTTTAGCCTGGAGAGCTTTCAAAGTTACATAACTCCTTTTCTGCCAGGAATACCATGTAATGCAGCTTGTCACTGGGCAACATAAATTCTCTCACTCTTCAGGGCTGGAAGAGGTGGGAAGGGCTGGCTGGAGAGTTAGGGAAGGAAAGAGAAAGGTACTGGGGGGAGAGGTCTTTGTGCAGGGAGTTGTGGGGAAAATAGTGGGAAGGGAAATTTTGGGCTGCTTCCCATTTAGATTTGTCCAATTCCAACCTTTTGGGGATTTTCATTCTCCCAAATCTTAAACTCTAGGTTGTTGGTTTTAAAGTAGAGTATCCAGAGATAATAACATATGGATAGAAATTTTCTGCCATGATTGAATGGTCGTTGAGATGATATAAAAATCATTGTACCCTCATTGACTTCAAGTTCTTAAATTGGTATGAGAATAAACATGGGTTCCTGGAACTAGACATAATTCTAGCTGAGGACATGGTTGAATATTAGAAAAAAGAGAGGATATGACCCTCATTTCTGCTATTGTATTTCTTGTGGCCAGTTGTATATTGTTAGCTCTTCATGACAATACATTCTGTGGTGGGAGGTAAATCACTGTATTGCAGGTGAAAATTTATCAGCAGATATAGACATATCTTTTATATCTTTTAATTTCTTATATGAGGCTTTACAGCTTAATGTATTTTTAATTTAAGAAAATTAAGGTATAATTTATCTATAGAAAAATATATCCTTATACAAGTGCATGCAGTTTATGACCAACACCACAATCAGGACACAGAGCCACTCATTCCATCAATACCCAAATTTCCTCTCGTCACTTTGTGGTCAACTCCTCCATCCACCCCAGTTCCTGACAACCACTGACAGCAGCAGATATATTTTTTAAAAGGCACTGGTCTTTCCATTCCAGGTTGACCTTTATTATAAAATCCGATTATACTTCAGATTGAATTATAGATTCAGAGAGGATTTTTCTTAGCTATAAAAAAACATGTGGATCTCATCAACTTCCATATTCAAGATAGTTACTCGTGGCAATCTTGTGACTTCGTTTGTTGGCCCCTTATCCTTTGCCTGGGGTTCCAAATGATGCCCTGTAGGGTATCTGCCTGGGAAAAAAAGCTAACACTTACTGAGGGCTAACTGTGTCTGGCTCTGGGCTAAGTATTTTGCATATGATATAAAATTTCACTTTATTCTCACAACGTATCTGTGAAGTCGATACTATTAATTACATTCACATTTACAGATGAGGAAACAGAGGCACAGAAAAGTGAAGAAAACTGTCCAAGGACACATACATAGCTAGGGAGTGACAGAGCCAGCATAAGACCCAAGCAACCTGATGTCTGACATAAGAACCTGTTTTAGCCAGTATTCTGTGCAGGCTGAGCCACAGCCCTAGTCCAGTAAACATTAAACTGTTAATTTTTTAAAAAATAGGTATAGTTGCTATCAAAAATATTTCTAACAGCATACCAGCTCAATGTTTTCCTATGGTTTCCAAATACAATTTATTATCGATTCTTTTTATCATTAAAATAAAGAGGCGATATTTTTCCCTAAAAGGGAAAGAACCCCTTTATGACATAGATGCACATATGTCTATAAAAAATAGTATATACTCTTGCATCATACCTAATGTACAGTATAATCAATCTTTATTGACCTCTCTCTTTAAACGTTTTGTTTTGAGTTAACATATATTCTAGAGGAATGTACCATCTGGTTGCACTTACTACTGTGGCATTCTCTTGCCCCTGAGGAAGAGGTGTTTAGTGGGCAAGAGAACATGAGATGCAGAGCGGGCAACTTGTGTTTCCATGGCAGGGCATCATTCACCTCTGCCCTTCTTGTAAAGCCAGCAAGGCAAAGAATCACTTATGGCCTCACTTCAAGTCTATTTGAATGGAGAACTAGACCTCCACATTAAAAGGCTCTGTAGCTGTGGCCTACAATCAAGATTTTGCCTTGTAGTATTTGCCTTGTAACATACTGTGGTCTTCAGACATACCAACGCTAACTAACCAGAACAGAGAGTGCAAACAGGTTACTCAGTGCCAGGCACTGTTTTAAGAGCTTCCCATATAAACTCATATATTCCACACAACATCCCTGTGAAATATATTCTCTTCCTTATCTCAATATTACAAGTGATGAATCCGAGGCACAGGATAAGTAACTTGTTCAAGGTCATATAGATAGTTAGTGGAGGAGCCAGTGCCAAAGGGGACCCCAGAGGTCTAGCGGCACAGTTTCTAACTTTTTTCAGATCCCCAATTTTGATAGTAACAGCAAGTCTCCCCTTCAGTAAATGTGGGGGTGGCAAAAAATGTAGTTCTTCATTGCCCCTTAGAGGTAAAGTAAGGACCCTCACTCAGCTCACCTATAAAATTTTAAAACAAACTCTTGGATCCAAAACCAAACCACTGTTTCTCTGATAAAAATCTGAGTTTTCTGAGCTACTTAGAAGAAATTCAAGATATAGAAATAAAAATAGTTATGGTCAACCACCTTTATAAATAGGCTTTATTGGCTAAACCCAGCTAGTATCCAACCTTCCTCCAGCCCTAAACTGTGCCAACCTCCACCACCCACCTTTGCCTCAAATAAAATATTTCCTTTCGGGAGTGCAGTCATGGGAAGGAAGGTCAAAAACTGTGTAATTCTAATACATAGGCTGCCTTTTTATAAAAACATGCCAGTGTTTCCGAGAAATATTTGGGTTGGCAAAGTAAAGTTCTGCCAATCTGATGTCAGGATTCTTGTTCTATTTGCTATCTTATTTTTGAGATGATTTATTAAACAGACACTAGGAATTTGGGAGAAATAGCTTTTCTCACCAAGGACTCTTTGTGTTCCTCGGACTGAAAGCAGATTCTTTCACAAAGACATCAAACCTCTGAGCTGGAAAAAACCCAATGGTCATCGCTTGTTCCCTCATGCAGCCTGATCAGGGGGTAAACACTGACTGGGTGCATCGCATGATGCACCTCACCCACAGCTCACCTTCTCCAGTGTGTCATTCAGGGCATCCATCGTCTGTATTTTGGCAACATTTGCAATGGCACTGCAAAGATGAAAAGAAACTTCACGTAGAACCTGAAAACTTTCCTACTGAAAAGGCTAAATGATTTATACACAGGGCGGTCTCCTTGGCTTTTAAGCTTTCACTCTCTCGGCTACACCTAAGGGAAAAATTCCTGTGTCCGTGTGCCCACGTGCTACAACAAGTTTTGTAGGCCAAGTTCTTGTTACTATTGCTTTTTAACTTTTCACTGCAGTGTAGCACATATTCAGAAAAGTACACATATTATTACTGTGTAGCTTGGTGAATATTCATAAACTTAAAACACTTGTCTAAGCAGCTGCCCCTAAGGAGAACCACTATTCTGACTTAAAGCCCATAGATTAGTTTTGACTGTTTTGAACTTCAGAACATGAATCATGCAGCATGTGTTCGGCTTCTTTTCTCAGGCCAAGTTATTTTGTAGGAGGGTTTCAATGAGGGCTGAGCCTACAGTATTAATTCCTTGAAGGAAACTCTGCACTTGGCAGATTTCTTTTTCTGGATGGTTTGTTTAGCTGGTAGAAGTTATTAGGAAATGGACATAGATTGACGATGCCCGGAAATCTATTTTCTAGGATATATTTTTCAAAAGCTATTCTTCAAGAAGATGGAAGGAGAGATATTTGTCCCTGATGATGAGGCACTCATATTCTGTGCACACACTCAAGAAGCAGATGCAAGCAGCAGAGGAGAATTTATGTTGGAGCTGATGAAGCTTCAGCTTCACTGCCTCTCACTGCACAGTCTCCTTCCAAAGCCTTGTGAGGGGACCCACCATTTTATATTTGTAATTTTTAATTATTTTTCTTTAAAATGGCTTCCACATTCTATAAGCTTCAGATCCCATCTGCGTGTATCTATCCCTAGTAAATAAGGCAAGAGAGAGAAACAGAAATTTCTTGCTGTTAAGTTTTATAGTAGTTCATTTTCTATCTTTTAACGGCTATTAAAAAACAACTGAGTTTTTTAAAAAGAGGGTTCCAATCACCATTTTGTTACTCTCTAGGCAACTCCTCTTCCTGTACTGTTAAAATTAATAGTAAGTTCCCATTTTCTGAGGTGCAGAGAAACGTGACTTGTCCACTGGCTGCCAAACTAGAAGGTCATTTCCAAGGTAGGACTCTAGTTTCTGAGCCCCTAGCCCAAGCATGTTAAAAGTGTCAATAAATAGGGTGTAAGCTTAAGATAGATAGGTTTTAGTAACAGAACAGACTTTCAAAATTAACCACCTTGCACTTCAACAACAGTCTGATATCATTTACAGAGTACCTTCTCTATTCTAGGAGCTGTCCTAGATTCTGGGTCAGAAGAGAAATAATATGTGACCGTTCACCCCACTTTTGAGAACCCCTCCACCCTACAACTTTGCTTTCATATATGATAGTTATGTTCTGGTATCAGAAGAAAGAAAAACTTACTGCAAATGGGGCCAATATTTTACTTTAAAGTAGAAAAGGCCTTCAAAAAATTTCCTTCACAAAAATCAGAGAGAAAACTTTAAAAGTGATCTAAAACTATTTTATATGAAAGAGCCAGAGAAATTCCAGTCTAGTCTCTCCGAATTCCCTTTCTGAGACTTTTGCCATTTTAACTCTTAAAGAAGTACCTCGCGCATCCTCTAATTGACAACTTTTGAAACATTCATCAACTCATCCAAGGAAACCATCTTGAAATTGACAATGTCTGCAGTGCCCCTCATTACACTACTTGGAGGAGACAGTTCCTCACATGTACATCTTTTTTAATACACTCATTTTCCTTAACCAAGGCATCGAGTGGTTTAGTCATTTGCGTATCCAATCCAGCCCACAGCTCTCAGCTTAGCTTTGGGAATAGTGTGCTGTGTCAAGGTTGTGGCAGAAGGAACAGGGAAGAGATAGCTTAGGTACATATAAGCTTTCCAGCTATGCCAAATATAGTGGCCATTAGTAGTTTCTAAATAACTGAGTGGTGAATTTAAAACAACACAAAAAAGCATTTATTTTTAATTTAGATTTGCTTCAGCAGAAAGCATATTATAAAAACAGGGCAGCCTAGGGACAATATTTTAAAGGCTAATGTGAAAATAGAATAAAGGGACCTGCTTCAGGTTTGAATGCATTTTAGGATCCAGCCTTTTAAGTACAAGACAACTGGGTTGGACTCAGAGAGTGAGAGGATGGGTGGGGTTAGTGATGGGGGCCTACAAAGGGTCCTCCAGATGGTAGCCACGTTTCACTTGCATGTGCTTTTCAACTCTAGACCATATTACCAGAGAGCTCGACTCTCACCCCACCTTGGTGGCTGCCTCTAAGCCTGTTTAGCAAAGGCCTTCAGGGGCCTTGGTTTGTCCTAAAATACTGGGAGGCCTCTGACTTCTGGAGGAGTCACTCAAAACTCCTTGAGGTGATGGAGAAGAAAGTAAGCAGTCTCTTACCTTGTTTTCTCCAATCCTGTTTTTTTTGTATGTCTCTCCAAGACACCAATTTCCTGTTTTTTGGAAATACGCATTCCTCCTGCTTTTACTATTAATAAAAAAGCATCAACACAGGAATCATGTTAGAAGAGCAAGAGAAAGATTGCTTTGTTATCCTAAGTATGAATGTAGACTTGAAAAGAATTTTGGAATTTATTTAAAGACATAAACTTTTATTTAAAACAATACAATAAAAAAGCTACTCCAAAACATCATAAAAGAAAAGAAAATGTTTTGTGCAAACAAGGTAGGAGAAGCTCTGAGGTCTGATTGTTTATGTCCAGAGAAGGGGAACTGAGGTTAAAAAGGCAGCAGCTTACAGCTTTGAGTTGGGCAGGAGAATAACAACACACTCCCTTAGGCATTTTACTGAAAAACATTTTTTCTTGTTATCAAACCAATTACATTCTTCATGATAGCAACTGACAATTACAATGTGACCCTCCTATTTTCCCACAAGATTAAAGTTTGTGCAAGGCTTGCATTTTTTTTTTTCAACTAAAGCTTTTAAAAGCTAGATTCTGAGAATGAGCCAAAAGTCAGGGCATGCGGTGATAACAGGCATTTAATTCAACAGAGATGCTTCTGATCCCACCGGATACCCATCTTTCATCCCAGACCCCAAACCTCCGATGTTGGCCAAGCTCAGATATTGTAATGAGTAATTAAACTGCATTAATAATCCTGCCATTCAAGAGATCAATTAGTGTTCATTAGGCTACAGATGACCTAACAGGCATTCGAGTGTTTAACAATGTCAGATGAAATCAACTTTGGAAAAGGAACAACCCATTTCAGACTGCAAGTCAAAGCAAATATTTTTTTCCTTTCCCAGGAAATTTGCACATCTAAAAACTGACAAGCTCAAATGAGAAAAAACCAAATGGACATTGATTTGTTTGAACCTGTTCATTCTTTATATGGGAATGTCAAATGGGCAATTTTCTAAAACTAGCTTCAATAAAGTAAAAAAATAAGAAAAACCTATTCAATTTCTCCATGCCTTTGTGAACTGACTTTGTCGTTCTTTTAAAATTATTTGTTTGATTATAACACATGCATAAAGCACACAATTCCAAAAGCATGAAAAGGTCCACAATCTCCTCATTATTTACCATTATTTCCCAGCCCTTTGGTTCATATCCCTAGATAATGCTAATGTTACAAGTTTCCTATGTATTCACCTACAGGTATGTATGTATACTTACATATTCTTTTTTTAAATAGCAGCATAAGATATATATTGTTCTTTATCTTGTTTGTTTATATTTTTTATTCAATCATATATTTTGGAGCAAGTTCTATTTCAATACTTATATAGAAATGCGTCTTTCTAACATCTTTCAAATTTCATTATGTGAACATTCTGTGTTTACTTAACCAATTCCCAAATGTTTAGACATTTCAGATGTGTCTAATCCATTTCCATTACAAACAATGCTACAGTGAATATCTTTTTATAGATGTAATTTTGCACAAGTTCAAGTATATCCATGGGATAAATTTCTAGAAGTGATCTTGTTAGTTCTTAAGAATATGTACATTTGGAATTTTGTTAACTCTTGCCAAATTGCCTTTCACAGAGTTTGCATCAGTTTACAATCTCATCAATAACGATGACAATGCTTGTTTTCCCATATTCCTTGCAACAATGTGAGCTAGAAAATGTTTGGTTTTGTTAATAAGTTTTTTAAAAAGGCATCTCATTGTTTTAATTTAAATTTCTTATATTTTATTAAAGTTTGAGCTGTTTTTGTGTTTTAGAAGCCATTTGTATTTTCTTCTTATAAACTGTTCAAATTCTTTTTTTTCCTAGTGGATTGCTAGTCTTTTTCTTATCTTTTTCTTGTTGATTTATAGTTCTTTATGAGATGCATCACAAATAAAAAATACATTTAACAAGTTACTGCCTTTTTTGTCAATGTTTTTGCCATCAGAAATTTGCTGCTTTTGTCAATCTTTTATGGGTTTTATATCACTAAGGAATTCCCAACTCTGATGTTTTATAAACATTATTCCATATTTTCTTCCAAACTTTTATGGTTTCATTTTGTACAATCATCCTTTGACCATATATTTAAACCCTTGACCCTTCTAGAATGTATTTTGTGTAAGTTAAGTTAGAGACATGCTAGATTTTTTTTAGATTATCCCAATAATATTGAAAAAACATCTTTTTTCTCTTAATTTGAAATGCCATCTTTATAATATACTAAGTAAATTTTATATGGGCGTGTGTATGTATATTACAGTGTGTGTGTGTGTGTGTGTGTGTGTGTGTGTGTGTGTGTGTATTTATGGCTACTTCTGGACTTCTGTTTCATTAATCTGTCTATCCATATGGTATTACAATTCTACTTAAATTATTGTAGCAATATATTTTAATACCTGACAGTCCTCCTTTGTTATATTTCCTTTGCAGAATTTTACTAGCTATACTTATTTATTTTTCCATATAAACTTTAGAATCAGCTTGTTAATTTCCTATAAAAATACTTTGTATTATTTTTATTGATCTTTCTTTATATTTATAGATTTTTTTAAAGGAAAAATTCGTATCTTTATATTCCTGGTAGCTTGCTATTGAAGAAAATGGTATGCTTTTCCATTGTTCATATATTCTTTTGAGTCTCTCAGTAACTTGTTTACATAAATCTCATACATTTATTTTTATATTTAGTCCCTAAGCATTTTATTTTTCTTGTTGCTGTAGCTATTGTAAACAGGGATTTAGTCTTCCTTTATAACTCTAATTGTTGTTTTTATATTACTATTATTGATTTTATATCCAGATCTTATTGAACTCTCTTTTTGTTTATAATAGTTTTTAGTTAATTCTTAGATTTTCAAGGTAACAAAATGATTAACATGCAAAGAATTATATTATTTCTTCTAGAATAACATTAAATAGCAGTGATGGTAGACATATTTTCCATCCTAATTTTTAAGAGGTTGCATTTAGTGTTTTCCTATTAAGTATAATGTGTACTTAGGTAGCTAGATATATAAAAAGTATGTGTATTTCATAAATATATTGTTTCATCATGTTAAGAGGTATCCTCCTAGTATTGTTTCATTGCATTTAAAAAATTACAAATACATACTGAATTTTATCAAATGCCTTCTTAGCATTTGCAGATGTGATCATATGGTTTTTCTACTTAAAGCGTTAATTATATTAATTGATGTCTTACTATGAAACCATACTTGAATTCATGGAATAAACTCTTTTTGGTCATTTTGAGCCACTAAGTTGTTTTTTATTTTACTATAAAAGCATCTCACTAGAATTTTGTAACATTAGATGCAGTTTAGAGAGGAATTTAAAGGAAATTATTCATGATTTCCTTTAAATTCATATACAGACACACACAAACATATATATGTATATGAAAAAAGGCGTACAAAGTAATCAGCAACAGAAATGACATTATGTGCAAATATCTTCCAAATGGCGATGGAATACATAGGTGAAATATCCTGTGTGAGGGGTAGTGGTGTTCAGAGCACCGTTATCTCTTCTATCAACAGGAATTTATCAGGAGACCTAGAGCTTGGGCCTTTCATATCCTTCCCAACAGTATTTTTCATTCTTCTTCTGACAAGTGCTTTCAAAATATGGTATATTGAATTATTTTCTTTTTAGTGCTCATTTTGTTTTTCCTGATGTCATTGTTTCTATACATTTTCTTACATTTGGACTATTATCACCACCTATAGAAGCAAATAGTTATTGTTAAAATAAACGATAATTTAAAAATGAGAAGACCTTTGGAATGCTGAATTCTATGCCATTCATTTAAAAGGACATTGACAATCAGAGAATGTCCAGAGGCAAGTGACCAGAGTAGAGAAGGGAGTTGTGTCACATGGGGACCAAGGGAATCTGGAAAGATCAGTTCCGAAGAAGATTCAAGGGAGCTTATGGTGCCATTTTCAAAGATCTGAGGGGCTGTCATGTGGGAGGAAAAATTATTTTTTGCTGAGGAAATGTTATATAGGGCCAAAGAGCTCTACCTCTCCTGAACTCTGTGACCTTGAACAAGATACTTAAATCCTTCTGAGGCTCAGTTTCTGCACCCTTCAAAAGGGAATACTACTGATTGTTCAGGTTTTTCTAGCAAATAGAGGTAACAGAAAAACCTGGTACATGATAGGCACTTCATAATTTGTATTTATTATTATTAATATTTATTTTATGTTTTTCTAAAGGAGAGAATGAAGACCAAAGAATGGAAATTTCAGAAAGGCAGAGTCTAGCTACATATAACAGTTTTGTGTTTTACAAAATGAAGTAGATTGCCTACTACATTAATATGTACTTTGTCCTTCAGTGTGTTGAAGAAAAGAAGTCTACCTTCCATGAATATCTTAGGAGGATTTTGGTGAATTTGGTAGAAGTTGAATTAG
This sequence comes from Macroglossus sobrinus, assembly GCA_004027375.1. NCBI lineage: Eukaryota > Metazoa > Chordata > Mammalia > Chiroptera > Pteropodidae > Macroglossus > Macroglossus sobrinus. The sequence goes on from PVKZ01000206.1 coordinate 882,416, forward strand.
ATAATCTTTATTATAGAGTCTTTACTACGATTCAAATTTGTCCCATCTACTAGCAAAAGAAAACCTATCACTTCCCTCCCTTTCAAAATAACTAAGGTACTTAATAGAGAAACAAATGCCAAAAGAAATGTAAAAAGAATGCAAACTAGGGAGGCGATCATTCTTAAGAACAATAAAATATTTGAGGGGAGATTTAAAATTCTCCCAGAAGATTCCTACTTCATATCCAGGAGTCTTTAAATTCAATTTGATATAGGGCAGAGAGCTTTAACTGAGTGATTTAGGAAGCACAAATGAACCACACCTTGGTAATCTCACTTGGTCAGCCACGTGCAGTAGAAAGAAGCAGAAGATGATAGTCTTATATCATAAAAGATACACTGATATAAAAATAAGGCTTTCATTATGTTGGGGAGACTAAACCAGATGAAACCAGTTTGTGGGAGGGTCATCTTCAAACCTCTGTTGATAACTGCACACACTGGCCTCTTGGGATCTAAATAAACCATTGTAAATAAATATTTACAACCCAATACAACCAGGTCCTTGCCCATTTTGCTTATTCCACATAGGTCTGAATCATGGGACCTGTTCAGAGTCCACTGCAACTAAATTAGTTCATCTATATTTGTAATCATTTATATAATTGCTTGGGACTATATTGCTTTTTGAATCTTTGCAGAAAAATCAACTAGAATTGGACAAAGTGAAATATGAACTGATTTTACATTTTCACAGGCCTTGAATACAAATACATAAGTTAAGACGTTAGGTCTTTTCAATAAGCAAATGAACTAGAGATTTAAAAAAAAAAATGTAAAACAGAGAGATACTATTATGGATAGTTTCATTAGAAACTAATGAAACATTTTCCAGGGGGAAAATGAAATTTTGCTTCTCTACCTCTGAGTAAGAGTTATGCTCTCATGGCTTCTTTTGTAGTTTATAACTTCAAAAACACCCTTGAGTTTAGATTGTTATAATTTTCCAGTTTAAGATTTTCTAAACAATTTGCACAGTTTTAGGTAGAGGGTAGCCAAGATAAAGAAACAAAAGCCTTCAAGAAAAATTAAGCATTTTTATTCACTAATCAGTGGAGAACGTATGAGAAAAAGCTGAACAACACAGAGGTGTGTGTGAATTCTGCCTTGTGGCTTACAACTTCTATTTGAAGATTTTAATTATAGGTTAGATGTTTGCAAAACGCGTCCTTTGCATTTACATTTGATTTTTCAGCAAATTTTAAGTTGCCTATCAAGACATTCATCAGAAGAAGGTGGTGAAGTGAGGAGAGAAGGCTTTAGAGTAGAGTACTTTGTCATGGACCCACTTTATTTTCAAAACTCAGCTCCACTGCCCTCTAGCTGTGTGGCTTTGGGCAAGTCCCTGAACCTTGCTGAGTTTCAGTTTGCTCCTCTGTGAAACAAAGATGATGGTACGTCATCAGTTTGTGGGGCTGATACCATGTCTAGAAGGCTCTGTGCAGTGCCAGGAGCAAAGATAGTGTTGAGCAAATGGCAGTTCTTGCAGTCATCAAACCCTTGTCTCCTGGATGCTTGGGGTAGTGGGTCTCCCAACCTCTCTCGAACCTCACAGATCAAGCCCCATAAATTGACTTGAGCAGACTGGAGTTGAGAGAATTAAGTCTTTGCTGGGCTTTTATTTATTTTTAACGATGCTGGCCTTTATGCTATGGTTTCCCCTCCATTTTCTACATTAGTTTCACACTTGAGGATATGCTCCCCAAACTTCCTTCTTTAATGAACCAGAAAACTGATTCTCTCTGGGGATTCAGTGGTGGTCTCTTTAATGGCTCTGATTTATCAGACTTAAACCAAATTTAAAAGTACAGGGAATATTGAAAAACTTATAAATTTCTACTCTTTCTAATTCATTACATACTTGACTTCTTTGGTCACATTCTACTTACACATTTTTTGGCTGTTTACATAATGGGGTTCTTATAAAACTGAAAGTGAGGCAAACCAAAAAAGCAGAAAATCCGAAGGCAAGCTTATGACAGCCCAGGCCAGCTCATGTGTAACATTGTCTTGTTTCACAGCATAAAATTTACAACCAGGGCTAACAGTGGTACAATATATTGTATTAATATACATGAAAGAAAAAACGCTAAGCACTCCACTTGTAGGAGGGAAAGACTTACAGCTAGATGACTTTCATGTGGTTCCATTTTAACTATGGTGGGGTGGGCACGAGTGTCTTTTCCATTGCACTTGGCGTTTTGTTCTGACTATTGCAATAGTGCCTAATGTAGCCCTGGAACCCCCGATGTCTTGCCACTGGGGAGGAGAATTTCTTCCGACAGCTATGTGGGTCACTAGGCCTGTCTGTTACAGGGATTAACATTTATGTTCATAGGTTGTCTCCTTTAGTGATCAAGACAACCTTAGAATATCAGTGGTATTTATTACTCCCTGTTTTAGAGATGAGAAAACGGAGGCTCAGAGATGTAAAATGAAAGCAGACCAGTCTGTCTGATTTCAAAGGCCATGTCAGACCCTTCGCACCTTATTATAACTCCTTCTCACTTTCAGGGATCTGTATATTGCTTATAAGAAAATTAGGTGAAGATTTAATGGAATTCTGGTGACAAATTATTTTTGTTCCATAAATAAAATTTTGTACCAAAGCAAACAGATTCAGACTTAAAATAGGTAGCAAGACAAGCTGAAGGATGAGGCTTCTTTGTTTCCTTGCTCTCAGTGGGGAGGCAAAAGTCTGCCTTCATCTCCTTTCTAATTATCCCAAACCTCTTATCTGTAGTGTCACAGTTCATAATAATTAATTGTCATGCCAGAGGCATGACATGCTTGATGGAGTCATGGTGTGCTATGTACACAGAGTAATTAGCAATCATTAGTGGTGGGGACAGAAAGTTCTGGTGGTTTTATTCAAACTTTCATTTGGTTAAGTTTATCTCTGTATTCTTTGTGCATAAATGTAATTTAGCAAATCACGTTTTAGCTTGACTGTTTTATGAAGGACTAGGGTGGAAGGAGTGAGAAGAGAGTGGTGGGGTTTTTTTTCTTTTATTTTTATGTAATGACTTCTCTTCTAATAATTTGCATACATAGTCCCTGACCATTAGGTAGCATCATTAACTTTAAATATAGATAACATTAAATATTGCTAAATCTAGTTACAAATACAAAAATGTCAAGAGTCTGCCACAGGAGACCAGGGCATGGTGCCCAGAACTGAAAACTCAGAATTTGTAGCAAAACTTCTGACTCTTTTTAGCTGGGCTGCCCACCAGAAACCACTGAACCTCTGCATCAGTTCTTCACGTGTTGCCAAGGTTATATCTGCCATCATGTTCTGCAGTAAAGATGATTGAAATAACCTTGGCTTAGAGGTGCCAAAGAATTATACCAATAAATAAATTTTGTGAGTGGAGAAAGGTTAGAACAAGCGGTCAAGCTTTCGAGAACTTTCTTAAAGGAAAAAAGAAGGCAGGCAGTTGAAGGAACATAAAACTGGCTAAAAATAAGCCTGCACACCTTGGTTAATCTACGTGAACATATGGTTAAGTACAATGAAACTAATTCCCATATTCCAGAGAGGTGAGATAAATAGCACACATTTAAGTAAAGAGAGAGAGAGAGAACTGTGGATGCTTTGGAAAACATCTTGAGAGTGACCTTTTCCAGTCAGCCTCATCCAGGCTCCTTATTAAAAAGTGCTCCTCAGCTTGTTGACAGGCAAACTACATCGCTGACAACACTACCCAACCCAAAGCCTGAGGGAGAAAAGAGAACTATTGTTGCTTTCTGGCTTCGAAGTTGTATAATGTACAGGCTCCCTGGGGATACTGAGTCTTAGAGCTCAGACCTCTCTGGAGGAAGGTTTCCATGGCAGTAAATCACCTTCCAGGTGTAGACATTGTCACTCCTAACCTACAGCCAGGAAGGAAAGGTCCAAACCTCCCGACTTATCCCTTTTCCAAGCACCCAAGCCCTTGCACTCCTCATATATAACTGGTTTTAATTTAACTGGGACCTGATAAATCCTCAGGTGGCTTTATGCACAAACCTAGAAAAGTCAAAGACATAAGAGAAAATCAGGTTGCATGAAATTAAAAGTAACGATGGGAGGTTGAGAAACTTGCTCTGTTGGGGTGCCTCTGGTGAAGGCACAGATAGAAGGAGGGGTGGCAGTAGCAGTGAGGCCCTTGCTATATAAGGGACAGAGGGCAGGTGGGCAGCCTACCTGCGGGAGGATGCCCCCCTTTCAGCGGGGAGGGCAGGACTTGCACTTCACTTGCCATAGTGCGTGCCAGTGCCGGTGCTGAAGCTGGTGCTCTGGAGGCTGAGTGCCAGCTGTGGCCGCCCCACTGCACCCTGGCTTTATATGGGCTGGGGGTGGGGCCCCTTAAGGGCATTGCTGAGCAGCAACAGGGCTTGTCACCTAGCTCTCTGGGAACCTGCAACTCTTTGGCATGTTTTCTCTTAGAAGAAAAGTTTCTTCTTATTCCCTTCATTTCAGAAGGCAAGGTGGATGGTTAAGGGAACTCTTATTTTCTTTCACAGGAAGATGGGGAGAGGATGAAGTTCAGTGGAATTCTTTTTCTTTCCAACTGTTCATCCATCAAGTATATATGCTGAACCTACTATGTAACAAGCTCTTTGTCATATATTGGCACGACAAGGAGAGAAAGTCTAGATCTTTGCTTCTAGACATCTGTAGTCTTTCAAAAGAGACCATCATAAAACCAAATGTTATGCTTTTGTTCTGGTCTTTGCAATTGTAGTAGTTATACTAACAAAATAATTGGAGATGTGTATGAAGATATCTGCACAACAATGGTAATCATATATCTCTTTTTTTTTAGTATTAATTGGAATAAACATAAATATCCTAAACTATAAAGGAAAAATATTTAAAATATAGCCATGAGAGTACTATGTACATGTTTACAAATCATGCTTTAAAATAATATTCAATGATGTGAAAAATATTCATGATAAGCTCGTAAAAAGGTAGGCTAGAAACCAATAGATTGTAATTTTGTTAAAAATTACAAATTTAAGTTTAAGCATTATTGTATCTCCTGTTCTGATCAAAATTTAGCATATGGCAGGTACTTAGAAATATCCCTTTGTTCTTTAATACAATTGAAAACTTGAATATGCAATGTGTTGGTGAAGACATAGAGCCACTGTAACTCTCATACATGGCTGGAGGGAATACAAATTGGTAAAGCCAACTTTGGAAGTCAGTTTGTCAGTTTTGTATAAAATTAAACATACTTTTACTATATCACTAATAATCTAATGCCTAGGAATTTTCCCAAGAGAAATGAAAACATATGTGAACATTGAATCCTATATATAAATATTTATAACAGTTCTATTCATAATTGCTTAGAGTTAGAAACAACCCAAAAGTCCATCCGCTGTAGACTGGATAAACAGATTATGGTATATCCATATAATATTAATCAGCAATGAAAAAGAATGAACAGATGCATATGACAGGAGTGAATCTCAAAAGCATTATGCTAAATGAAAGAAGTGAGACTAACAAAGCTACTTACATATAGCTCAATTTATATGACATTCTTGAAAAGTCAAAACTACAGAAACAGAAATCAGATAAGTGATTGCCATAGGAGTGGGAGGGGTGAATGGTTTGACTACAGAGAAGCAGGGGGTACTTTTTGGGCTGATAGAACTGTTCTGTATCTTGATTGTGGTAGTGATTACATTTACCATATATACAGCATAAAAAAACGGTGGATTTTATTGTATGCAAATTATATCTCAGAATATACCTCATTATACAATAAACATATCTATTTGTTAAGTAAATGAATGAGAATACTCCAAAATGTTAAAGGTGGCTATCTATAGGTGGGAATATTACCTGTTGATTTTTATTATCTTTCTCAGTTTTTCTGTATTACTTTCTAAATCAGTAAAAACTAATGACACCAAAAACAAAGGCAAAAGTAAACAAGTAGGACTACATCAAACTAAAAATCTTCTGCATAGCAAAAGAAACCATCTACAAAACAAAAAGGCAACCTACTGAATGGGAGAAAATATTTGCAAATCATGTATCTGATACAGGGTTAATAGCCAAAATATATAAAGAGCTCATACAACTCAATAGCAAAAAAAAATCCAGTTCAAAAATGCACAGGGCTCTGAAGAGACTTTTTTTCCCAAAGAAGACATACAGATTGCCAACAGGTGAATGAAAAGATATGCAACATAACTAACCATCAGAGAAATGTGAATCAAAATCACAATAAGCCATTCCAGTTGGAATGGCTTTTATCAAAAAGGCGAGAAATAACAAGTGTTTGTGAGGATGTAGAGAAAAGGAAACTCTTGTGCACTATTGGTGGGAATATAAATTGGTATAGCCACTATGAAAAACAGTATAGAGGTTCCTTAAAATTTTTAAAATAGAACTACCATATGATCCAACAATACCACTTCTTGATATTTATCCAAAATAACCCAAAAACTCTAATAGGAAAAGATATATACACTCCTCTCATGTTCATTGCAGCATTATTTACAATACCCAAGATATGGCGGCAACCTGGATGTCTATCAATGAATGAATGGATAAAGAAGAGATGGTGCATTTATACAATTGAATATTACTCAGCCATAAAAAAGAATGAAGTCTTGACATCTAAAACAATATGTATAGACCCAGAGGGTATTGTGCTGAGTGGAGTAAGTAGAACAGAGAAATACAAATGCCTTACATGTAGAATCTAAAGAACAAAATAAACAAACAAATAAAATAGAAACAAACTTGTAGATACAGAGACCACTTTGATGGTTGCCAGATGGAAAGGGGCTGGGTGAAAAAGGGGAATAGATTAAGCAAATTAGTAGTTACAAAATAGTCATAGGCATGTAAAGCACAGAGTAAAGAATATAGTTAATAATATTGTAATAACTATGTATGGTGCCAGATGGGTACAAAATTTATTGGGATGATCACTTTGTAAGTTATATAAATGCCTGTCTAATCACCATGTTGTACAGCTGAAACTCATATAATGTTGTATGCCAATTGTAATTAAAAAATTGAAAAACTATTATAAAAAAATCTATCGTGGTGATCATTTTGCAATATAAACAAATATCAAATTATTACGTTGTGTTCCTGAAACTAATATAATGTTATATGTCAATTATATCTCAATTAAAAAAACATATCAAAACTTTTTTTGGGAAAAGTATGCTAAAGTGTTAAGACCAGAGTAGGTAGATACTATGGGAGCAAAGAGAAGGTATCATTCATATTATCTGGCAAATATTTTGTGAATGGCTTTCTCTGCAGAGCCTTGGACTAGGAGCTGGGTTTCAGAGGTGATAAAACCTCATATCTCCTTTCAGTGAATGTTACAGTCTCATAGGGGACATAGAAGATGAGATGAGAATGCTAAGAGGATTCCTTTCATAGTTAACAATAGAAATTTCTATGAAGACAAAATGTTGTATATCTGCTCTGAACAATACGGTAGCCACAAGCCACTTGTTATTTGAGCACTTGAAACGTGGCTGGTGCAACTGAGGAACTGAATTTTTAATTAATTTAAGTATAAACAGATACATGTGGTTTGTGGTTACTACATTGGATGGCATGTGTCTGTAGCATAAAACCTAGATGTATGATTGTTTGCCTAGATCTCCTTAATTACCACCTATATCTTCATGTTGCAGAAGACAAGGAGGACATTAAAAACAACCACCTCTGAAAAGAGATATAAAGGATATAAATAATTAGAATACACAGGGCATGTCTTCTTTGCTCTACTCCTGCCAACCCTGCATCTTTAACATGAGCTTCATAGACTCATAGGTCACATGTTAGCTTTTGTTTTTCTGTTTATCACCAAATGGAAAATATTTACAAGTTATTAACGGGATAATAAATGGGATATAATAAGAGTGCCACAACTAACAAAGAGACAAACAACCTGTTTAACTGTGTGGAAACATCAGTAGAGAAGGAAGAAAAAAGAAAATGAGGGCCATGTGTTTTTCCTTCTGATGACTTCTAGCATGTTTCTCCCTACTCTGTCACCACCTCTGCTTCCACAGGAATAGGAGGTCCAGAGTCTGAATTCTGACTCCTTTGGTGCATGTGCACAACCACAGGGCAGCTTCCTCAGCATGAGGGGTCTTTACACTAATCATCAAAAGCCCAGGCTGGTTGTGCATGCTGCAAGGTGAGTCTGGATCATTTATTTTGTGGATGTACTACAACTTCCATCAGGATGAAAGTCTCAACCAAGGAAGGCAACATGTTATTACTCTTTAAATGGGCTTATAAACCTCATTTTAAGAGAGTCATTTGTCTAGTTAACTGCAATGGGAAAGTGGTTCACACTAGAACCAGAGTATTTGGAATTGTGCTTAGCAGTGCTAAAAGCTCAGTAAAATGGCTTCTCATGACATTGAGATTGCCTTTGTCTTTTAAATGAAAAGACAATATAACATAAAAGACATTAATAATGTTTCAAAACGATACACTTTCATCAGAGTACTTTCTTCTTTTAGTTTGTCTGTGGGGAGCCATTTTCCTCCTTCACACGCTCATAGTTTTGCAGTGTGCATCACATTCTTATATTTTTTGTTTCTTGACATTAGTTACATATTGTATCTAATGCCCACTTCTGAAAATATGAGAAATGAATGTCATAAATGATTAATTCTCTGAGAACTGCTCTTAAGTAAATCAATGATGAAAATAGAAAAAAAAAGAAAAGAAAAGAAAGAAAGGAGAGAAAAGAAAAAAAAATGTTTGGCAAGAAAGCTAACCAGGAGGGTAATGACTTTCATGTGGTGGGATGGTTTTGAGGGAAGCTTCCCTCAAGGGCCCTGCCCTGTTTTCTAAGATGACTCTGAGCTTTCAGTCCCTGCCTGGGTTCACCAGCTTCCTTTGTCTGTTTGTAAGATATAGCTTGTCTTTATCTCTCTTCTCTCTCTAAAACATCAAGATTTTCCTTTCTTCAGGAACATTTTTAGTCCTTGGTGTTCTTTAGCAGAAAACTTGTGTTGTCTTCTCTTGCCATTTGCTGGACCCAAAACAAAAAACCATTAATAATTTAGACATGTGCAGGGATCTTTCCTCTGAGTTACCACATAGACAAACACCTTTGCAGATGGGGGATTTCCCCAGAAGCAAAACAAGTCTTATTTCTACATGCAGGATGGCATACAAGCATAGTTTTGAAATTAGTTGATCTTGAGCCTTAAAGTTTTAGTGGTGGGTTTTAGCACAAAGAGGCAAATAGTCTTCATTAGGAGATAATAATAGTCAATTTTTTATTCTTTAAGAATTGCACTTGAGAAAAATTGAGTGAAAACACTAATTTCTGCAACCCTCTTATATCCCACCTTCTATAAAGTAAAAATTTATTTACCCCATTTTACAGGTGGGAGAAAGTCAAACAAGGAGATAAAAGAGAGGCAAGTTAGTTGTTTAACATTATAAAATGGCAAAGGAATAATTGAAAGTTGCTATTAATTCATTGTTGGCCCAATTTTATTATTGTCCAGGAATAGACCCATTAAGCATCTGAAAAGTCAGGTTGGACTTTTCAGTATAACACACTGATAAGAAAACAGTATAACACACTGATAAGAAAACAGGCCAAGAACAGCATACTCTCTGAGCAACAGATGCTAATATGTTATATGTCACAGGGATAAGTGCCCCTTCCATGTGTAGAAAGTTTCCTGCACAAAAAATAGATAAATATATCAATGGAACAAAATAGAGCGCACAGAAATGAATCCACACATGTATGATCAATTAATTTATGACAAAGGAGCCAAGAACGTACAATGGGAAAAGGAAAGTATCTTCATAAAGTGTTGTAAAAATTGGAATGCAAAATAATGAAACTGGACCACTATCATATACCATACACAAAAATTAACTCAAAATGGACTAAATACTTGAATGTAAGACCAGAAACCATAAAACTCATAGAAGAAAACACATGTTAATCTCCTTGATATATTTTGGCGATGATTTTCTTGGATCTGACATCAAAAGCAAAGGTGACAAAAGCAAAAATAAATAAATGGGACTACATTAAACTAAAAACCTCCTACCTAGCAAAGGAAACCATCAACAAAATGAAAAGGCGACCTAGTGAATGGGAGAAAATATTTGCAAATTGTAGATCTGATAAGGGGTTAATATACAAAATATATCAAGAACTCAATAGCAAAAAACAATCCAATTAAAAAATGGGCAGGGATCTAAATAGATATTTTTCTGAAGATGACATACAGATGGCCAACAAGTGAATGAAAAAGTACTCAACATCATTTCCCTAACAATTAGGGAAATGCAAATCAAAATTTCAATGAGATGTCACCTCACACTATTTGGAATATCTATTATCAAAAAGACAAGAAATAACAAGTGTTGATGAAGATGTGGAGGAAACTCTAATGCACTGTTGGTGGGAATGTAAATGGGTGTAGCCACTATGGAAAACAGTATGGAGTTTCCTCAAAAATTTAAAAATAGAACTACCATATGATCCAGAAATTCTACTCCTGGGTATTCATCCAAAGGAAATAAAAACTGATTTGAGAAGATGTATGCACCACCACATTCATTGAAACATTGTCTATAATAGTCAAAATATGGATGCAACTTAAGTGTTCATCAGTGGATGAATGGATAAAGATGTGGGGTGTGTGAGTATGTGTGTAATAGAATATTATTCAGCTTTAAAACAAAGAAATTTTTCTCATTTTTGGCAACATGGATGGAAATGAAGAACATTTTGCTAAGTGAAATAAGTCAGAGAAAGACAAATATTGTATGATCTTACTTGTATGTGGAATCTAAAAATTAAAAACAAAAACAGAAAACCAAGCTCATAGACACAGAGAACAGATAGGTGGTTTCTAGAGGTGGAGGTTGAGTGGGAGTGTGAACAAAATGGATGAAGGGGGTAACAAGGTACAAACTTCTAGATATAAAATAAGTCATGGAGATGTAATATACAGCATGGTGACTAGTTAATAATACTGTATCATATATTTGAAAAGAACTAAGAGAATAGATCTTAAAGTTGTCATGAGAAGAAAAAAATATTCTGTAACTATTTAAGGTGATGGATGTTAACTGATAGAGATTACACTTGTTTCTAACCATTTACTATTTCAAGTAATGTTGGAGTGAATAATCTTTTATAAATGCAACTTTGCCTGTGTGTGCCAGTTTATCACTAAGATAAATTTCTAGAAGTAGATTGCTTTATCAAAAGGTATCAACATTTGTAATATTTCTGGAGGGCAGTTCCCACCAGAAATATATGAGTGCCTTTTCCTGCATAGTCTTGCCAATATGCCAACTTTCAATCTTTGTCAAACTGATAATTAAAAAGTAGCATTTAATTTTATTTTTAATCTGTATTTCTTTTAGTATGAGTGAGGTTGAACATCTTTTGAGACTTGTTTGTATTTTCTTTGTTATAATTATTTATTTATAAATTATGTTGATTCTTCTGTTGGTTTATTGGTATTTTAATCATTTTTGTTATTGCTTTTTAGAAACTCTTTGTATACTGTTTTCAGTGTAACAAGCAATATTTGATCATTTTCTTGAGTAAATTAGAAGACATATAAATTATTGATCAAAAGTGGCCTCTACAGGAAATTTTGCTATTTTTAATGCTGTTATACATTTGTTAAACAAAAGCTTTATATTACTGATATTTTCAAACATACAGAAGTACGATTGGGATAACAAACTGCCATGCACCCATTACTCAGCTTCAGAAGTTATCAGCACATGGCCATTCTAATTTCACTTATAACCTCTTGCTGCTACCACTTCTGCCCACAAATTTCTCCCTCCCCCTTGGACTTTTTAGATGCAAAAATCTCTGGCGTTACATAATTTTACCATACGATTCCTATTGTTCTCAAAATATTATTATTATGTCTCCTAAGCAAAACTAAGTCATTTTTAAATGTCATTAATTATTTAGTCAGTATTTCAATTTGTCTGATTCATACATTTTTTTTGTTATAGTTTGTTCACATCAGAATCCAAACCAATGTACATATTGCATTTGGTTAAGTCATTTTAAAATGTTTTTCTTGCAATCATTTGCTGAAGAATCTGGGTCTGTAGTCCTGGACAACTTGCCATATTCTGGGTTTTCTTGGACTTGTTATACTCTTATTTAACATGTTTTCACGTTTGTATTTACTGCAAACTGGTACTTAGATCCAGTGGCTTTATCTGATTCAGGTTTGATTTATTTTTCTGGCAAGTATACTTCAGGGGTGTTACTGTGCACTTCCTGTTGAATCATGTAAAGAGGCAGATAAAGTCTGGATGCTGAAGTTGATCTGTCAGTTTAGCTTATATTTTGCTTTTTAAAGAGCGCTATTAGAAACAGAAAACAAAACTTGTCTCTCTATAGAAAATGAAACTCCAAAGGAGCAACCCACACTTCATTTCGGGAGGAGAGAGTATGAAATGTGGGGAGCTGACTTCATGTTTAACAGTGAAAGGCTCAGAATGAAACTGTTCTTTTGGCTCAAGTGCCAGTTAGTCCCCAGCTCAGGCATTTAAGAGACATATATGCTGGCTTGCTGTGTCAAAATGTGTTTGGATTTCAGGCGTTTTTTCTACCTTCTTTACCTTTTCATTTAACTTGGAATAAAAATGTCTTTATCTAGCTTATTATATCTCATTTTTAAAATGCTTCTGCAATTTCCTGTGAAATGTTAGTGAAAGTTTAGGGAGCTTGGAAAATGTCTTTCCAGGAAGTCTTGATGGCTGAGATCACAGCTGTGATCACACTGGTTCTCAGTTTCTAAGTGACTATTGCTCGCTCTGTCTTCCTGCCTCTGAGTTTTCACTTTCCTCTTCTCACTACACTTCCCTGCTTTGGTCCACCCCCACATCCTTCTACTCCCCTATAAATCTGAGATGCTCCTGCAATCATCTCACTCTCTCCATTTATAATGCTTTGTGGGGTTGATGAATTTCATACTATCCTAGATTTGAACCAACCCACGGGTCCTCAAGAAGTAGTTGTTTAAAGGGAATCAAGTTTCTTAGTTTATGCTTTACAAACTGCATTTCTTCAAAGAGTAGCTCACATGGTTTTCTAATGGAAAATGACTTTATCCAAGCCTTTCTACTGGTGCTTACAAACATAGGCGAAGAGAATATCAACGTCATGGTTATCTTGGGTAAAAGATAATTCTGTTATTCAAAGAAAGACATAGAAATACAACTGTGAATAATCGTATTTTCTAAATGGTTTTGAAATTCTCTCAATCCTATTAGCTAATCCTATTTGAACCATAAAAATGACTTTTCTAAACATATGATAATCCTGTTATGAAACACAAAGTAATAAACTAATGAAATTACAAGCAAAGACTCTTCTTTGAAAGGTTTTCACAGATGCCCCTACTTTGGGTCTTTCCTTCTCTGTGGGTATGAAAGATATGGCAATAATCTGTCTTTAAGAGAAAAATGTGTGCTTGTGTGGGTTGGGGAGTGAATGGGCTTAGAAAGGAGGCACATGTGCTCTGTTCTCTGTTGGCGATTGTGCTGTGGGTGTATGTGGTGATTAATACGTTTTAAAAACTGAAAAATTAATGAAAATCTGAAGACACTGAAAGACCTTATAAAATTTGATTTCAACTGTTGCCAAAAAAAAGTTCTAAGAGAAAATCCACTTTCTGAAAATGATTTGCTTTTTTAATAGCATTGGTTGAAGGTTAAAAATATAAGGCACATGTATATATTTAAATTTTTATACTATATTATTAATAGATTTTGTGAATTATATTACTCAAGAATCTGGTTTCTGAATAAAAAACTTTTCTAGGTAGATAATATTAATATCAATTCCTTCTTTCCTATGTGACCACAACTAACCATAAAAGATTTTTTTAAAAAGAGTATTTTATTTGCTTTGCTTTGGAGTGCTGGGTTATACACTCTTTGAAGTCCCATGTGTGCTTGTTGGTGTGGGAAGTACAAAGTCCATGGATTTTAAGATGCAGAACAGCCAGGACTAGAACCTTGACTCTGGATTCTGGGTTTCTTCAGCCCCTGGATGAATATGAATACAGGCTAACTTGAAACATCAGCATTTTAATCTTTGCACGTGCTTGGTGGTGGTGCAGGGGGCTGGTTAGGAGACTGGAATCTATTTATTATTCAGACCACATGGCATGTGGTTGGCACAAAATAAAACACATGTTATTGATGCTGAGAATACCAGCTGGGACAGTGGTGAGAGGTGTTCTGATCTTAATTGTGTGCTACCAATAATAGTCAGCAGGAAACTTGGCTGCTCCAACTTTTTAAATTCTACCTCAGGGAGCAAGAGCCACCAATCTAGGTCAGCAAAAATCTTCCTGATGCATTTGGAAGACAAATGACAAACAGTTGTGATAAACGGTCACTTTAAGGCTCTCCTCTGCAACCGGTGTGTATTCCATGACACGAGAAATGATAAAAATAGATTCTTTTGCCTATGAACTATGGAAAAGATCAGAAAATAGCTATGGTATCAGGCAAAGAATGGAAATGTCAGAAATTAAACAGGAGAGAGAGAAGAAAAAAGAAGATGCAAAGAATACCTTGCATAAAATGAAAGTTAGGTGGTGGCATCTAGGTATCAGGCAGGTAGAAAAGCTGATTTCAAGAGCAAAGGCAAATAAGAACTGGACCCTCCTGACGTGCCAGCATCCTATGTTTTTAAGCCAGCAGCAAGGTGCTTTGCTGAAGCCCATTCATTTAGGAAGTGGAATTGTCAATAAGGCCTGTGTGCCTGTGCTTCCCAAGCTAGGGGCATCATCATGCATCGTGCTGGGGAGTGGAAAGTAGAGCCCCTAGGTCTCAAAAGACTATTTCTTCTAAAATTGAGAAAATTTCTTTTCTTGCACTTTTTTTTTTCTTTTTCTTTTTCTGGTACAATTGACATGCATTCTGGTTCTTCTCCTAGCATTCCAGATCCTGATTCATTTGGAGAAAAAAACAGTTCCAATCTAAGTATCTCTATTTTCTATCCAATGGACTCCATGTTCTGAAAGATCTTGTCATCCAAACTGCATTTGAGAAGCCAATAATATTTCTGCTTTTCTTCCTCAGCTGTACAGACTGAAGCTTTGTATGGGCATTTCCTCACTGATGCTTCAATTCCAGCACTCTGTGTCTCAGCTAGCCTGGGAAGCAGAGCTGCAATTTGGCTCTCTTATTGCCCAAATTAACTCAGAGACTATTTGGGCAGTTTTGTTAAGGTTGAATTTAAATATTTTTAGGTGGGATGAGTGCTCTTGAGTCTGGGTTATACCATTCCCTACAATGATACTTCTGCTTCATGAAGTTAAATGGATAGTCTGGCTCCTGAAACCCCTGCTGGGAAAGTGTGTAATTTTCTCTCACTGAAATAGTTCTGGATCCTGAGTGCCAATCTTTACAGTTCCTGTACAGCCTAGAGGTCCCAGAATTGGGACCATAATTGCTCCTACAAGGTAAACTATGTGGTTTCTGGGTGATGTGATCATGTCCCAAGGGCATCTTAATCACCGGTTACCTCTTCGAAGGATGAGCTGTTTTTTTGTTTTGTTTTGTTTTTTAATCAGTTTTTTTCACATTTTGCTGAACCTTTGTGCACCCATTTGGCCACAATGTCCTTATGGCAAACTATCACTTAGGCAATATAGAAACTCTCTTATTACAGGTCTTTTGTTCTGTGTTTGCTTATTTGGTTCT
This sequence comes from Macroglossus sobrinus, assembly GCA_004027375.1. Lineage (NCBI taxonomy): Eukaryota > Metazoa > Chordata > Mammalia > Chiroptera > Pteropodidae > Macroglossus > Macroglossus sobrinus. The sequence goes on from PVKZ01000206.1 coordinate 898,190, forward strand.
TCTTTTCATTTTCCTTTGATCTTTAGAGAGCAATAGAGAGAAGACAATCTCTACCCTGAAAGGAAATCAAAATAGCTTTTGAAAAAAACAGCAACACCCTCCTCTGCCAGTGCCTGGGGTTAAACGAAAAGGAAAAGGAAAAGGAAATTCGATCTGAATGTTAGAAAATATGCTTTAAACTTTGTCTGCCTACAAAAGTCACACCTATTTGACGCTGTGGTTACCATGGCACACTCATTGAAAATTTGTAAAACAAAACAAACAAAAAAAGCAAGTTCCTATGCTATAATCTTAATTACTTTTTTAAAAAAATAATGGGACTTGTTTTTTAATTACTGTGGTATCAAAATATATACTCCAGGTTAGCTGAAATTCTGCCTGTATTCAAAATGAGGCAGAATAATATAATTTCATATAAGGCATTTATCACAACAAAAGGAAAGAAAATAGCAAATAATGCTAATGTGGAAGGAGAATCATAGACTCTCAGTTCAGGAAGACACCTTAAAAAACAATCAGGTTAGGTGTCTCATTTACCTTTATTTTGGATTGTAGTGCCATTTCTGCAATACCTCCAAATTTTTATTCCCTGAGTTCATTCAAGATTGAAAATACTATATTTTTTAGAAAACATGTTTAAGAGTTTGAAGATTCAAATAAAAGAAAAAGCTGACCCTCTTTGGTTTTACCTCTAAATCTGAGCACAGTGATTTAAGAGGGATGATAGCTCATAGGTTTTGACATGAAGGATTTGGATTTGAGTACTATCTTCATGACTTATTAGCTATAGGAATTGGAAGATAGTTCTGAGTCTCTCACATTTCTGCATTTGTGAAAGCTTTTGTATCAGATAATCTTTTCTAGGATGTTTGCCTAGTAAACAGTCCTAGAAGATACAGTGTCCCCCTCCAGGGCGCTGGGTAGATTTGTTCACTATCAAAGATAATGAAAATGATGTCTCTTTCAGGGGCCAAGTTAGGCAAGTTTACTAACAGCTCCTTATAAGATTGGGGGTTTCCTAAGCTTGGAGTTTCTCAGCTGTGGTTCAGGCATACTGTGTGGGCATCACACCTGCATTACAGGTGGCAAGGGAAACTTGATGACCAACTGTCCTGGTTTGTTTGGAACATTTAGCTAAAACTAAAACCATCCTGGGCAAACTGAGATGGTTGGTTACTCTAACTGGTTGATGTGCATATGAAGCTCATGCTGTCTGCCATGCCAGGAAAATAAAGTTCTTTGTTTCTGACCCAGGAGTTTCAAGTTTTTCTTTGCCAGCATCCATGAAATAGAGGCAAAATCTCAGACCCTTCATAGTTCTTGACAATATGATGTTTGGCAAGTACTTCCCTAAGCCTCAGTTTCTTAAATTGTAAAATGGAGATGACAACATCTGCCTCAAAGAATGGTGAGGATAAAGGAAATGGTGCAGGTAAAGCATGAGAACCCAGCTCAGGACTAACTATGTCCTTAACAGATACTGACAGTTGCCATTTTATTAGTATAATTTCTGTCAGGTAGATTTCTTCTAATCCAGCCATTTCATTGGTTGGTTTGTGTGTGTGTGTGTGTGTGTGTGTGTGTGTGTGTGTGTGTCTTCCTCTCAGTTAAATGCTCAATTAAGATTTTTAAAATTTTATTATTAAGATCAGAATGATTTATGGTTGAATCTAGTTAAATGTCCCCCATCTGGATAATTCAGTGGCCCTAGATAGTTATTGTATTTTTGGTAAAGCTCTTTTTAATCTGGTAAAATCATACCTAAAGGTGTTTAACAAGTGACTTTCAACTTCCTCCCTTAAGGATTTCCAGGAGACAATAAAGTTCCAGGTTTCAGGTAACACTCTTCAGAGATTATTTGGTGGGCTTCATATGGAAGCATTTCGCTCCTGTTATATAAGATATGTGCCACATATAAATCCATTAATTTCAGTTGTTATGGCAAACAAATTTGTAAATAGCATTCCCATCATTATTTGTATTTCTAAAGATTTTCTAGAATTTTTTTGTGAATATGTGATATATTTATGGTTCTTTCTTCTAAGTGTCAGAGACAGTTATCTTTAGAAGAAAGGATCTCCAGGTTTTCTTTGATTTGGAAGAGTGAGAATGACAAACATCTGGGCAGTCTTTTGCTCACTTGGAGATATGGATAATGTTCATATTTTGTGTGGCAGAGGAATGTAACATTCCTTTTATGGGTTACAAAAAAGCATACTTAAACTGAATGTGGTTATGAGATGAGTTAAACTGTCCAAGAAAATGGATCCATTTAGGACACTATGGTTATACCTCAGATATCTGGTTCACTTATGTGTGGGTAAGACAAGAATGACAAACAGAAATGAAAAGCCAGTGCCTCTGCCTCTACTCAGATATGATCAAGAGCCAACAGAGTTCATGCATTATTCTATTTTTGTTTTGAAACACTGATTAACATTTCACTTGCAGGCTCAGTTCAGTTCCAGTTGTTATGTGAATGTAACATCAGACTCAGTAAATTTACTTCTAGGCCATCGGACTTTATCTTTTCTGAACTGGCAACTGCCTTGGTATTTCCCTTGGATCAAACATGTGAATTATGGCTGGGTGTTTACCTTTAGGAAATAGGAAACACTCAGAAATGTTGCCTAAAGGATACAATTAAGTTCTTGGTGTGTGTAATCATACAGACATGGGGTATCCATCTCCGGCCAGAGTTGAAAATCCTTCAACAGCCGCAAATATTGTTTGGTTTCTGTACATAGTAATGAAATCAGACTCACCAACAATGACTACTAATACACATTTAAATTTTTTATCTTATTTATTTTTATGGAGGTGAAACTGACATATCATAAACACAAGTTTATTTTTGAAGAACTGTCTGTTCCTGTTTTTCTTCAGCCCACTTGCTTTGAATGGAGTCAGGAACACCTTACTCCATCTCCAAAGAACCCAATCTTCTTGGCTCTGAATGTGCTTTTCTTAATTCCAAAGCCTTGTCATTAGATCTTGTACCCTTTATTCAGTAGGCCCAAGGCCCTGTTGTCTTATTCCTGTACTACTGGTGAGATGTCTGCTGGCAGCCCTCTCCTCAAGCCTCGAGCTGGCAGTCCCAGGACTCTTTGATCAGGCTTCTGTGCTTCTCCCACCCCGCTGCCCCTTTGGTTCTTCCAGAGTTGGACTCAATTCCTCTCCATAGATCTGTAGTACTACTACACTTCCTTTGGCTTTTTTTTTTTTTTTTTTTTGCATCAGCTATGTGGTTGGGAGACAACTTTGTGTGAATGTGGCCTCTCTTGAATCTCGACCTCCTGGTTCAAGTCATGCTCAGAGGATTTGAACTCTCTGCTGCAGCCCTACTGTTTGCTACATATTGGTTTGCTAGGGCTACCATAATGAAGTACCACATTCTCTGTAGCTTAAATAAGAGCAATTAATTGTGTCACATTTCTGGTGGCCAGAAGTCCAAAGCCAAGATGTTAGCAGGGTTATGCTTTCTCTCTCTCTCTGAAGGTGGGAGGGGATGATCTGCTCTGGGGCATTTGTCCTAGCTCCTGGTGGCCTCAGATGTTCTGGGCTTGTAGATGCCTATCTTTTCTCTGTGTCTTCACAATGGCTTCCCTCTATGTGTGTCTGTCTCTGTGTCCAAATTTCCCCCTTTTTAAAGAATATAGTTATATTAAACCAGGCTCCATCCTAATGACCTCATGTTAAGTTGAATTTTCGTAAAGATCTTATTTTCCAACAAGGTCACATTCACAAGTACCGGGGAATTAAAATTTCTATATCTGGGTGACATAATTCAACCCATTACAGTCTCATTGTCTTTATATCTCTATACTCTGCTTTTAGTGCAGGACCAGAAAAGTCTATCAAGAAACTGATCTAGGCTCAGGGGCAGTGAGTGCTAAAATGCGACCAGGACCCGCATGGAAGCCATGCACCTTGGGGCAGATTTTTTTTTTCCACACTGCACAGCCACGTTCCCCAAGGTTTCAGCCACTCAAACTCGTACAAGCTGCTGTGTAAGCTAGTTGAAGTCACATGAGGTCAGCTTCTGATTTATTGATAAATATTAGCTATACTGAATATAGACTTTTCCTCCCAACTCAGTCATTTTGTACTCATATTCACATATAAACTATGTAGTCTGTTTTACCCTTAAAAATTAGGTTTAGTCTTTCTTTTAGCAGGAATAACTTCACTGTCACCATTTTTATAAGCAGTCTAAAATTTTTTTTCTATAAAACTTGAGGATTCAGAGGAAGAGAACACAACAAACCTATACTATGTGTCAGATGAATTAAGATCCAGATAGGTGACTTAGTTGGCTTCCTGCCTCCTCTTCCATTCTGGTTTCACCAGTGCCCCATAAGCTCAGCATGTGAGAATCTGGAAGAAATAATTACTGCTAATATTTTCTCGCAGCATCTAATTGTGGAATGAAAACGAAGATTTGGACTTGCGAATTATTTGAAACATTTTAAATATTGTTCACTAGCGGTTTATAATTTAAACAGAAAATTCCATCTACCACAGTGAATACCTTCTCTACCAAGAGCATGACTGAGTGCTGAACACATTTGAATCACCTTCAAATCTTGTCATTGTCTATTAAATTCATTGGACAACAGTAGTCCAGGCTCAGCTTTCTAATTCTAGAGTTTGGCAAACATGGCAGCATCTCTGTTGCTCACTGGGGATGGGAATGCCAGCTTTGGAGACACCAGCCTGAATGGCATCTGCCTCTCCATTTAATGCTGCCTCTGTGCTCAGACTTCCCATAGATTCACCTGGCTGGGCATTTTTGCCAAACCAGTAGGGTAAATTTGAATGGGACTGGAGAACATGTTTCCCTACCCATGATCTCTCCAGAGAGCTCAAAAGCACAGGACTCTGAGATAAAGATCTGCTGATTTAGCAAGAACAGTGGCTAATGTTTAAATCCCAGGCCGTGAATTGTCCAGAAGAGCTGGACAACGTCTGTAAAAAATTGCTCAGTCTTAGCCGTAACAAAGCCAAGGCATATCAGAGTCTACTGTGAGGACAGATTTAGAAGTAGATTAATGATTTTTGTCAGTATATACTGCTTTTCAAAGTTAAGTCAGAGCACATCCTTCTAGTATGTTTAAATTAAACAGAGGATTTTTACATTACCCTTTTCTCTTTTATCTATAGTGATGGTTTAAAGCCTCACAGAAAAGCCTGTTTTGTGCTCATTAACCTGTATGATCATACAAATATTGGAATAGAGCATTCCCAGATGGTGAAATCAGAGACCCAGGAGCTCTGGGATGTGGGTGGTAGAAGAGGTTCCAAAAAGCAGGTCCAGGATGGGCTAGATGGATGCTGAGATTGCCCCCTCTCAAGAACACCTATATTTAGAGCAATTCTTCCTGAGAGATATTGAGAGCCAGTCGAACAGCTTCTGCACAACAAGTGCATAAGAGAGAGGAGGTGGTGAACTGTGAGAGCTCTCTGGTTGCTGAGGGAACAATACAGGACCAGAGGAAAAGGTGAGCCCCATTGTTTGCATCTCCCTTGCACTTGGGTAGCAGGTGGGAGCTCCATCCAAGTTCTCTGGCCAAACTGTAGGACCACTGTAGCATTTATACAGCCACTTCTCCTGGAGCTAGATTCAGCAGGAACAGGAGTGTGCCACAGCATGCATACAAGGGGCTCATCCACTCTGAGGTTGATCCAGTATGTATGGGCAGGGTACTGCTCTGTGTACTCACTGGGCTGTGTGTGTATGCAGGGTTTCCCTACCTAGAGTGTGGAGCTAGCAAAATGCTGCAATACCTGCCCACAGGGCTACTCTGTCCAGAGAAAGTGCAGAGATAGTGGGGTGCTACTGTGTGCTTATTTGGGGCTGCAACTCCAGGAGAGAATGTGGAGCTAGCAAAATGCTGTGGAACTGTGCACAAGTGTCCTGTACAGAGAAAGTGAGGAGATAGTGGAGCAATGCTGCATGTGTAAGTGGGACTGCCCTACCCAAAGAAAGAGGGAGCTAGCAAAACATGGAGGTATCCACACTCAGGGCTATCTTGTGCTGAGTGAGTAGGGCATTGCTGTGCATGTGCACAGGGCTGTCCAATCTAAATAAGGTACAGAACTAGTAAAGTGAGGCTGTGTGTGCACACAAGGCTGTCCTACCCAAAGAAAGGGCAGAGCTAGTAAGACATTGAGACACAATTATGCAGATCAGCCCTGGCAACAGACAATAGCATATGTCAAGTGCACAGGGAACAGCCTCACCTAGACCCTACTCTGAGAACAGATAAAGCAATAGGGCATGCCAAGCATGCTACCAAGCAGCTCCTCCCACACCAGGCAGCCCCACCTGGATCAGAAAGGCAAGGAAGCTCACACTTGTCTGCCCTACCCAGAATCCACTCCTTCAGGCCAGGCAATACACCAGGCACTACAGGCACGTGCTCTAACTATGACCAGCGTTAGAAAACTATCTGACATACAGTCTCCACAGAGACCATTTTTTCAAGACTGGGAGAAATAGTTATTCCATTTAACTCATAGGAACAAACACAGAAAACCAAACCAAATGGGGAGACAGAATAGTATGCCCCAAATAAAACAACAAGGAAAAATCCTAATGAAATGGAGATAAGTAATTTGCCTGATAAAGAATACAAAGAAATGGTCATAAGAATGCTCAACAAACTTGAAGGAAGAATAGAGAAACTCAGAGAGCAGGTAAACAAAGTGATAGAAAATGTAAAAAGGAATGAATCAGAGATAAAGAATATAATAACCAAAATGAAGAATACATTGGAAGAAATTGACCTCAGATTAGTTAATGCAGAAGGACAGATTATCAGCCTGGAAGGCAGAATAGTGGAAATTGCCCAATTAGAACAGCAAAATGAAAAAAAAATCAGAGAGGAAGGAACACTTCCAAACTCATCATATGAGGCCAGTATTACTCTGATACCAAAAGCAGACAAATACACTACAAAAAAAGAGAGAATTACAGACCAATATCCCTGATGGATTTAGATACCAAAATCTTCAACAAAGTATTAGCAAACTGAATCCAGTAATACATTAAAAAGATCATACACCTTGGTCAAACAGGATTTACATCAGGGACGCAAGAGTGGCTTAACAATCAGTTTGACTCATCACATCAACAAAAATGAGGATAAAAATTATATGATTAATCTCAATATATGCAGGTAAAAACATTCAATAAATTCAACATCCATTTATGATAAAAATTCTTAATAAAGTGGGTATAGAAGGAACTTACTTTAACTTGATAAATGTGATATACGACAAGCTCACAGCTAACATCAAACTCCATGGTGAAAAACTAAAAGCTTTTCCTCCTAAGATTGGGAATAAGACAAACTGTCCCCACTATTATTCAATACGGTATTGAAAGTCCTAGCCACAGCAACCAGACAAGAAAAATGAAAGGCATCCAGATTGAAAAGGTAGAAGTAAAACTGTCACTTTTGGACATAACATGACATTATATGTAAAGAACTCTAAAGAATCCACCAAAAAATTAATAGAATAAAAAAATTCAGTAGACATAGCAGGATATAAAATTAATGTACAAAAATCTTTTCTGTTTCTGTACTCTAATAATGAATGATCAGGAGAAATATTTTAAAAATCCCATTTACAATTACATCAAAAAATATACAACACCTGGGAATAAATTTAGCCAAAGAAGTGAAAGGCATGTACTCTGAAAACTACAAGACACTGAAGAAATTAAAGAGTATACAAACAAATGGAAGGATATACCATACTCATGGATTGGAAGGATTAATGTCATTAAAATAACCACACTATCCAAAGCAATCTACAGATTTAATGCAATCTCTATCAAAATACCAATTAGTATCAAAATACCAACGACAGTCTTCTCAGACCTAGAAAAAAAGTCTAAAATTTATATGAAGACACAAAAGACCACAAATAGCCAAAGCAATCTTGAGAAACAGCAAAGTTGGAGGTATCATACTCCCTGAGTTCAAATTATATGACAATTAAATTATATGATAATTAAACAGTATGGTACTGGCACAAACTAGACACATAGATCAATGGAACAGAAAAGGGAGTGCAGAAATAAACTTTTGCTTATATGGTCAATTAATCTATGACAAAGGAGGCAAGGATATACAATGAAGGAATACCAGCTTCTTCAACAGTGGTGCTGAGAAAGCTGAACAAATACATATAAAAAAAGAAAGAAAGAAAGAAAGTGGACTGTTCTCTTATACTGTATACAAAAATAAACTCAAAATTAATTAAAGACTTAAATGGAAGGCCTGAAACCCTACAAAGCCTAGAAGAAAACATAGGTGGAACACTATTTGACATCAGTCTGAGTAAAAACATTTTGGGTTAGGTCCCTCTGAGCAAGGGAAACAAAAGCAAAAATTAACAAATGAGACTTCATCAAACTAAAAAGCTTCTGCAGGAAACCACCAACAAAACAAAAAGACAACTTACTGAATGGGAGAATATTCACAAATGACAAATCTGATAAGGGGTTATGCAAAATATATATAAAACTCATACAAATTAATAACAAAAAATAAACCATCCAATAAAAAATGGGCAGAGGATATAAAGAGACATTTCACCAAAGAAGACATACAGATGGCCAACAGATATATGAAAAGATGCTCAACATCACTAATTATCAGGGAAATGCAAATCAAAATCATAATGAGATTTCACCTTACACTTATCAGAATTGCTATTGCATTGGTGGGGATGTGGAGAAAAAGGAACCTTTGCTCACTGTTCGTGGGACTACAAATTGGTGCATCCATTATGGAAAACATTTGGAGATTCCTTTAAAAAGTAGAAATACATCTACCACGTGACCTAGCAATTTCACTTCTAGGTACTTATCTGAATACAATGAAAACACTAATCCAAAGATACATGAATTCCTATGTTCGTTACAGCATATTTACAAAAGCCAAGACATAGAAGCAATCTAAATGTCTATCAATAGATGAATGAATAAAGAAGATGTATAAACACACAGATACTTATATATACAAAGGAACATTACACAGCAATAAAAAAAAAATAGAATCTTATCATTTGTGACAACATGGATGGACCTAGAGGGTATTACGTTAAGTGAAAAAAGTTAGACAGAGAAAGACATACCACATAGTTTCATTTATATGTAGAATCTAAACAAACAAAAAATAAAACAAAACAAAAACAAACACATAGAAAAAGAGACCAAAGGGATGGTTGCCAGAGGAGGGGGTTGGGGGATGGGTGAGAAAGATGAAGGAGAATACAGTCAGTAATATTGTGATAAGTTTGCATGGTGACGGATTACTAGAATTAGGTGGGCAATCACATTGTAAGGTATAAGAATGTCAAATCACTATATTACACATTGAAAGTAATATAACTAATATTGTATACCAACTATACTTTAAAAGAAAAAAAAAATGAGTTTTCACAGAAGCATAGTAAACATGAAATTTAAGAGACGTGTAAAAATGACCTGGGAAAGGACTAACTCTGGAGCTCTACTTTGTGGCTTTTCTTCAACATAAAGAAGTAGGTCCAGTGCTGACTACAGCAAAGTAAGGTCCGAGGGTCTGCAGAGTTGCCAGCTAGTGGCAGGAGAAGGCACCTTCCTGCTCAAGGGTTCAGCTATAGCTTCCACCGCCAGACTACTTCTGCAAGGTAATTTTTGATATCATTCTGAATACCTAATCTCTGAGCATGGTTCTCCAGCTTTCCCTGCATCTTTAGATGAGACAACTCAAATCTTTTACTGAATTCTCTTTCTGTTTAAAGCAGCCAGAGTTGGTTTCTGTCACATGTAGCTTAGAACCCTAACTGATTTCGGCTCTCTGGTGGGGAAGCAACGGGTTGGATCACAGAGCTCACAATCTTAAGCACTAGAGTCACCGCCTCTACTGTGCTGAGAACCAGACTGTAGTGCCTTGCCCAGGTCACCATACAGATTACTGTCCAAAACTGAACATTTTTGTGAATGAAAAGGGCTTCTATTTAAAATAATGCCATTACTGTCCTAGGCAAATGAAATGGTCTTTGTACTTATATGCCCTATTGAAGAATTATACCTTTTTCCTTATGCTATAGAGGCTAATGGAATCTGGGGGGCTATGTGTAGTATAAAGGCCAGAGCTAATGGTCAGGTTCACTTGATTTGATTTTCAGTTTCCCAAGATCAAGTCAGTAATGTCCATTTTACTAAAGATTTATTTAATTTCTTTATCAGCAAATATTAAAAGCCAAGAGGAAGTATTTCTCTAGAAAGTTAATGTCTACCTGCATTTATGTGCAGATGCAGAATTTTCTAAATCATGCTTGCTATAAACAGTAATTTTAAGAAAAAGTTAAGCAGAAGAGAAAACACTGAATTCTTTTCAATGAGCCCATGAAATAAACAAGCCATGAAGTGAACTGGTAGTTGAGGGTATACCTGAGATAAGGTTAGTAGGAACATAGATATCCATAGGGCAGAAGCATATGGAGACATTTTATTCTCTTAGCTGCTGGTAGATTTCTCCTTGAGAAGAGCATGATATTTGTTTGGAAGAAATACATATGTTAAGATGGATAGAAGGTGAGGTCCCAAGGTGAAGTCAGGCAAGAGAGATAAGTAAACTGCTTTCCAGACAGGATTTCTATCAATTGACAGGGTTCTGTTTTTTTCAGCTCTTTGGAGAGTTTAAGTCTACAGAGATGAGCTATGGAAAAATGGGCTCAAAGCTGGATCTCAAATACTCGGCACAGAAAAAGCAGTAGGGAGTAAGGAGGGAGAAATGAGGAAGAAGTCAGAGGTACTGGGAATCGTACGGACATGACTTGGAGAGAAAACTGCTCTCCAAACTATGCTACTGGGGGCAAGGCCCTCTTTGACCTTTAAGAGAAAAGAACTATCTAATGGGCTGCTTAATTTGACCTTTCTCGCCAGCCCACAAAGCTTCAGTCAAGACCAGAAAAATGAAATCAAAGTGCTTGGAGTGATGGGTTTTTGGAGTGATGGGTCTGCGTTCTGTCTACAAGCTGACATGAAATCAAGATGTAATTAATACCCTTGAATGGAGGGATTGCTGACCATTTTTTTCTGATAAAAATGTGCTTATTTTGCATTTTAGCAGAAAGCCAAGAGAGATGAGGGAGAAGGAGAACTGAAATTGATGAAATGAGGAACAATAGAGTTTAGAATTCTAGAGGGAATTTGGGTAGAGAGCTCTGTCAAGATTCTTTCTCAAGTACAGACAAGAAGTGACAAAGGGTGGTAATGAAAGGAAAAGTAAAACATATCCGTGCATCACTGAAGACCTGAATAGCTCACTTCATGAGTCCTAGAGAAACTAGATCCAGCTAAGTAACAATTTAAGACAACTGGGGACAAATCTCAGAGATATTGGTGAGGCCGTAGGCGATCTTCCTCCATGTGTTTTTGTTTTTCTGTCTTTAGTTATGCCAAGTAGATTAACCAGGTAGATGTGTGAGGTAAAAAAAGACAAGCTTGTGACTATTTCTGCTTCTTCCTCTACTTACCTCTCACTTCTGCCCACCCTCTAGACCAGTGTCCCAATATTTTTGAGAATAAAGACTTTTTTAACATCAAAAATCTCCAGATAAGCTGCAATAGCAGTTTTTCTATTAATTTAAAATACATCTTTTTCAAAATATTGCTAATACGATAACATTTCAATTGGATACTTATCTTATAAATTTTAACAGCATCTAAATACTATTGAAAAAACAGAAACATATATTTGTTAGGATTTTACCTAACCATAAGAGATCTGAAAACCAGTGGCTTAAACAATATAGAAATTAAGTTTTCTGTCACATAAAAGTCTGGTGTGGGGCATCCTCAGTTATTGGCAACACAGGCTATTATAAATTTTGACTTCACAGTCACTAGAGTATGGCTCCTGACGACATGTTCCAAGACAGAATTCCATTTACCATTTTCACATTCCAAGAAGTAGGATGACAGAAGGATGGGGAGAAAAAGTAAAAGGCACAGTTTCAGTAGTCTCTTAAAAAATTTTTTGGAAAATTCCATATAATCATTATTTCTCTTATAGCCCATTGTCCAGAATTTAATCACATGGCTACATCTAGCTGCAAAGAAGGCTGGGAAATACAGTCTTTGTTCCCAGCTGTCACATGCTCAAACAAACTGTGGAAACATTAGAAGGGCAAATGTATATTGAGGTAAATAGCACTTTCTGCCCCCAAAGATGTGTGATTTGCCCACAGCCACATAGCAAGTTAGTGTAGAGTTAGGACTAGATAGAACCCAGCTCTCTCAGGTTTTCTGTTACTTGTTGTCTGGTATCACTTTTATTCTAGCTCCTTATCCTGTCCACCAAATGGCATACATACCTCTATCGCAGGCAGATGCCTCTGGTAACTTAATAGGTTTTCTTAAATTGCCATTTTCCTTTGTATCTGTGACTTTCAGGTAATGTATGCAATACTGTGTGTAAGTCCTCTTGCTACACTAATGCCACATGGTAGAATATCCTCAAGTCACAATAGATGAGGCATTTGCAGCTTAGAATGGTCTCTTGGGCAACTAAAAAAGTATAGAGAAAGCAAGGAGGCAGACAAGAATTGTCTGTTGCTCATAATGGGATTCATGAGATAATCAGGAAAAGCTGCATTTGGCAGAGACTGAGATGAGCCACTTGGGGGTGTGTAAGAGGGTGAAATATGTGAGTAATAAAAGAAGTCAACGCTTGAGGAGATCTCTTATGTAATATACTTTCAGAAAGTGGAAAATATATTTATGATTACTATGTTGTTGCTACACACAGCTCAAGACTAAAGATGAGAGCCTTGCCATTTAATCGGGGCATAAAAACTATGGCTTCTAATTTCCTTTTCCTTTGGGAACTTGCAGATATAATCAGGGCCTTAATGTTTAAAGAAAGCTGACACTCACTCAACACTATCTTAGAACTCTAAAAAGAACAATAACTTCTTAGCCTTTTTACAAGAATAGGTCCTCATTTTAGATCATAAAAATAGATTTACATAGAATATTGCCTCATATGGGTCATCTTTATTTCTGCTAAGAAATAGATATTGAGTTTACTTGTATATACCTTTCTGCAGGAACAAGAAGTATGGAGTCAACTCTTAATTCTGGTGTAAAATCTTCTTGGCTGGTTGACTGCTTTCAACATGAGGAAGCAAGGGACTCAGTTGGGGTTTAATCAGGAGAGCAGAACTAGTAGGAAGGTTAGGGAGTAAAGGATTTATTAACTGACTGTGGGAGAAGCTGGGAGAGTAAGGGCCTGAAAGGAGAAGGTGAAAGGATCAGAGAAAAATCATTACTCTGGCCCCCCGAAGGTCTAGAACGGTGGGCAATTTGAAACTTGCAGGAGTATTTGTCTGGGAAACTAGATAATCCAGTTGCCAAAGTAAGACCTTGAAGAAGAGCTGGTGAAAGGTGTGATTTCTGCGTAATTAGTGCTTCTGAAGGTCTGCAGCCAAGCTTCTTCTGGTTGAGAGCCCTGAGGAGCTGTTGGTCAGCAGTGTTGGCGGTTGGGAAGAGCTGGACACAGAGTAAGGGAGAGTGAGGATAACCTAGCACTTATCTGCACTTCTATGTTTGTCACCTTTGGAGAATAATGGCTACTTTTTTCCTGCCTTCCAAATCTTACTCAAATTTCTCTTTTGGCCAACTCTATCTCAGAACCATAAGGGGATTCTGGGAAGCATAGTTTCAGCAAATCAAACTTCTCACAGTACATGTCCCCACAATAAAACAGCCAAAAAAGGGCAAGTCATAGTTTGTGCATTTCAAGAAAAATTCTTGAAATTCCAATATGAAATTAAATTCTACTATCAATGAGTCCCCAGGCCACCTGGTTCATATATTTATAAGTACAAAAATGAGTAAGTTATAGAAAATTAACCAGTTACAAAAAATCATATAATATTTACATTTTATAAGTGTGGAACAGTTATAAAATTTTGCCTTTAAAAGTCCCATTATAGATATGGTTTTGTTTTCTAGTAGCTACAGGGGAAAATGTCCAGCAGAATTAATTGAAATACTGAATGTTTTCCTGGGTTTGATAGAGCATCAAAATCAGAGGGCTGTACTCTGTGAACCACAAAGTCTCCCACACCACTTACAAAGGCAATTTATCCCAGTTACAATCCCCCTAATAGTTTCACACTTGGTGCTTATTAATGCTCATTACAGATTATTTCCCTTAGCTCCATTAAGCTTTAATCTCAGTTGTTTGCTGGCACATTAACAATATGGCAGACCACCAAAGGAAGGCTAGTCACAGACTTCATGTTATGCACAACATACTTTGGCCAGTGAATTGGATGGATTGTAAAACGAGAGCAAGACTCCATCCCACTCAGAAGATTCCACGGGGCTCTGGCATTGCAAGTATGAAAAGCCTCGTCCTCTTTCCTGGGTAGAGGCCTCAGGGAAGCATTAGATTGAGAGCTTCCAAAGAGGTCTCTTTAGTCCTGTGAATTCACATAATTTGGAAGAGGATATTGAAACACTTCAGCCCTAGCACCCTATCTGCACTCTCTCTCAGGTAGAGGCTAGGTTGGGAGGCACCAAGAGGCAGTGTCCCTCTTCTCACAGGCTTCCATTAGCTATGCTCAGGGCTGGCTGAGGGCTAAATAGTGGAGGTAGCCACTCCCTATCTGGTGCTTCTGCTTCCACCCGCTTTTGCCTTTTTAATATGTCCTCCCCTGATGCTAGGTGCCCTCATCAAAACTCTAGTTGCCCAAGGACAAAGTTGTTGGCTCCTTGGGCCAGTTTTGATTGAACAGTGCTTTATGCTTCAGACTTTCAATTTTCTCTTCCCCATAAAAATGTACCTTTCTAGTGTTCCTCTAAGAACTTCTCTCAGCTAATATCAGAATACTGTTAATAGCTCCAGAAATAGTCAACATGAGTCGCTTTAGTGGGAGCAATAGGACCCGTGCAAAGAGTTTGAGAGATCCTCTAGAAAGGAATAAGCTCCTTATGATCTGAACCCTTCTAGGCACTGGTCTTGACTGGTTGTTTTGTCTGGCATGGCTGCACTTGGAACCTGCAGTTCCAAGTTGGGCAGTCTGACAGAAAGATAATTTGGGCAAGCCTTTGGCAGTTTCCACTGGCCACCTACTCCACCTACACATAGGGTAAATCACAGACATAAATATCTGTTTGGTTAATTATTAATGTGATTAATGGTTACTGATTGCTCAAACTCAAGGTCATAAATGTTTTGTATTTTTCAGGTACTTAATACTTTTTGGCTGAAGTGACCCTTGAACAGTCTTCGTCCAAGGATTTTACTCTCTTAAATTACAGGCACAGGTGGGGCATGAATATTCCAGGAAAGAGTCAGCTGTAGCTCCAGAGGAAGAGAAATAATTATGGATGGGAAGGCTGGGTGTGTGGCCAGGGGAACAGAATCCATAGCAAGGACATCTGAGGCTCTAAGCCAGGTTTGTCAGCATATCTCAGCTTGTGGCAAGATTTGGAAAAAGAGATGAGTTATTGTTGGGATTTATCATTAAACAGGGTGGGGAAGGCCCAAGTGCAGCCAAGCTAGACAAAACAACCAATCAAGACCAGTGCCTAGAAGGGTTCAGATCATTCAGGAGCTTATTCTTTTCTAGAAGATCTCTCAAACTCTTTGCATAGGTTCTATTAGGGTATTGGTCCTATGGTCCTACCTGCTCATGTGCTGAGAGGTGTAGGACAATTTGCCTACAGCATTACTGCCTGTAGGGCATATTTGTTGATGGGTAGATGCCACTTTGTATTGAATAAATTCTGCCGTTCTTACTGAAGTACTTGGTGAGAGTGGGGACCAACTTTTGGTCTTCGAGGGTCAGCTCCAGATCCCGCATACAGTAAGAAGCTAAAAATGATGGTTACTTATGATGTTTGACTAATTGCTTTGATCACGCAGGGTAGTAGGACAAAAAGTAGACTTGGAGTGAAGATATTTAGGAGTGAATCTTGGTTTTCTTGATTCATGGCCTCTGACTTTGGGTCACATGCAACCTCTCTGGGCCTCAGTTTTCTCATTTAGAATGTGGAGGCTTGATGATCCTACCTCCTAGGGTTCTTGGCAAGATCAAATCAGATCATGCTTGTAAAAGTGTGTGGTCAACCCTAAACACTATACAAATGTAAGATGTGTACATACATATTTATGATTAGATGAAATTCTTTTATTTTTGTATACCAAAATATTTTAATGTGAGAAGAATTGTTGATAAGCCTGCTTGGGAAAGAAATTGAGATTTCAAAGATACCAGTGTTTCAGAGAAGAGAGGAGAGTCTCTACCTGAGGTAAGTTGTGTTTTATTTGTTTGCTTGTGTTTTTGCAAAGGAAGGAAAAGAACAGAGTGAAGAGGAGAGAGATGAGATAAAAACTGAGAAATTATCATCTCTAGGTTATATTTCTAAATCCATATAGGCCAGACTTCTTCCATTAAGAATTTTTTAAAACAAAACTTGGGAAATAAATTCTGTCCTCTGAAGTTCATCCTTGTTATCCTTAAAATGCTACCTGCCAGTACAAGGGCCTTTTACTTGTTCTGTAAAAAGCATGTTGGCATGCTTAAGGAGTTTTAGATGACAATAATGGTGAACAGCTAGAAGTCAGGGTTCTAACCTGTAGGGTTAGAATGTAAAGGGACAGGTTAGCCAAAGATGGCTGTGCTTGGAATAGATAAGCAAAAGTTGCTGTGGGTGCTGCTTGTGCTGAAGAAGACCAGGATGAGGCACCAGCTGGTGAGAGAAGGGAAGCATAGAGCTCAGAATGGAAAATCATGAACCAGAGTATCTCAGGGAAAATTAACAACTTTTAATTTTATAACCAGAAAAATTAACCAACTTCCAGATGGATCTACTTGAATATAAATCAATGTATATTAGACTTAATGATGCTTTCTATGGCCTAAAAACAGTCTTTTGAAAATTATCATAAATAATTTTATATAAATTATAACAAAAATTTAAAATTATTTTAGTTTTGTAACATTAAATATATTCTCATTATTGTGCAACTGTTACCACCATCCACCTCTAGAACTTTTTCATCTTTTCAAACTAAAATTCTATACTATTAAAAATAAAACTTTATACCATTCCTTCTCCTCCCACCCCAGGCCCTGAAAGACAAGAGCTTTTTTACTTTTTGCTAGTATATATTTGACTCTTTAGATACCTCATATAAGTGGAATACTGCAATATTTGTCTTTTCGTAACTGGTCTAATTCACTTAACATAAGGCCTTCAAGGCTCATCTACATTGTAGCATGTGTCAGAATTTCTTTTCTTTTTAAGCTGAATAATATTCTCTTTTGTGTATATACTACATTTTGTTTATCCATTTTCTTGCCAAACATTTGATCCTGTCCAAAACATCCATGGAGACATTGGATCCATACCAAAAGGTCCTTGATATTTGGACCTGTCCAAAATGTCCATGAAGACTTTTGGTTCACTCCAATATGCCTGTGATCATATACCATTACCTGCTAGGCTACTGAGGCAAGAAGTGTTACTATTGGCAATACAACCACCACACAATTATTGGACGAATAAAACACAATAGTACTTTTTTTTTTTTTACATATTAATCCTATAAATCAAAAGTATAAACAAACATCATGGGCTATTTGAACCTAGGCATGTTTCTAAGTGTGGATGTTTTGACAGGACCAAATAACAAGGACCGCATAGCATGAACCAAAGGTATCCATAATGTTTTGGACAAACCAAATGTTTGTTAATCATCCACTCAACTGTCAATGGACAACTTGTTTCTGCTTTTTGGTTGGTTGTTGCAAATACAGCTTCTATAAACATGGGCGTCCAAATATTTCTGAGTCCTGCTTCCACTTCTTTTGGATATATACCCAGAAGTAAAATTCCTAGACAATATGATAATTCTATGGTTAATTTTTGAGGAATCAACTACTGAGTGGATGCATCATTTTACATTTCCACCAGGAATTCAGAAGGGTTCCAATTTCTCACATCCTCAGTAAGTCTTTTTTTTTTTTTTTTTTGCTGTGTCTTAAATGTGACATGGGTTAGTATAGCTTCTGGCTATACTAATAGCAGTGATACCATTTTTGACTGCACATGAGTCTTACAAAGATTTTTTTTTTTTTCCCTTTGAGGGCAGGTGATTTGAATTGCGCTGTCTGTAGTGTACCAGAGGATAATCCATGTAACACAGTTGATCTTGTTTTTGGTGGTCTGCACCCCCTTTTCTTGGTGATACCTATGAGTGGTAGCCAGCTATAACTCAGCTCTGCTCCCAGAGAAAGGTGCATCTTAACTTATGGGTTAGAATTTCTAACATCTCTTTAAAAAGATGTTATTTTCCATTTCATTCCAGACTGTGTTTACAGCAGACCTTGTGTCTAGACAACATCAACCAGTCTGGTACCTGCACCTGGCCTAGAAATTTGCTGATTCTAAACAAATATGTACACAAAGATAAAATGGTAAAAATGTGGAGGATGAGCATACTGTAGGGTAGCAGTGGTGAGGGTAGGAGGATTCACCCTTTGATGGGGATGGTAGAGGATGGAGATGATGGTGAGGTAGGTAGCTTCTCAGGCTTCCTAACAGTCTGCCCCTGCCTAGGGCAGGTGGGGTCCTTGCAGCAGAGCTGTTGGCAGTGTCACAGGATGTAAAAGAGCCATTCCATTCCTGTTTGGGCTGCCCATTACTGATGTCGGCATTTTCGATTTCTTGATACTGAAAGAACATCAGAAATGTAATAGAGTATATTGTTTTCCAAATTTCCAAACTTTTATGTTTCTTCAACTTTACCTAATTTCTTAATTAAATTCGCCAAATGGGAATTTTTAAATATATATTTTTTCAGTTATAGTTGCCATAAAACACTATATTAGTTTCAGGTATACAGCATAGTGATTAGACATCTATATAACTCACAAAGTGATTACCTCAATAAATCTAGTGTCCCCTAACACCATACATAGTTATTATAAATTATTGTTTATATTCCTTATGCTATACTTTCTATCTCCATGACTATTCTTAACTACCTATTTTCACTTCTTAATCTCCTCCCCACTTTTCACCAGTTCTCCTTAACCCCTCTCACATCTGGTAACTCTCAAAATGTTCTGTGTATGAGTTTGTATATTTTTTTTGTTGTTTATTTTGTTTAGATTCCACATATACATACAATCATATAGCATTTGTCTTCCTCTATCTGACACTTCACTCAACACACTGTCCCCTAGGTCCATCAAGAAATATCTTTTCCCATCCCCTTACTTTTGGTCTGTATCTTTTAATCTGACCAAATGGGAATTCTTTATCTCTGCCCTTATGAAGTGTTTTCTGAGTCAATTCGTTCTGATTCTTTCTGGTTTCTTCTGACTTTTCTGTTAATTAAATGTATTGGGGTGACATTAGTTAATAAAATTAAATGGTTTCAAGTGTATAATTCAGTAATATGTCATACGTATACTGCATTGTGTGGGGCTCTTGGGTTTTGTGCCCCTGATGGCCTTTCCCCAGGTTGGCAGGGAGAGGACCTGAACCAGTTGGGAATCACTGAGGGAAAGAAGTCAGCCCAGAACATGCATCCACCTGCCTTCCATACAGGGACAAGCCAGTTTTAGACATGACGATTGCCCTAATTATGAATCTCATGTTAACTTAGATTGAGTATGATAAACTGGAGTCAATCTGGGCAGAGTATCAAATTCCCCATGAACTTGTTGTAAGGAATCCAGTGCTTAGTCTTGTTTCACAAGTGTCTTTGTAGCCAGTGACTCCCATATTTGCCATTGAGGTAACTCCCTTCTCCTACACACATTCTCCAGACAGGTTCTTACCTGACCTGACAGGGATTACAGGAGGAGGGAGGGAGGGAGACTGAGCCGGAGGGACTCTAGAGACAGGAGGCTGCCTTCTCATTCACTATCATCAGAAACTTGTACTGACTTGGTTAAGAGCATCTACTTGAAACCACGATGTTCAGTGATGCACATTCACACACGGCCTTGGAAAGCTATCAAATGTTGGGCTGTCCTTCTATGACTGACTAAAATAGTCAATCCTTTATGAAGAAAGTTTTACTTAAAAGTTAACACATTTTTTTTTTTTTAAGAAAGCCAAATATACAGAAGGGCAAAAAGTAAATTTCCCTCATTCCACTTTCCTCATCATCCCAGCTTCTCAGGGCTGTGTATGATCCCTTAGGGTATATTCCAACAAGGGAAAAAGTTTGAAGTGTCCTAAATTAAATTATGGCAGGCTGGTGGGTGGGAGAAACATGAGAAGTAAATCAGTTAACAACTGAGCCTGAAACCAACAAAAGACTGCTCACATTCCCTAATTTATGTTGAAACTCTGAATCAACTTTCAAGCAACTATTTCAGTTGGTTATCTAGAAAGAAAAGCCTATATCGCCTGTCGCTATTGCATTCTGCTCACACATGAACATGCTGGACTGTTGCCTACAACCAATCCAGAAGCATCAAGTATTTCTTCCTGACGAATTATTTATCCATCCCAGAACTTTCCCTGCTTAATCCTGTCCTGCCCCGCTTATCTACAGCCAGTGTAAATTCCTTCAGAACAACTTAAATCTTTCTTCCCCAAACTTATTGTTTAAAAAGTCTGGTCAACCTGGGGAGGAGGACGTTCATCCTCTTTCTCTAGCCCCGCTGCTGCAAGTCCCAGGACATTTTCCAGGCTCAACAAACCTTTTCTTTCATGACTTTTGGCCTCAGAGTTTTTTGTTTAACACCACACACACATGCACGCACACCCTTAAAAAAACATTGAAATAGGTCATTCCATAATACTGCCAACCTGTGTGCTTTTGTCACTTACTATTACAGAGATATCTTTCTATGTTAATCCATTTCTTAAAAAAAGGAAAAGATGTAACAATAAAAGTAATCAACTTACTTATTGGTTTGTAAACCAGATCATTTAGTTGAGAATCACTGGTACAACTGGCCCTGGGATGCTGGCTTCCTGGCCACTGCTGCCTGGCCACCTCCGTTCATGTGTGCTCACCACAAGGACTGTGGCATCTTATTAGGTGCCTATGGAGGAACGGGCAGGGACTCCTGGTAAGGGAAAGCAAGCACTTGGCAAGTTTGGCAGGAAAATGAAGAGACCAGAAGGCCTCCTGGCTCTGTGTTATCCAGGGGTTGGCAGAAGTACTTTAATGTTATCTGGTTCAGCAGATGCTGATGCTATTTCTCCTTGTGCATGGTCCAACATCAGCTGCCAGCCAGAAGCATCAGACGCTTACGTTTTGTTAGTAGCTCAGGCATGCCAAGGGGTCAGATTGCTGAATTCTTGGTTGTTTTATCCCCACTCACAGAATGGAGACATTTTACCACTGTTTTTGGAGGGTATGAAGGTGTGTGAAGTTATGTGATGATTAGAAAGGAATCTGAGTATGACATATTCCTATAGAAAATCACAGTGTGAACAATTTCTGGCATTTCAAAAGTTAATTCTCTAGACTAACACCCTCTCTCTGAACCGTATCTAAATGATCATGACTACCAGCCCCCGCTTTTTTGCTCTAATCCCTGAGTTCTGGGGTCTGCTGTGTCAGCTTCCTTCTAGACAGTTTACCCTGATTTCCAAGCCCCTCACATCTAATATGTTCAAAGTGGGACTAATATCTTTACCTGAAAACCTGTACCTATTTCTTATTTCCACCCATCTGCTCACTTAAGGGGGGAACTGCTAAATCATTCTGATTCTTTCTTTTCTTTCCTAATTGTTTGGTAAGTCCTATTGGTTCCAGCTCAAAAATATCTTTCAAAATTTCTCTTTTCTAGTCCCACTGCTACCACCTCCATTGAAACTGCCATTGTCTCCTAATTCAATAAATAGTTATTAACTACCACCACTGAACAGAGACATTTCAGTCATCCAGGGGTTCACAGTTCATTGATCCCATTTAACCTCCAGAGGGATCTAACTAAATTACAAATTGGCTCATAACTCTTCTCTGCTTAGAAACCTACAGTAGCTCCTTGCTGCCTAAAGGTTAAATCTGGCTCTTTGGCTGCAGCAAGTCTTCTCACAATGTCATTGAACCCATCTCTGTACTCTCATCTCTCACCATCCCCCTCAGTCCTCCCCTCTGTGGGCAGGTCCCGGCACACCCATCAGGCGACAGCCTCTGTGTTCCACAGATCTTTCTTTTGCACATGCTAATTCCTTGGCTTAGAATACCATTCCCTGACTCAAACTCCTGGAAAATCCCTACTTTTTAAGATTCCGCTCAAGTGCCAACTCATTGTCAAGACTTCACTTGTTCTCTGCTTTCTCAAGGTTTCTCCCTTTATGTTCCCACAAGACTTCACTCATCTCCCTGATAGCACTCACCATATTTATTGTATGTTTGCTCACATCTTTGACTCTCCACTAGTCCCGGCTCCCAGACTGTCAGTAACTTGGAGGCAGGGACTGTGCCTTCTTCATGGTGTCACTGGCCCTCAGCTTGATGCCTGGCACATAATACTAAAATATGTGAGTACTACGTTGACCAACCTCTGGACTGAATATAGCTTTATAGTTAACAGGATTTATGGTTGCATGTGACTGAAACCATCTCTAACTAGTACAAGCACAAACTGGCTTATAAAATTGGTAAATTCAAAGGTTAAGCTGGTTTTGGGGAGGCCAGCAACACTGTCAGGTCTCTGTTTTACCATTGCTCATCTCTGGTTTTCTGTGCAGGTTGATCTCATTTTTTATTTCCTGCTAGAGCGTGGCAACTTTAAACCTATGTCTTTATAATTTATGATCTAAAAGAAAGAGACCTTCTCTCCCTCAGCATCCATATATCAAATCTCAAGAAGTCTGTTTGGACCTGTTTGGTCTGTGCTTTCACCGATCACAGGGGAAAGGCAGATGTGGTAGCGTGACTGGCCAGGCCTGGGTCATGGGTCCACCGTGTGGACAGGTTGCTGATATGAATGACTAGCCTCGTGGAAGCTACATGAGATAGACCAGTTATCCATCAGGAAGAGCTGTGCTGGACAGACAAAAGCATCAGATTTCTACCCCATTTACATGCTTTTGTCCAAAAAAAACCATTTTTGTCATCTAATTTGTTTTTCTGTTAGCTTTCAGTAGAGCTGAGGTTCACAAGTGGCCCATTTTAACGTATCAAAAGCAGAATCATGTGTTAAGGCAGAGGTATTCCTGAACAGTGCTTCTCAAATTGCATATATGCACATAAATAAACCTGTTCAAATTTTCATTTGGTGGGTCTGGGGTGGGACCTGGAATTCCACATTTCTTACAAGTTTATATTGTCTGCTTGGGCTGCCATAAAAATCCCAGGGACTGGGTGACTTAAACAACAGAAAATTATTTTCTAGAGTTCTGGAGGCTGGAAGTCCAAGATAAAGGTTGGCGAGAGCTCTCTTCCTGGCTTGCAGATGGCTGCCTTCTCACTGTGTCCTCACATGGCCTTTCTTCTGTGCACGCGTAAAGATAGAGAACCCTGGTGTCTCTCCTTCTAAGGACACCAGTCCTATAAATTAGGGTCCCGCTCGTATGGCCTCATTTAACCTTAATTATCTCTTTAAAGGCTTTATCTCCAAATAGTCACATTGGGAGTTAGGGCCTCAACATATGAATTTTGGTTGGGACACAATTCAATCCATAACAAAACTTAAAGTTGAATCTGTATATGGCAGCACACCTGCCTCGGCAGAGCTGTTATGGGCTAACCGTGTCTCCCTCTCCATCCCCTAAATCACATGTGGAAGCCCTAACCTGCAGTACCTCTGAATTTGGAGATAAGGTCTTTAAAGATTAAATTAAGATTAAAGTGATTAAGGTTCAAGGGATTAAGTTAAAATGAGGCTATTAGAATGAATACTAATCTAATAGGACTAGTATCTTTATAAGAAGAGGGAGAGGCATCAGGGATGTCACACACAAACAAAAGGCCATGCGAGGATAAAGCAAGGTGGCCATCTGTCTGCAAGCCTAGAGGCCTCAGGAGAAACCAAACCTGCTGGCACCTTGAACTTGGATCTCTGGCCTCTGGACTGTGAGAAAATAAACTTCTGTTTGCTGAAGCCACTGAGTCTGTGGCATTTTATTTTATGGCATTCTGATCAGACTAACACAAGACCTAAACAGCTAGATTCCATTGTATTTAGTAAGTATTATTTTTTCATTCAAATTTTAATTTACTCACCAAATTTGCAGTAGCACTCTTCTGGTGCTGAGGCAAAACTCATATATAACACAATCTTTGTCTTCACCTGGTGGTGGAAACAGACCTGTGAAGGGCCACAGTAGTAGAGAAAGGTCTGGAATTGAGAAAGGCTGGCAATATGGAAAGCTGGGTCTGGTGGCCCAGGCCTTCTGGGTGGGCCAGGGAGGGTGGTGGGAATGACTAATGATGAGCCTGTGGGGGAGGTCATCAGAGTTAGAATACGTCAGGCCTTGGAGGCCAAGTTGAAGAGTGATGGCTTTCAGGCAGAGAGCACAGAAGGATTAGAAGGGAGAAAAGGAGGTTGGGGGGACACTGAGAAGGCAGCTGTAATAACCTGGGTGAGGGAAGGGGCTTGAACAAAGAGAAAGGCACTTATTTAATAGCCACTCCTTCTAGATGCCACTTATAATCACTACAAGGCATGGAGTTCTTTAAAATAGGTGTGCTTGCCTTGTGGTCGTTAGGATAGAATGAGAGCCTCACTGCACTGAGTTGGGCTTTCTCCTTCCTCTACCTGATAAGAACAATTTAGGGAGTTTTTTTCTATATCTGTCCTTCCTACCTCTACACACACACACACACACACACACACACACACACACACACACACACACACACAGTTGCTTGAGCAAAGTTGTAGCTCAGAAACCTCACTGAACAGAGATTGCTCGACTGGTTCTACAGAGAAAATGGCAGGCATCCAAGCAGGCAGAAAGTTAAGTGCCACCTAGACTCTTCCTCTCACTCACCATGCCCTTTGATATCTCCCCTTCCCTGGGGCCCTCCTATCCATCCCTCCTACCACTGCCTTCCTTCAGCAAATCACCTCTCTTGCCTGTTGTTCCAACCTTGTTGAGAACAGACCTAAGTTGGCCAACACAAGTTTTCAAATTTTTTTTTTGTTAGACAACCAGTTTGTAGGATGAGCATTTTAGCTACTGTCCCACAACCTCCCTTCCAGGAGGTTCTTGCAGAGGTTCTTAAGCTGGGATCTGTGAAACGCATTTTTATTTTTAGTAGCTTCTAACTGAATTTTGGCATTTCCTCCAATCATGAATAGAGGCAAAAACCGCCATAGTGTTAGCAACTCCTGTGACTTTTCCAGCAGAAGTTGTGGATATTTTTAGATCACATACTTGTTGCAGATAACTTAGAATACTGTTTATACAGAACATCATTTATTACCACAGTGTAATTATTAGAACCACCACTATATTATGTGATTCCACAATTTCTATTAATGAAGTACACAGAAATCCACAGCACCATAAAGTTAAGTATCTCTGCCCTAGAGTGTAACTTAAAGATTAGAGAATATTCCCCAGAAAAAAAGACTGTGCCCCAGCCTTGTGGAATATAAACCTGGGGCCTTGACCATTCATTTCTTCAAGGGGTAGTTACAGACAGACCTTAAACCAATAGTTTCTGAGATAATCTTGTCTTGGCCTCAAGTGAAGCCATGACTTCTCTGTGTGGTGCTGGGAATGTCCCCTTGTTAGGCCAACTTCTACTTTCACTTGGTCATTTGTCTAAACATTTGGAATTGCCTGTAATGGGACACAGATTTAATGCAAATATATCCATGACCTATTTGCTGTCTAATTCTCCACACCTTAGTAGAGCCCTGTCCAACCCTAATTCTTCCTGTGGACCCACAACCAGCACATGAGACTTCTTCCAGCAGCTCTCACATACTGCCACCTTGTATATTTTGTGCTGCTTTCCCCTTACACATGATGCTCTCTCTGACTCAAATGTCCTCTTCCAGGCCATCTGTCAAGATCCGCCTAACCTCTTGGCTCAAGCTTTATTTTACTTTTTAAAAATTTATTGAAGTGAAATTCACATAGCATAAAATTAACTATTATAAAGTGAACATTTTCATGTATCTAGTACATTCATAATGTCATGAAACACTATATCTAGTTCCAAAACACTTCCATCATTTCAAAATAAAACCTCATACCCATTAAGCACCCAGTCCCCATTCAACTCTCCCAGCCTCTGGCAACCGCCAATCTGCATTCTGTCTCTAAGGATTTTCATATACTGGATATTTCATATAAATAGAATTATAGAATATGTGACCTTTTGTTACTAGTTTCTTTCACTAAGTATAATGTTTTCTAGGCTCATCAAACTTTATGTATCAGTACTTTGGTCCTGGATTGATATATAACAATTTGTTTTTCTATTCATCTGTTGATGGACAGTTGGGCTGTTTCCACTTTTTGGCTATGGTGAATAGTGCTGCTGTGAACATATGTGTGCAAATAAAAAAATTTGTTTGAGAACTTGTTTTCAGTTTTTTTTCAGATCTATACTCGAGTGTCTTTGCTGGGTCATATAATTTTACATGTGACATTTTGAGGAACTGCCAAACTATTTTCCATAACAGTCAAATAATTTTACAGTCAAACCATCAGTGCACAAGTGTTCCAGCTTTTTTTCTACATCCTTTTTAAGACTTCTTATTTGAAGCTTTACCTTTTGGGGGAGTGATAGATTTTATATTATTTTGTGATCACAAGAAATGTAATTTAGTCCCTTCAGCCAAGTTGTCCATCAAGCATAGGAAACATATAAGGTACAGTGATTTTCATAGGTGGAAACTCTGATTTAATTAACTAATTAAAAAGGTTCAAACACTGTCTTTTCAGTTATTTCACTTGCTAGTTTATGCTAAAGTTTTACTTTTTAAATCCTTTAATAACTCCCTCCTTTTTGTGTCCACCCCAGATTCTCCACACCCATACATAATCCATCCCTGCAACATTGCTCTTATCAGACTATATTGTAATTCTCTATAGTAATTCTGCATTCACTCATTTCCATTGTTAGACATGGCAGGTTGGGGTTGCTTGTGGGCAGTTCCTCTGGGTGCCGGCAAATGTACGAGGAGGGCTCACGCGCTCCCCCTTGTGGTGAGTGTGAATAAGCCTACATACTCTCACCTTCCCTGGTCCTAACACCAGCATCGCACCCTTTATTGACTTCACAGGGATGAAACGAAGACAAATGAGACACCAGATGGATAAGCATGCTGAGCTCTCTGGAGAAGAGAGGTTGTGTAAATCCAAGTCTTCCTTTTATTGGAGAAACAAAGCAAATAACTCCAAGTCGTCCTCACTGTAACATGCCTGAGCAAAGCGGTTGGGAGGATGGAAATGGCATTTGGAGGCATTTGAATGAATCATCATGCAAAATGTAAGGCTTCTGGGGAAACTGTGATTCTAGTTTGCAGCTTTCTAGACAAGTGAGGAGGTGAATGTGTGTCCCTGCATGACTTAGCCTTCCTCTGCACCCCATTTATTGTCTCTCACTGTAAAATTGGACAATACACAAATTCTTCCTCCTGCATTTGTCTAGTTTCCATTTAACAAAAGGTGCCATACAGGTGCTAGGCCTTGGAAAAGTCAAGATAAATAACATCCCTCCGTATTCTCCATGTGTCCCTGTGTAAGGTGAGGCACATTATGAAGACACATTCCTGGATTATTTTGGAGGAGAGAAATTGCAATGGAAAGAAATAAAAAATTTGCTTCTAGGCACGCATGAAAGATATGGGGAAGAGGAGTTATATGCACTTTATTTCAGTTTTATTTGGTCAGTTGGGTCCCATCTTCAGACAAAGAGCTAGATATTTTTCAGAGGTGTTGGCACTTTTAGGGCTATTATAACACTGATTTTTTTAATTCCAATAGCAAGGCAGTAGATTAGGCCAGAGAAAAGGGTTTGACTACGAGCTGTTCTCAACAGAAATTATTTCACCATTAAAAAAAAAAGCAATAAAAATGGGCTTTCTGTATGAGAGAGGCAACATCAGATATGAGAAAAGTGTGGGATTTGCAATTAAAGACCTGGGCTTGAGTCCTACATCTGCTACTTATTTGTCATGTTCCAACAGAAAAGTCTCTGGACCTTAGCTTGCTCATCCCAGTCTGTCTTCCCTGTCTCCCCACAACCTGCCTTCAGAAGTTTAAATGACTAAATCTAAAGGAGTCTCGGCAGCTTATTACATGGTTTTAAGGTCACAGGTTTTGTTCCTAAACCCAAATGTCACATTCTGCATTTCTGAGTTGGCATGGATCATTATCAAGGTATCTTTTTTGTTATTACTATGTGGATTTTGGAAATTAAGCCTAGTGTTGCTGTTAAGTTTGATTGTTGTCTCTAAAAACCCAAGCCTAAACATCGACTTTTACCAAGTTTATGACTTTACCAGCTAGGGTTCTCCTCCCCACAGAGATCTGGTTAAACTTGGATAATTATAGTGCAGTCCTTTCCTATGATACCTTTGAGCTCCTGGGGCTTACTTCCTGTGTTTCTCTTGGCCACCCCACTCCTGAGCTCACGTGCTTTCACTTTTGTACCAACATCAATGCAGAGTTCGGCTCTCCTCTGAGAGGCCCCCCCCAAACACACTGGTGGGCAGTAGAGACTCATGTGAAGGCTTGCTTGGGGACATGGTAGACGGGCATGGGAAGAGCTCCCACGTCAAAGAGGGGCAGCCTTCCCTCATCTGGCCCGCTCATTTTTTCATTCATCCTTTTCATCTTCCCTTTTTCAGGCTGCAGTGAAAAACAAGTCCTCCCCCAGGTCCAGCCAGAACCATTCTGTCCATACAGGTCTCCACTTCTTACTAAATATTTTCCCATTATATACAGTCTATCCTTCTCAGGAAAAATTCTGGCAAGTGGGTTTCCTCTAGCTCAGCCTTCTTGCTTCAGGAAGTCATCCCAGCCATAGGGGGCTCAGTGCTGGGAGGTTATTGCCAGGGCAGCTTTAATAAAATCTTCCAGGATTTGTGGATAGTTTGGATGTCCATTTTAACACCCATGACATATATTTGATATTTTAAATAAAATTCTAAAGCAGGTGGCTTTCCACCATTAAAGTTTATTATTTAAATTCTGAGGCATCCTGTGTTTTTTTCTTCCACAATCCTGGCTGATTTTCTGCAGAAACCATCTGGCTGGGACTTTCTACAGATGGCCACTAGAGGGCACATGATTTCCAACTCACAGGGCCTTCCCCTCCGCCAATTTCTGTCACTTGGTTGCAGGCAGCAAGGACAGTTTTTGTCTGTTTGTTTGTGTTTGTTTTCCCTCAGAAACATGAGGGAAGCACTTGAAATTCCCTGGATGCAGCTAAGGCATTTCCTACAGCGTTCATTTGTGAAATACTGGCTGCAAGAAGCAGACGTTCTGGCGGGCGGAGGAAAAACTGTATCCTCTGCTCCTGTCACTCATTTCCCCTAAGGGGAGGAGAAGAGGGCTACAGAAAGCTGAATGATTGAGTTTTGTTGTTTCTAAGATTACTAGGAGAATATACTTTTGGCTATATGTGTCTATGTAGGCCTCATGTTATAGTGAAAATATGTGTTTTGGAATTAGACATGTGTGGGATGCATTTTCCACACTCAGGCTTCCTGCCAAGATGGCTAAGTAGTGTAGGCTGCTGGCAACCCTGGAAAAACTTCCATGGCAACCCTAGAGAAACAGCAATGTTAACTTAATGGGAGGCAGGAGAGGAATTAGGGAGACTAAGAAACATGAGAATGTCCCTTGGAAAGCCCCATGGGCCACCTGGCTCTCAGAGGAGAGGTGATGCATCCTACTCTGAAAGAGATAGTGATGGGATTGAGAAATTAACAGGGGTAAATAAATATGAGTATGAATTAGAAATTAGGAGTAACTAGGATAAGATCAAAATTAGAATGCCTAATTTCTAAAAAAAAAATTAAATCCTGTGCTGTAAATGAAAGTCTCAACTGAGATGCTGCAATAAATCTTTATAAAGCAGTAATTAGATGTTTCCCAGCTCCAGCACTTATCAACTCTGTGACCTTGGGCAATATGAATAATTTCTTTGAGTTTCAGTTTCCTGATCTCTAATAAGGGTAAAACTGCTGTGGTTACTAGTTTGCTGTGAAGATTAAACAATGTAATGTACATAAAAGAGTCCTCTCCTTCCTGGCTCTTGGTAGATGGTCAACTTTCTAGTTCTCTCTTCTCTCTCTTTAGCATGTTTAGCTTATAAACACTTATTCATTTAAGAATATTTACTGAGTACCTGTATCAGTAGGCTGCTTTCAGATGTAAGTAACAGAAAACCTTACCTAAATGGCTGTAAACAATAAGGAACAGGTATTATTTCATTATAAGAAGTTCATAGGTAGGGCAGTTCTAGGGATAATATAGTCTTAGCAAAATTATCAGGGACACAGATTCCTTTCATACTTTGGCTCTGCCATCCTTAGTAGGTTCACATTTGTCCTGGCGCTTCTCTCATCATGGCTGCAGATGGGTGCCACTCCACTCACCTGGGCTCTTTGCCTGGGCTCTTTCCTCTCATGCTACTCCTTAAAATTTTCCTGGAACTATTTCCCAGAAGTCATCCTAGCAGACCTTTCCTCATATCTCATAAGAGGGTCACACTGTCCTTCTCAAGATCAGTTCCTGGCAAGATAAATGGATTTCCATAATTGGAACAGAGCAACCATGATTTACTCCAAGATGTCTCTTAATTGTCTAGAATTGCTGATATTAGAACAAAATCAGATTCAATTAAATCGTAGACAACCAAGAGTGTTTTCCAGACACTGTAGCTGGTGTTGGGCACACAGTAGTTCATAGGTCAGATATGGTTCCTGGCGAGCTTGTAGGGGAGGTTACAGACGAGTAAAGCGGCATTAACAATTCAGTGTGTGAGTGCTATGCAAGGAGAACTGTAGGGCAGTGACCCATAATTGATGGTCATGGAAGACTTTCTGGGGGAGGTGCTCTTTGAGACCTGAGGAATAAAGGAGTTTTACAGAATTATGGGGGCAGGGAAGAGGGTAGAGCATGCATGAAGCCCTGGGAATAGGAGCGATTGTGACATATTCAGGTAACTGAAAAGTTCACCATGGGTAGGGTGACTGGGATATGGAGACTCAGTGGTCAGGGATTGTTCCTGAAGGCCTCAGAAACTATGTGGGGGAGCTGAAATTCTATTCTGACAGAAATGCATCAGGTATATTTAAGGCAATGTTTTTTAAATGTGGATGTGAAATCAATCCAGTGGTTTATAACCAGCATATAAAATAAAATAATGATTGTACATTCTTACGTGATAATTACTACATTCAAGGCACTGTTCTGAGAGTGTTATGTATTCACTATTAACTCATCAGTCCTCAAAGGTTGGTACTACTGTTCCTCCCACTTTGCAGGTGAAGAAATTGGAGAAGTAGCACAAGATCTCTGAGTTGAACTATGTCCCCTCAAAATATATATGTTAAAGTGCTAACCTTCAATACCTCAAAATGTGTCTTTACTTGGCGATAGGGTTGTTGCTGATGTCATTAGTTAAGACAAGGTCATACTGGGGTAGCGTGGGCCCCTAGTCCAATATGACTACTATCCTTTTATGAAGATGGCCATCTGAAGACAGAGACACCTGGAGAACACCATGAAAGATGGAGGCAGAGATTAAAGTGATGCATCCACAAGCCAAAGGACACCAAGGATTGCTGGCTATTACCAGAAGCTAGGAGAGAGGCATGGAACAGATTCTTCCTCACAACCCTCAGAGGAACTAAATTTGCCAGCACCTTGATTTTAGACTTCTAGCCTCCAGAACTATAACAAAATAAATTTCTGTTGTTTTAAACCACAGAGTCTGTGGTACTTTGTTATAGCAGCCAGAGCAAACTAATACGGTCACACAATTAGTAAGTGGAGAATTGAGGTTGAGACCCAGAATCTGGCTCCACAGTCACACTCTCAATCACTGCACTGTCCTTAGAAGAAAGGGGAATGCAGTGTAAGTAGTTGAGGAGGTGGTTTTAATTATATGTATGTGTGTATATGTACGTGTGTTGTGTGTGCTGGGTCATAATGTAAGATCTATTTCACTAAAATTTGAAAGCCATTGACTTAAAAGGGTTTGAACAGAGTAATAAGATCAATTGCATTTTAGAAGAAACAAAGGATCAAGTCAAGATTTTAGGACTAGATGTCAAAAAGGGTAAACTCTCTTTTACGGACAAGAGCAAAGACCTGACCCCTCAGCAGGGTGTGGTGATAGGTCTCTGTGTTAGTTGGGTAGTGGTGGGCAGTAGCATCACCTAAGGGTGTGCAGGTCCACTGGGTAAGCGTGTGGTGCACCAGGGTACTGTGCAGTGCACAACCTGTATGGCTGTCCTTGATGGTCCTAGGGTTGGATTAGAGATGCTGTGGGAGGAAGAAGTATGGGTAGAGGGGAAAGCAGCTTTGTCCGTCACCCTCCCCAAGCATGTGCTTCAAAAATATTTTCTAAAACCCTTAAAAAAACAACATGTTGACATTCTGGGTATAAAGTCTATGAAGAACATGCATCAAAGGCAGCAAGACTTTGAGACCCAGGCATGAGAATGTAGGCTTCTCCAGAAGGTTAGCTCTGCCACCTGAATGTAACTCCATGAGGACATGAACTTGCTCATGACACTCACTGCTGATCCCCAATGCCTAGAATAAATACTCAGCAAATGCTTAATGAGTATATATTGAATGAATATCAAAGGAAATATAGTGAGAAACATGAATAAAAGTTAGTCACATGGTGGTCATTTTTAATGTCCTTGCTCCCCTGCCCATCCCCACTACCCACTGTGGCACCGTCCCCTGGCTACATATCTCTTCTCATGTCCCTTCCACCTTTGACACTACAACTCCAAATCTACCTCTCCTATTCAGTACATGATCGGAAAGAAAAAGCATGCTGGTGGCAAGGCATGTAGCCTCTCTTGAATCCTATCCTGACAATGAGCTGAGCACTGTCTACAATTCTGCGTCAGCTGCAGACATGCCTGCGATGTTTGCAGATGCCCTGAGCTCGCTCCACTGCAAGGGATTATAGCAGTGCACACAAATCCTCGTCTGCTGAGACCACGGTGCTGTCTCAGAGTGACTGACAGAATTATACATGGCCTAGACTTATGGGAAGTCCAAGGAAGATTTATGACCAGATATTAAAAAAAATGTAAATTTTGTTCTCATTCAAACCATTCCTATGCTACCACCATTTTTTTTTTTCTATTTGTCAGGATTAATTCAGCTTTTTGTATTAAGGAGTTGACTCAACCCCAGGCAACTCCCTGCCCAGCCAGGCTCTGAGTGACCAGATTTAATCATTTCTCACCAGCTCTCTGATGGGGATTTGTGGCTCACAGGCGCATCATAACAAATGAGCTGTCCCTAAGCTTTGTTCTAGGGGAGATTGTACCAGCCCATTTAGGGTGACCAACTCTTCCACTCTGCCTGGGCCTTGTCCAGTTTTAACACTAAAAGTCCTGTGTCTGAGGAATCTCTTAGTCCTGGGTATAGTAGGACAGTTGGTCACTAGAGCATGTCATACTCAGATGGGCCCAGGAGTTTGTGCCTGCTTGTTGGCACAACCAAACAGGCTCAAGCCAACTGTCCCAAGGGTCTGCCAAAATTAGAATTGTCTTCTCTCTTTAGCAAGACCATGTTTTATTCTTTGTTTTAAGGAAATGGAAATGCAAGACGGTCTTAGAGAGTAGCCACATGCCTTTCCTTTCTTCTCTGAGTCTGATGGTTGATAAACAAAATCCAGACTGTTTGCATTGGAATTCTAACTTGGGCATTTAGTTACAAGTTACTCGACTTCTCTGTGCCTCAGTTTCCACATCTATGAAATGAAGATAAGGAAAGTATCTGTCTCATGGGGCCTCTGTAAGGATTAGAAGAGAAAATATAATAGTCTTTCAACTGTAACTAGCTGGAGTAGGTGCTCTTTCATCTTCTGGAGCCAACATTGCATCTCTGGTGATGGGTGGGGGTGGATGAGAGTGGATTGAGAATCCCACAGCTATCTACTGATGAACTTGACTAGGAGACAATTCTAATGGAAGATGTGATCTTTCTTCCCTCTTCTCTTTTAATCTTTTATGTTAAATAAAACACGAATACAGAAAATAGCATAAAATAAGTGTATTGCTTCATGAATTATTATATGGTGAAAACTCTTATAACGAGTACCTTCATTAGAAGGTAGAATTTTGAAGCCATCCACAAAGACCTCCATTGTCCTGTCTAAATTTCACCCCCTGCCCTTTCCCCTGCTAAGAGCATCCTATTATTTACTGTATCAAGAAATGATCCATTGTTTTTTTCTTCGGGGGCAGGCGGGAAGAAGTGGCATCATGTTGCTATCTAATGACTTTCTTATTTTATCTACAAAACAGAAGGACCATGGTCTCTTCTTCTCAATTGGGGGAAATAAAAAAGTAAAGCAGCATGACTTCTAAAATAAAATCTCAAAATAGGAATTTGTAAATTTTACCTTTCTTTTTCTGACTATGCATCGTACCTCCTTGGAAGGGGCACCTAGATCTTAGTGAATATTGCTTACAGAAAATAGACAACAGTCACAGTTCATTAAAATCCCATCTGCTTCCTATAAAATGGAAAAGTCATTACTGGCTGAGTCAGGGGGTTCTAGGCTCATGTTGAGGAAGAAATCACCTTTCTGTTCTCCCCTTAGAACCTGCAGCTTGCAAAGAGCAGAGTCACCCCCTTGTAGTGCTCTTTACATTAAACCGTGCTTCCTGTTAGTCATTAGTGTAAAACACTCCTAACCCTATTTTGAATGGTGACAAAAAGAATACAGGGCCCAGATGTGTGGTTCTGGTATTAATTGCTAGATTTAGAATGTGAATGGTTAGGTGGGTGTGGAAGAGGTCACGGGGACTTAGGACTTGAGTCAGACAGGGAGGGAACATGCTTCCTTGGGGAGTGGGGTGAGGCAGGGAAATAGACCTTCATGGAGGAAATTATTCATTGATGGGATAGGCAGTTAGAAATTAAGATTGAAATCACAATTTTAAATTTAGCTTGATGTATCTGTTAGGATTAGTTTCATCTTCACAGAACTGAAAACCCATATAAGAGTGGATTAAATACAATAAAGCCTAATTTATTTATGCAGTCCATGGTGAGTCTGTTGGTTCCATGACTGGTAAGAACTTTTACCTTCCTGCTTTGTCATCATTAGTAAATGTCTATCCTCAAGGACCTTATGGTCCAAGATTGCTGCTGAAACTCCAGACATCACCTCAAAAGTTTAGGCAGGAGGAAGCAGAAAAAGTCAACAGGGTATGTCTTGCAGCAGGGTAGACTTTTAAGTAGCCTTTCCAGAAGCTACACCCAACAATTTCTACTTACATTTTATTGAATGTGCCAGACTGAAAAGGAGGCTTGGAAATAGTCTTGACTTTTTGGAATAAAACAGATCCTTCTGGAAAGGT
Organism: Macroglossus sobrinus; assembly: GCA_004027375.1. NCBI lineage: Eukaryota > Metazoa > Chordata > Mammalia > Chiroptera > Pteropodidae > Macroglossus > Macroglossus sobrinus. Next base: position 933,734 of record PVKZ01000206.1, read on the forward strand.
AGCTAGGGAGAATAAATGGGAGGGTGGGACAATTATTTAACTTATTTATATATGATGAGGCAGTAAATCCTCCTGGTTTAGCGTGGAAACTCTAGATTACTTGGGTTAATAACTGGGCTCTATCACCTGAAAGCTATATGATCAATAAGACACCTAACATTTCTCATCTGTAAAATAAAAAAAGCATAAAAACATTGCAGTAGATGCTCAGTACCATGCTTGGCACACTAAAAGCACTTCAAAGTGGCAGCTAGTACTATGACTCTGATTTAAGAGGTAAGGAAAACTAAATTTTTACAACCTTTATGTTTACACATATTAAAAATTAAACTCATTCATATAAACTTGTTATCCAAAAAGCATGATTGAGGGGACACCGAGCCTGTGTTGGTGGCCCCTTTTAAGCGCAATTCCCATAGAACAAAATGACTTGTGGTGTCCTTGGATTCCTGTATAAAGGGGTTTGACCAGTTTGAGGGACTCCCCCATGAACTTGAGGAGATGAGGGCTTTCCCTGATCCCACTGCTGTCAATCTAGTGGAGATGGAAGGGCAGATGCTGATTACATGCAAATGAACAAAACTGCACTTGAAGTTCTGCCCCTGGGTATCCTGCCTTCAGATCTGTTCCATACTCACGCCAGGAGTAAGTCCCTTCCTGTCCTGCTCTCCTTCACTGGGTTTCAGATCATTCTGCGTAGGTCTTCAGCCCCTTCAACTCCTTAGAAAGCTCTTGTATCCACTTTTTGGTGATTCTGGTCTTTCTCCTGGGCCCAAGGATTCAATCTCTTTAATCCACACTTCCCAAAGTGTATCCTAAGAAACATTAGTCTCCTACACTATTCCATTATTGATATGATAAAGAAACATCATATTCGCTGGCCCCCACTCTGGGAAGTCACAATGTACATAACAATGTGTCCAACAGAAAGGTTCTGAGAGGACCTGCAAAGTAATGTTAATACTATTTAACTCAACATTTCCCACTTAGCACAAAAACGCTTGACCTGGAGGTCAGCTTTAGGGGGCAGTGTCCTGCATGTCTCAAATTTGCTATAATTCCTAGTCAAATATGCTTTTTTTTCCCCTCTGATGTCTCATCCAAGGAGATAACTTGAGTTTAAAGCCCCTCCTTTTTTAAAAAAACAATAAATAATACATCCCTTCCTTATGCTGCTTATAAACTCTCCCTACCTCCTTATATTCTCTGGGATGAGAAATGAGATCATTTCTGTGAAAAGTGCTTTATAAACCATTAAATGCGATATAAACGTTAGTTGTTACTATTAGGATGACTCACTCCAGTGCTCCGACTCCTTTCTCCCTGGTGAGTGGCATTTGCAGAATTATAGTTTCATAATATAAAAATAACTAAAACCTACATATACAGTTAAAGCCATTTCTACAAGAGAGTCCTTTCTGTTTGTGCAGTAAGAAGCTGCCTGTAAAGTATACAATCAGTTCTCCACACAATGGGGGAAGAGAGAAGTGCAGATATCATCCCCTTTGAACCCTCAGGTTACTATCCCATGAGAAACCACCCACCAACACATCTAGACACTTAGAACTGCCTCGTGCCTGTCTGGCCTCAAACCTTCTGGGTCAGATTTTCTTGTTACCCACGGGCTCTGCAGCAACAGCTTCTTTCCGTCAGATTTCACATGACAGCCTTCTCAGGATGCCTTAAAACAGGGCCAGGAAATGCCAGCCAAGGGCCTGATTCACCTAAGCCCCCAAACAATGGACCCTTCCCTGTTTGTTTTGAGAGATTTAAGCTGTGGCTCCTACTTTCCTCAATAGCGCAGTTTTCAGAGGCACACCCAGGCAGAGAGCACGACCAGAGTTGGCAGGGGCTCAGATGCAAGATTTAAATTCATTTTGCTGACTTCTTTCCCATTTCTACTCCAGAGAAAACAGAAAAGAAAGCCAGGCCTCTAAAACCCAAAGAAGTCAGCCACAACTAAAAATACTTGGCTAAGCTAGACACAAAAAAGGCAGAAATTGTATGATTTCATTACTTAAAATAGGCAAATTTATAGAGACGGAAAGTAGAATAGAGGTTACCAGGAGCTGGAGGGAGGGAGGAATGGAGAGTTACAAAAAAAGAAATCCAGTTCTGGAAATGGATAGTGGCAATGTTTGCACAGCATCATGCATCTACTTCGTGCTGCTGACTGTGCACTTACCATGGATAAAATGGCAAATTTTGTTGAGTATATTTTACCACAGTAAAACTAAACAAACAGCAATGACGCCAATAAAGTATTTGGTATCTGTTCCCTAATGTATTTCCGTCCCTGGGGACACTCATCCATGTTGCATGGCACAGATGTGGTCATAGGAGGAAGAATAAGATGGATTGGATCTTTGGTCCTGGCCATTGGGCTCCACGCCGAGGAACCCAGCCAGAGAGCAGCTCAGAGTATCTCATGGCCCTGGGAGAGCTCTTGCAGGTTTGGGTCATAAGCAGGAAGTCTTGTCTCATCTTTTGTAAGCATCTTTGTTAAGTCTGAAAAGTTCTTGCTTTGTCAGAGGCCAGAAAGTGTTGGGAAGACTTCCTGGTTGAGGAAGCCCTCAGGCTGAGGGCTCCATAACAAAGGCTTTGGGATCACGGTTTTGAGGAGATAGAAACAGGGTGGAATCTACTCAGCAAGACAGATTTTCTGAAGTCTTTTGTTTGATGTGGGAAAATGAGAAAGAGAATGAGATGACAGATTGGTGGCTGGAACTGAGGCTGAATTTAAGCCAGTGGCCTCTGGGTGGCACACACAGCATAACAAATATCCTGAGAAGAGGAGATCTCATCTGTAAATTGAGCTTCAAGGGAGCTTTTACAAGTTAGCTACCCCACAGTCACTGTGAGACAACCCCCAGATCCATACTCTCTGGATTTGGTTTAAAGATGGCAGAGCTTTGATCGTCTTGACAACAATAGGGGGAAAGACACCGCATCTTCCTGAAGATCATGGGGCTGTCAGGAGAGAGAGGTTAATGTGTGTCCATGGAAACAAACGTTCAGCTCTGAGAAGAAAGAGCCTCCTTCACAGGGACCATTGTTACTCCCGAGAGCGTGTCAGCGGTGGCGTTTCGCTTCCTGAACACAGTGGCAGAAGGGGTGATTCTCTCAGTTGTCAAGCGAGAATGTATTCAGTTGGCTCAGCTCCTGGAGCAGATTTTTTCCCTCCTCTTTTCAAGACTGTGTCATCTCAGCAAGTGCCCAAGTGAGCGGGAAACCAGGACAGAGGCCATCGACTTAGAAGGCAGGGCCAGAAGCCAGGAAGATGAGGAAGAGGACATTCTAATTTGCACAATTAATAGGTACACATGCAAATCCAGGCAGGTACAGACTTGATAATGATCTGGATAATGAAGCAATCCATTGTTGCAGAGAATGGAACGAGTGGCACTTCATTCTCAGTGCCCGGGTTAATTCCGTTTTTCTCCATTATACAACACAGCTGTGAGGGGTCAGTTATTTCACCTTTGCTGAACAGGGCTATTCATGACTTTGAACAAACCGGGACCCATTTATGGAGGGCCCTCCAAGGGCCTCACACCTGATTCAAGGCTATGGAAAGGTGCGGAAGAAACAGGAAAGGTGCGGCCTGCAGGAAGCTACAGTCTAGGCTGTATTATCCATTACAGTGGCCACTAGCCACATGTGGCTATTAAAATTTCAAGTAACTAAAATTGAAAATTCAACTCCTAAGTCATACTAGCCACATTTCAATTGCTCAATAGGTACATATAGGCAGTGGTTACCATGTTGGACAGCACGAAGATATTTCTATCACTGCAGAAAGTTCTATTGGACAGTATTGTGACATTTTGGGCACGTATGGGAACAATTATAAAGGCTAGTTATAAAGGTTGGCATTAACTGGGAGCAAATTAATGGGAGAATATGAAAACTCAGACACTGTATCTCTCGGCCAGTAAACCGCCTTCTGATTTCTGCTCCAGAGTTTAGAAGTACCTGGAGGATAGTCTTAACACTAATACACCAATGTTTGTGTTTGGGGGTATTTGTGATGTAGTTATTGGAATATAATTGCAACTAATTTGGAAGCACGCTCTCTAAACCTGTATCCCCAGATAAGAAGTGACTTATTTCTGGTTTCCCTTCATCTGTGGTATTTTTCCCTACCTTTCACCTCTAGAAACTCTCTTACTGAACTTTATTCTGTGCCAGGACCTGGGCTAAGTACTGTAACACATTTTATTTAGTCCTCACAATCTTCTGTGAAATGGGTACCTTTATTGGCCTACCTAACCATCATCATCCATCCCTCTCTCCCCTCCTCCCCAAACCTTAGCCTTACTAATAAGGGTCCCACCCTCAACTCCCTCTCCTAAAGTGGGCCTACTTGATCCAAGAGGACTCATTTGCCATCGATAATCAGAGGAACCTAGCTCTTGGGCAATCATTGCCATACAAATCAGTTAAGAAATGACACGTGACTTCATGGGGCCAATAGGAAACAAGAGGAAGTTAGCTGAGCACTTCTGAGAAAGCAACGAGCTTTCTCTTAAGAGATAGTTACTGGAGAGAATCTCTTTCTCCTGATCTCCTGTGTACGTATAAGGCCTAGAACTGCTGCAGCCATCTCACCACTGCTCAGCTTGTGGTGCATGGGATAGCCCAGGTAGAGTGAAGGGAGCAGCCCAGACTGAGCTGCTGCTGGTCCCCTGGTCCTCAGCGATATCAGCCACTCAATGACTGGATTGTTTAAGCATTACAAGTTAGACTTTCTGTGACTTGCAGTCCAAGAACCTCAACTGAAATTCCCATTTTGTAGATAATGAAACTACCTGAGAACTATTAAGAGGAACTTTAATAACTTGCTCAATCACTCAGTAAAAGGCAGAGCCAGGACACAAATATAGATGTTCTTGACCCCAAAACACATGCTTTCTTGTTTTTATCATGCTATTTCCTCCCTACATGAACTATGTCTGTGTTTCAAAAGATCTGGGAGAGAAACAGATAAGACAATAACTAAGAAATGACATCGTTAGGGCCATAAAAATAATAATTTACTGTGAATATTACCTGAACATGCTCTGATTGCCTGTTTTCTGTAGGCAGACACAAACAATATGCAGACTTTAACAACTCACTGGCAAACTTGGTGGTCCTTTCTATTTATTACTCTTCTGAGGGCTCTTAAGAAACTCTTTTGGCATCTAAGCTTTTTTTTTTTTTTTTAGAATGGGTGGGAAGCTTCTAGACAGAACTGCTGAAGCTGAAGTCCATGCCTTTTAACAGCTGAATTAAATTAAGTATCTTGGCTCATCCCAAGGGCTCAGTAAAGTGAGCTCAGAGGCAGCCAAGCCACCCTTACCCTCTGCTTTTTATTTATCCAGCGTATGAGGTACTTGCTGGCAAACTACAGGTGACTCAGCTTCCTTCAACGTTGGGAAGTTGTGGTCGCTTCTCTGCAGACCTGTTTGCAATCTTTTTGGATTCATTTGACACCAGGGATGTGGGGGTGGGGTTGCTGTGATTCCCTCTTTATAACTTTGTCACTCTTACAGCGTCTCTTGGCTCCCTCCTCCAGTGGTGCACTTGACCTTAGCATTTAATGAAAGTCATCCTCCGTGCAAATATCACATTAAACATATTGGGAATGGATCAACTGAGAGATTTCCTAGCAGAAAGGTCACAGCTGAAAGCATCATTTTTCCCTGCTCCCCTCGGCAGTGGCTGAAGGAGAGGCCTCAGAGAGGCAGAGAGGCCTGCTCACCAACACACACTAAAACATCCGCACACCCCTAATGCACAAAACAGGAGCACTAACTTAAACAATGCTGCCATCGAGAACTTTTGTCTATGCTCTGCCAGAAGGAGAAGTTCACAGCAAGAGCCATCGACCTGAAAAAATTGCTTTTTTTCCTGGTGGAGCTGTTAGACATCTAAAGCCTCAAGGAGCTTTCCTCTCTCATGGCTGCTCACCTCTGCATTTACTGTCCTGGAAATAGTTACTGATTATTAGAAAACCACATGGGCTTGGTTTTTCTTCAAATAAAAAACTATAATAGGCTACTGAGATGGTTCTGATCAGGATGAATTTTCTCTAAACACCTGGGGTAGGTGAGGTGGATTCCTGGTGTCCTCTTTCTGGGCACCAACTTGCTCTCTAGGCCCGGGCATCTTGTCCCATCCTTATTCTCAGCTGAATTCCCTACTTTCAGCACAAACCCTGGAACCCAGTATCTGGCCTGAGCTGGGGACAAAACTCATCCCATGCAAAGAGATAATGGTTTGATCCTGAAGGAAAGCGGAATATAAGACCCCAAAGTATGCCACTTTGATATGTGTATTATTTTGAGCTGAAGACAGCTGAGCCCCAAAAGACTCAGAAAGAGCTTTTTATCTCCCCCTTATCTGCTTAAAGGATTTAGATAAGAGGGTCTGGTCCAGGAAGAGAACTATCATCAGAGATAATTACAAAGAGTATATGGGCCAGGTGAGATGGGCGATGGGGCACTTGGCAGGGCCTGTTTGTTCCAAGTTCTATGTTCCATTGTCTCTGCATAGCACGAAAAACATTTCTTTACAAAACAGTTGCTCTTCCCAACTTCCTGTGAATTGTCTTCCTTCCCTCTGAAGGCCCTGATCCATACCCCCTTTTCCTTAGCTCAAGGTGGCATATAAACCTCAATTGCCTGACTGTCTTTGAATCTCTCATGTCTGTATGAGGCTCCTGGAAATATGGAATTATGTTCATTTTTCTCCCATTATTCTAACTTATGTCAGTTTAATTAATAGACTGGCCAAAAGAATCTAGAAGGGGAGAGGAAAAACAGATTTTTCCTCCCCTACACTCCCCAGGAATGTAGAGATCTGCTGTATGGCTCCATGGTAGTCAGGTGTGAGTGTGATCTCAGTCTTTGGATGTGTTCAGGTTAAACTGGGCACCTGACGGGGTGAGAGCAGTGATACACAGTGTGGAGGAAGTGAGGGGATATCTGCCTACACAGCCTTCAGAATCAGACAGGCTCAGGTTTAAAACCTGGCTGAGCCACGTACTACTTATATGGCTTGGGCAAGTTACTGAACTTCTCAGAGCCGTTGTTTTCTCATCCTCACAAAGGTGTTGTTTAGGATGATCTGAAGGAACACAGGTATCCACAGAGACAGAAAGTAGATTAGGGGTGGCCAGGGGCTGGGGCAGTGGGATGTGGGATGTGGGATGTGTGTGTGTATGTGTGTGTGTGTGTGTGTGTGTGTGTGTGTGTGTGTGTGTGTGTGTATGATTTTTTAAGGGTATCAGGTTTCTTTTTGGGGTGATTAAAATATTCTAGAGTTAGATTGTGATAGTGGTTATACTAAAAACACTGAATTATATACTTTAAAAAGGTGAATTTTATCTTCTAAAAAAATAAAATAAAAGGAATACATATAAAACAGTACAGTGTCCAGTCTGGAATCCTATTGTCAATGAATGGTAGTGAAAGTTGTGTTATTATTCCAATTATTCCAATTAAAATAGTAACTGATAGGAAAGGTCCGTTCTTAATTAATTCTTATTTCAGGAAAAAAAAATATAGAGCAGGCATTCTCCTAGGGATTGCATTTAATTTGAAGACTCTTGGGAGAAAGATTATAATTTAACTTGTAAATAATTAAAACATTATTTGTATATTAAACAAATAAATATGGACTAGAAGGCAAAATTTGCATGAAGTAGGAAGACCTATGACTTTAACTTGAGAAGGATCCTGGGGTACATATTTACACTTGTCTGCTACTAGGGCTACTTCTTTGAACAATTTTGGGTGGCACCTGAAAGTTTTTGTTTGTTTGATTTTTGCATTAATTACTGAGAATCTGAGGCTCGGGGGAAACTTGGCCCCAACCATTGTGACATCCATTTCCAGCAGGGGCTCCTCAGGCCAGTACTTCGGTGAGGTTGGTCTGCAGACAGCCTTTGTCACCCTCTGAAGCTACTGCTGCCTTCTTCCTCAGCTCAGACTCTGAATGACTGAATAGAGAGGACTTGTGTGGAGAGACAGACATACCCAAGGTCTCCAAGCTTTGGGCAACGTCAACTCGGTGATCTAGGACTTAGGTGTTTGGGAGAACAAGGGCCAGCCCAAGCATTGAGTTTCCCCACTCCCAACTACTACAGGTGAAAGGTTGGCAGAGTACAAGATGGGTCTGCTGGCCACAGAGACTTCCAGGCTTGCATGCCTTCCTGTGACTGTTGGGCTAATACCACTGGCCTGTCTTGGTTTTCATTTGCTCTTCACAAGTATCCCAAGGGCCTGCCCTGTTTCCCAGTAGAGATTCCATCCTGCAAACACACCTGCAGTGTCCTCACTCTCTCTCATTATAAAGCAGCTCTGACATGTATGAGGGAGAGAATCTGAAAGAAAAGTTGTATTAGATCTAAAATGATGAGATTCCAACAAAAGGTGATGCTTTAAATTATGATAAATAAGTGAGGGGCAGATTACGAGTTTTATTCTAAACCACATCATCATGCACCATTTCTACTTGAGAAGAATTTATTGACACTTCTGAGATTTGAGATTGGGTCATGTCTCCCTCCCAGAGAGAATTACTAAGACGAAACTGTGATTACTGGGGGAGATTTGGGTGGCATCCCGCCTGCTCCCTCAGGCCTTGAATGATCACTTAAGATACCATCTGGTTTTGTGGTGCTATCTGCCAGCTGGAAACTCACTGCACCAATATTCATTAGAAAATAGAATTTAAAACAAGAAGGTCTCGCTGGACTTCATCCTGGGGGTTTTATCACTGCAGTCCTAAAGTTCCTGTGATGATAAGACTGTGGGACACAGTTCCAGAACACAGCCCCAAGGATGGGTCATGGCCTGACATCCTGTGCGTGTGTCTGCATGTGTGTTTGTGGTGTGTGTGTGGAGATAAAATGCTCTGCTGGCTGCATGTAGACTCTCACCGCAGAAGTTGTATTGGGACTAGGGGCTTCTCCTTTAAACCTCCATTTGAGATGGGGCTTTAGAAATATTGCCTTCAATTTTTTTTCCTTACCTCCTTCTTCTCAGTTAAGGCCAGTTTGGGTGTGTGGATGCCTCTGAGGGCCAGTCCCCATGCAGATCAGCAGTTAAAACCACAGGGTGAAATAGACTATGGCCTCATCCAGCCCAAGACTCAGCTCTTCCTGTGCGTTCTGGATTCCTTGCTCAGTCAATCAAACCCAACTATTTCTATTCCAGGTTCTTCCTGCCCTGGTTCCCAAGAAGTTTCTACCTCCACTCTGCAGCACTTACACGGGTCAAACTGCCTTTCTAACCATTCACCCTACGGCCACCCAAGGGACTGGCTATGTCCTGACCTGCTCTGCCTCTGCCCTCTCATTCTGCAGCACACTTTTTAACTCTGTCTCCCCGCTCTCTCTGCTCTCAGCCATCCGCTGCTCCACCCACACACTGTTGCTCTTTTGTTTCAGCAGAACCACTCAGCATCTCCTGCTCACCCACTTAATATGGCAGGAGCAGTGACTCCTAACAATGCATTCAGCTGATTTCCCTCCCTAAGGTCTTCAGGGGAGGGATCTCAGAGGCAGACACACAGAAGAGAGGGTAGATGGCCGATGAATTATACACAGAGACAATGCCAACTACAGTCGTATGAGGCAGGCTCTGTTTGGTTCTTCTCTGTGGCTCCAAAGCCTGGCACAGAGGGCCCCCTGCAGGTAGACATCTGGCTAGGGGACAGAAGGGTGGAGCCACAAATCCTCTAGGACCACCGCAAACTTTTTGGACAGGAGCTGAAACTGGTGGACCAGGGCATGCTCTTTAGAGCTTGCTTCTGGTTTCTCTTTCCTGATATTGGAACTTGTGTCTGGGGAAAGCAGAAGCTGGGGCTCCCCTAGCCCTTGAGATGTTGGCACTCCCTCTGCTTCAGCAGCCACACCAGTCTGGAACACTACAATGGTGCATTTATGTCACTCAATCACTTATCTATATTAGTCACAAACACCTAGACCCTGAAATGCCCAGACTACACCAACCCTAATCATCCTATTAGGAGATGATGCCTTTGTCACCACTTTCCTCTGGCTTCATTGAACCCCTGAATGTTGACCTGACAGAAGAGCAGACCCCCTGGTACCCCTGCCTCCAGTCGATGGAGGGCTCCAGAAGCAAAATAGCTCCTCCACCCTCTTGCCATGTACTCTCAGACAAATTACTTGACACCTCTGTGCCTCAGTTATCTATCAAGTGGGATAATTTTAGTGCCTACATGATAATGTTGTAATGGGGACTAATAAATTAACACGATATGTTTAGAACAGTATTCATAAAGTGCCAGCTGTTAATGTTGACAGAAGCAGCATTATGGCCACACTCGGCCCCACACAGCTGCAGAGAAAGCTGACCACAAACCACCTTCTGCAGAAGAGGTGGCTGCTGCTTGCTTGGAGCCAGCTAAGCCAAGGGTGAATGTGATCCTTGCCATGAATAAACACTTGTCTTGCTTCCTACTGAACAATGGCCAGGATGTTCCTAAAGACATCAGCCCTGTCCCTGTCCCCATCAGCAATGAGAGTGACTTCCCTTTGCGGGGGAGAAGTCCCTCTGGCTTTAGGGTGGCTGCCACTTGCCAGCTTCCTGCTGATGTCCTGGTTGGGGAACAGATGCCTGGCTGCCTGGCCATGAGGTACACCTGATAGATGCCAAGGGCTGCCTTTGTTTCCCCAGGAGGCAAGAACTTGGCAGTCCTAGAGACAAATTGTGAGGAGATTCCTGTCTAGTGTTTTCTAATGTCTAGTAATCCCTCTCCAGTAAAGGGGAGAATAAAGAAGATGGGAGAAGTGCCTGTCACTTGCTCCATTCAGCATTTCAGCATGTGACATCTGCTGATCTTTAGCTGAATCCCGCTAGCTGATGGTTTGTTGTCAGTGAGACTGTCTTCTGTCAAGTGAGGTCAGCTCTCCTTTATGTCTATGAAATTCAAGGCTTCGGAGCTTGGGGGTAGGAAAACGTGAGTAGCAATACTGTCCCAGACTCACTGAACCCAAATCTCTGCAGGTGGAGCCCAATCTCTCTCCCGATTTGGAGGCACCACCCTACTAGAAGGCCACAGGCTTGTGGAAATCACCTGGCCACTAGGGGTCTGGAGCTACACGGCCATTTAATACAGCTGACCTTTTAATGGCTCGGGGTTAGGGTTGCTGACTGCCCACATAGTCGAAAACCTGCATGTAACTTAAGTCAGCCCTCTGCATACGTGGGTTCCCAACTGCCAGTTGAGTCTTGAACAATGTGGGTTTGAACTGTGGGTCAACTGAAAAAACTGAGAGGGTCAACTGAAAAAAATCTGTATATAAGTGGACCCCACAATTTAAACCTGCATTGTTCAAGGGCCACTGCATAAGCTTAGGAATTTCTGTCCAAAGGCAGACAAAAACTGGCATTTTCTGTCCTAATTCTAGTTTCTTGAGAACTGCCTAAGAAAATCAATAGTTGGATCCCGATGAAAACTGCCTTTCCATATTTACTAGCTGAATTTGGACTCCATGCTGCAGTTTCTGGCTGCCCTTCTGCAGGGCCATATTTTAAGGTGGGTGCCACCTCCCATGTGGGGGATCTTTGAGGGTCTTGGTTGAAAGCAGGAGCCACAGCATGTCATTAACCCAGGCCCAAGAGAGGTTCCTGGTGAGCTACAGAACTTTTTGCTAAATGTGAACGGGTGAATGGAGACAACTCCCCGCATCCCTGCCTTAAGAGCCTGGGGGCTCAACAGAGGAGCCTGGGGCACTGCCTCCAGCACACAGCTCCCTGGTCCCAGTTTAGCAGCCTCTGGCATATTGTGTGAACATGAGGCTGAGATGTTCCCTGCAGGCTCCTTCACCTAGCCCACCATCCCTGCAGTTAATGGGTGGCTGCTATAAAGACCTCAGGTCTCCAAGGTAGGGGAGGTCCAGATTCACATAGTGTGATCCCAACTCTGAGAATGAAGCTCTTACTGGGGCAGGGCCGGCCAGGCAGCTGTGAGAACAGCCCAGCACAGACCCCTTCAAGGGATTTAATGGAAGAGAAGCCTGCAAGGGCTAAGGGCCACATATCTGTCACTCCTTAAAGCATGAAGAGTTTCGTAATCTCATACATTGTTGGTGGGGCTGATAGACAACAAGGGTTTAACACCTGTGAGGTGCCATGTTACTTTTCACCAGACAAATCAGAGGCCTGTGCCTCTAACCCCAGAGCCTGTCAGCCATGTTAGCTGTGCACACTCACTGGTTTCTGAGGCTGGAGAGTATCTTTCACCATTGTTTGACTTGTCTCCCTTGGACTTGCTGCAGAAAAGGTCTGTAATAGTTATTTGCAAAATCAGGCAAAGTGCTTTGAAGAAAAGCCCTATATATGTAAGATAAACATAAACAGCAGGTTGCTCTACTTTAAGGCTAATCTAACCCCATCCCATTCCAGGCTCTGTCTGGTGTCACTGAGGCTGCTGCCTTTCCAGAGAAGGGCCTTTGAGGGCCTGAGGAGGGGAGCACTCAGCATGGTATAGTGGTCAGAAGTTCTGAACTTGAGCCCTTCTCTGACTGTATGACCTTGACTAAGTCACTCAACTTTTTTTCCTCTCAGCCTGTTTTATCATCTGGGAAATGTGGAAAGCAGGGCTATTTGGTGTTCTGTGAGGATTAACTAGATGACGTGACAGAAATGTATTGGCTGAAAAGCCTGTAGAAAGTTCTGGCTTTAGTCCTGGCTTCATTTAGGGGCCTAAATGAAGGATGCCACTGCATTTTGCCCTTTGGTATTTCTTCCCCTGGGTTGGTCCTGTCCCCAAACATGTTTGGCAGCTCTGGCCCCAGCCTCACACTGTTACAACACTTAGGGCAGCAGGAAAGATTGTGCACCCATGGCTCAGAGTCCCCTGGTCAAGTCCTGAGATTCACTCTGTCTGGACAAATTTAGGTCACCTGTCCACCCCTGAACCAATCAACATGGGATGCTCAGTGCAAGGATCCACTTCACTCATTTTCTTGCTCACCCTGAGCACCTACTATGTGCTAGGCACTACTGTTTATTCTGGGGACATTGCAGAGACAAGACAAATCAGACCCTCACTCTGTTGGGGCTTACTTACTAACAGGAGAGACAGAAATACACAAGTGAGAAAACAACCAAAGCAGATTAAGAGGGTAGAGAGTGATGTGGGGTGGGGTGAAGTGCTATTTTACGTAATCTGGTTAGGGAAATCCTCTCTTAGAAGGTGACATTTGAGTAGACCTGAATAAAATGAGAATAGAAGCTGGGTGAAGATTTGGGTATAGGACATTCTTGGTGGAAGGAATAAATGCAAAAAACCATGAGTCAGAAAAAGCCTCTCTTATTAGGGAAGAGCCAGAAAGGCCACTATGGACTGAGAGTGATGGGAGAGGAGTTGGAGAAGGGGTAGAGCCGGGTGATGCGGGCCTGCAGGCTGGAAGAACGAGACAATTTTATTCAGACAGTGGTGGAGACTCTGGAACCTATTTAAAAGGGAAGAGACACAATATGTGTTATTTTTGGAAAAGATCTCTACATACAAATGGCCAACAGGCATATGAAAAAATGCTCAGCATGACTAATCATCATGAACATGCCAATCCAAATCACAATGAGATATCATATCATACTTGTCAGAATGGCTATTATCAAAAAGACAAGACATAACAAGTGTTGATGAGGATGTGGATAAAACTGTACTATGTACGCTGTTAGTGGAAATATAAATCGGTTCCGTCACTATGGAGAACAGTATGATGGTTCCTCAAAAAATTACATATTGAACTACCAAAGGATCCTGCAATCCTATTCCTGGGTATTTATCTGAAGGAAATGAATTCACTAACTTGAAGGAATATATTCATCTCCATGATCATTGCAACACTATTCACAATAAGAGATGGAAGTAACCTAAGGGTCTGTCAACGGATAAATGAATGAAGAAAATGTGGCATATGTATACAATGGAAGATTATTCAGCCATAAGAAAGAAGGATATCCTGCCATTTGCTATAACACATATTGAACTTTAAGGTATTATGACAAGTGAGATCAGTCAGACAGAGAAAGGCCAATACTATATGATCACTTATATGTGGAATCTAAAAATTGAACTTGTAAGAACAGGAAGTAGAATGATGGTTACCAGGAACTGGGGCTGGGGCGGGGGAATTGTGGAGATATTGTTTAAGGGTACAACATTACAACCAGTAGTAAGTCCTGGAGATCTAATGCACAACGTAATGACTTTAGTCAACAATACTGTGCTGTGAACTTCGAAGTTGCTAAGAGACTAGATATGAACTGTTCTCAGTACAAAGAAGAAATGACAAGTATGTGACACGACACCCGTGTTAGCTAATGCTACTATAGCAACCTATTGTAATATATTAATGTATCAAACCAATGTGCTGTACACCTTCCACAACCATGTGCCAATTATATCACAATAAAAAAGACATGCATAAAACAGGTAACAACAGCCTCAACAAAAAGACCTTTGCTCTTGTGTGGAGAGGGCCAGTAGGAAGCAGGGACAGACAGCAGTGGCTGGGAAAAGCAGGTAATGGCGAAGCTGGACTTAGGATATATTTTAGGTATGGGTTCCATCTCTGGAAGCAGAACTTCGTGCCCCTCCCAAGTGGAAATTAGAGGCTTTTGTTAGAAGTAGTGGTAACAGATGTTGGTGGACGAATAGCAGGAACTTTCCATCATTTTCACCATTTGTCGTTTCACGCAACTTTTTATTTTATTAATTTTCAGTATCTTTCTCTGGGTTGGGGACTGTAACTCCAATGTCTCATTTCCTTCATTCAAGGCCTAGAATCACTGTAAGGGATTTTAGAGATGATGTAGTCCAACCTCAATCTCTTTACAGATGGGAATACTGAGGCCTCTAAAACTTCTGAGGTCCTACAAAGTTCTGCAGCAAATTAGAACTGGGACAGGCCACAGCTCTCCTCATTCCTAGTACTGGCCTTCTTCACAGAAAAAAGGCTCAATTTAGGGTGCTGCCAAAGACTTGTGGGGGCAATGGGAGAGGGTTTAACCCTCCCGCAGTCTCCATCCCCCAAATAACCAGTGAGCTTAGTAAACACCCTACACCATCACAATGCCCTCCATAAGAAATTCTGGAGCCACCACTATACTCAGCCCCAGCTTTTTGCTGGCCACTTTGATGAGTCAAAAGTCCAGGCCATGGAAGGCAGGCATACAGGTGGGAAACGCCAGGGTAGTGCCTTATTTTTATTTTTTTAGAACAAACTTCATTTGAAACACAGACTTTCTATTCCTAGTGGGAGAGCTGCCAGTAGACAGTTCATTGCTCTGGAGCCAGAGAGACACATGTTAGACTCTGAGCCATAGCTGCAGTTCTGCTGTCTATAAAGCAAGATGCATGGGCAGCTTTGAGGGATGGGACAGCCTGGGAGGGACGGCCTGAAAGCCTCCCCCAGATGCTCAGAGCGTGCTGGCCAGCCTCCTGGAGAGATGGAACCTGGGAAAACTTTCTTTTGCACTTAGGGCCCCGCATGGTGCCTGATGCTCAGGAGGAATCGATATATACTGGGTGAGAGGAGACCCAGAGTGGCTGTGCCCCCAAGATATATGCACACTTGCTGGGCAGTGGCACGTGTCCTCTGGGCTGTCTCCTGGGTGAATGGAGGTGCCGGATGTCTCGAGAGCAGAGATGAGCTAAATGATCTTTGGCTCTTGCCAAAAGCATTGCTTTGTGGTTTCAATTTTGTTCTAAGAAAAATAATCTAGCTTCTCTTTAATCGGTAACCACTATGGTCAGGAGAAGCCCTCACAGAACTGATGGGAGTGGTTAGTGGGTTTAATCATGAGAATGGCCTGGCTGTCCTCTCCGAGGCGGGCAGGAAAGTGACGCCTCAGATGGCTCTCCTTCCTCACCCTTTCTGTGGTAAGCCAGCTGGCGGTGCAGCGCTGCTGGCTGTGTGTCTCTGGCGCTGAGGGGACGGGCAGAGGGCGTAAGTGTCTAGTAATGAGCTCTATGCAAGTACAGAGGGTCTTGATGGAAGCTCTTCTGAGAGGATACAGACAAGAAGAGCAGTATCTCTGGTGTGAGGCAGAAAAGTAGAGAGAGGAGCCTGAGGAGAGGGCAGGGAGCCCCAATTACCAAGCTGGCCTTCCTAGACTGAACAAGGACAGTCTTTCTTATAGGCAGCTGGTTCCAGCCAGCAAAACAGAACAAAGAAAATTAGTATTGCACTGGAGCAGGGTGCTCATGATGGAAGCGCAGGAGAGGAGAGGAGTGAGGAGAGGCTATCGTGGTTGATTTGGGGGAGATAGTAAGTGAGGGATGCCTGGGGTGCTGACTCCCTGGTTCTGACTTTAGCATAGAAGGAATGGGGGCCCATGCACACATGCCGATTTGCTTCTGACCCTAAACAGGGCATAGGGTTGTTCCTGGGGGTTGGCATAGACAACAGGCTTCAGGACAATGCCGTTAATGGCCATAGATGTTGGGGAGAGCACTCCTGCCATAAAGGAGAAACACATCATGGGAAGTTCCCGAGAGTGCCCAGGGAGGCTTTAATCGATGCATCCTCCAAAAGTGGCCACCTGGAAGGGGGTGCAGTCCTGCCCTGACCTTTCTCCCTGTCATGCTGCCCCAACAGCCCAGCCCCTCCAGAGCACTAGGCCACCTGCCCAGTCAGCAACAACCTGGCTCCTGGGCCTCCCCACAGCACCTCAGCCATTGTCCCCAAACTATGTGCAGCCTCTGCAGCTACCAGTGCTCCTATTGTGTGTATTCCTATATTTTCATTAAATTTTTTTTCTCTCTTCTTCTCTAGGTGGCAAACACATCCAGGTGAAGGGCTGGCTTGCACGTGTCCCCTGCACCCAGGGAAAATTCTGCTTGAAGCAACATACCTCCTGCCCTCTGGGGCTAATATCTTCTAGCGGAGGCTACCCATCTTTCCTTCTTACACACAAACTGCACGCACATGCAGGAAACAGTGTATTTTTTCTAACTATACTATATTCATCACTCTCCTTTACTTAAAATTTCAGCTCCCACTATACATGAGTGTGTTGAGTGTGTTGAGTGTGCTGAGTGTGTGTGTGTGTGTTGAGGGGGGCAGGTGATGCGTATGCACGAGCGCATGAGCCAATGTCTGTCCACCTTAAAAATATCTCTAATAAGTGTTTGCCTGACTGTGAAACTCAACATGCACCATATTGAAGTCTTATCCTAAAAGATGTTAAGTTCCCCAAAGATTTTTTGGAGAGTAGACTGACATGTCTAGTGGTAACAGGGCCCCAGACCCAGGGCACAAAGGGCATCTCTCCCGAAGGAATTCTGCTGCTATCATTTTGGTTCCATGTGTACAACATAAAAACACCAATCATCTTTCTTTTGTAATCATTCACATCAGAGGTACTTCTGTGGCCCTCTCCTCACAGATCAATTTAATTACAGGCACGAATGCCCACTGAGGGGTGGGGTGCGAACTGGGAGCCTTGGATTTCAAAAAGTCCAAACTGCTTTGAAATCCAAACACAGCTAACCCTCAATTATCCATGCTGAGGAAAGGAAGCGTGGATAATCCTGAACAGCAGATGATTAAAAAATCATTTCTTTTGGCTTTTGAAAGGTACCATATGCTATTTGCAACAGAGCAGCAAAATTTCCTCTCTAGTTGCGTTTTGCTCAGATTAATATTGCAGTGAACTTGCATTTTTTCCTTTATGCAACAGCAAACAACAGAGGGGGTAAGACAGAGGAGTCTGTGCTGAAGCAAATTGAGTGGCAGAAGAGGCCAGCACAAAGGGAAGGTGGGATGCAGCCTCAAGTATTGATGAAAAATCAAAGGCTCTGGTCTCCTCTCTCTTAAGTTGAGAAGAGAGTAGATCATAGGAGAAGGAAAAGGAGACAGAGGAGAAGACACAAATTAAAAAATTCTAAAGAAACCAGATATGAGAGAGCAAGCACTCCTGGGGCATTTTATGATTCTGTGACATGAATCATCTTAGAACACCTTGTCTGCTCTGTTTATGAAACATGACTAGTGCTCTCCGCCTCCTTGCTTTTGCTTATGCTGTACCACCTGTCTGAAATACTCTTATCCTCTCCTGTCTTATCCAAATTTCACCTACCTTTCACGATCTGGAACATTTCCCACCTTTCCATAAAGCCTTTTCCATATCCATTAAAAGTGAACTACTACTTCCTTTCTTCCATTCCCCTTCTGAATGCCCATAACACAGCATTCTTCCTCATGACCTATTTGGAATGTAAACTCAGTGAGGACATGGAGATGTCAGACCACTTGGTGTCCCCTTTAACACCTGGTACAGTGTTTGGTAAATGGTAGGTGCCTCCTACCTGGAGACTGATGAACTAAATCTTTTGGGAAGGTGCAGAGACACTAAACTGTTGGCTCTCAAGCTTGAATGGTGTTGGGCTCTCCCGAGGGACTTGGTGAAAGAGTTTCCTAAGATCGGCCCCAGATGCTGCTTCAGTAGGTTGAGGGAACTCAGAGTTAGGCATTTTCTACAAGTGCTCAGGTGATTCGACCACTGAGAAGTCAGTTGTAAACACATATCACCAAAGCTCAAACAATGAAAAACTTCCATCCTTGTGGTTCATTCACACAGGCGAAGCCAAAAAGCTAAACAGAGACACGAGAAACAGGCGAGTTGTTACTGTTATCATTCATGCTTCTCAATGCTGACTGCAACATTTTCTTAAGTAGCAAATAACTGCAAAGAGTAGAGGCTAAAACAGGAGAGAGGTTTGCAACAGATTCTCCAAACTTCCTTGAGCTGAAGCTGTGCCTTTTTGTACTTTTTAGCATCTCTCACATTGGGGTGCAGCTTATAATCAATGATGTTTTACAGTCATCTTTAGGATATACCATTGTGTCCTACCTCTTCACTCTTCCAACAATGGAGTATGTGCATTGCTGGGTTATATGTATTGACCTTCATTGCCAGGTAAGTAACTAATACTCTAATTTGGTATTGAAATGAAAAGTTGTGTACACAGAAGGGCATGAAAACAGAGCAGCGTGGCATAAATTTGATATTAACGAAACAGACATTTACTGGAGGAATAATGCTTCCACATTTTCTCTCAAGAAGCAACCAATTAAACCAAATGCTTTTTAGCTTTGCTACTCAAACCGTGGCATTGTGACCAGTGGTCATGTGAGAACTGCAGAATCTCAGGCTCTAGCCCAGACCTATTTTATATATACTTTAAAAACAAGATCCCCAGGTGATTTGTATGAACAAGAAAGTTTGAGAAACATAGCTTTATAGGACTTAAGAAGGGAAGATATCCACAAGTAGATAAAGCTGAATTATGTTTAGTTACCAAGACATACACAAAAGGATTGTCTATCACACACCAGGCAGAAAAGCTTCCAAAAAGATGTCAGTGGCTTATGGGAGATAGTAAGAGACTGTATCACAAATTCACTTGAAAGCTCAGAGGACATTATTATGTGGAATAACATGGGCATAGACGACTGAAAAGGGATTCAGAAGAGTTAGACTGAACGTGAACGAGTTTTGCAGAACATTTGACCAACTTATTTCACTGTTTCCTTTTTAGATATGTATAAGAGTAATATATGGTAACAATAGATGTTTAAATTAATCTAAAAAGGTTCTTTCAATAAGGATAAAAATTATGAGGAAAGAAAGCTTGTGTCATAGTTTAATTAGGAACATTCTTTTTCCTTAATGATACATAAAATGGTGGTATATCTTACAAACAAAGGCAGCTCAGATTTAATGAAATCTGAGTCCCATGCACTTCACCACAATTGCTTTTTTCTTTTAGAGCTTAAATCTCAATAATCATTCACGCTGATGATGCCTAACATCAAGATATTTTACATAAAAATAAAGTTTTGAGTCTGCTGATCCTGCATTTTAAGTTGTATATTTTTTTTAGGTCTACCAGCTTCATGCCATTAGTCTACTACTAAGAAAAAACATTTGTCTGCTCTATCCGCCATATTTTGGAAAGTTAAATAAGAAGGAAAATAATATCAGATGAGAGATGAAAATGATGCCTCGAGACATTGATGCTGACTAATGCTATTGTTTCCCCTTTTCCTATTCCAAACAATGGTAATCACAAAACACTTAAAAAACCTATTCACAGTGTTATTGTATTTAATCCTGAGAAACCTGTCAAACAGGTATTACTGTCCACTTTTTCACAAGTGAAGAGAATGAGGTCGGAGAAATGAAATCACTCACCCAAGATGAACAGGACCCATCTTCAGCGGTGGGACTCGAATTTGGAGGAGGCATCCCGCAGACCCACTGAGCCAGCGTCTCCAGGAGCGCAGCTCTACCTTGCGCATCGCAATCCACAGCCTGGGATGCTCTGTTTGAAAACCATTCCTCAGTGTTCTTGAGTATTCCATGGCCGCCATCTGCGGTCTTAAGGGCCTACCACTGGGTTGTTGTCATGACATCACCCTCTGCTGAACAATACCTTAGTATGCTAGAGCCCTTTGCCTTTGTACGTGGTACCCACTGCCACTTGCTCTTGACTACACAGAGCCCTCCACTACCACAGATTTTCTGTCTATACAAAATAACCCCATTTCCTGCGACTTTATTCAAGCTCCTTTAAAAAAAAAAAAAAGACTGAGTTTCATTCTCTTCACTCAGCTATTATCAAAGAGCCTACTATGTAACTGACTCTGCAGTCAACCTAGGGGATGCCATCTCCTTGCTGACCTTTGACCCTGCCTCATAACCTCATCACAAACCTCCCTGAGATTCTTACTCCTTTCTAATGAGAACTCAAAACGCTACTCTGAAAGTGATCCTTCTTACTTTACATTAGTGGTTCACCATCTTTGCTGCCATCAAAATCACCTGGGGAGTATTCGAACCTCTCCAGTGGTCAGGACACACCTCCTGCCACTTAAGTCAGAATCTCAAGAGGTGGGATCCAGGATCAGTATTTGCTAAGTTTTGCAGGTGATTCCAATATGCAACTAAGTTTGTGAAGCAGTAAATCAAGTAATTTATCTCCTTCAGCTGTCCACTAGCTCTGGTGTGATTGTTCTTTCCAATTAAGTTCTTCACTGTCAGTTAAAAGCCCTTTAATAATCTTTCCTCACCTACATGGCTACTTTACAAAAATAACTTGTGTTTTTATTACAAAAATATTGTACATTTATTGTACAATTTGTAGTTTTGCAAATACAGCTAAAGAGAAGGAAATACAAATCACTAGTAATCTCACTACAAAGTAGTTACTAATGTGCTCATGTAGATATGACCGATGTCTTTTCCTTGTACATATTTTGTGGACATGTGTATATTTCATTTTACATATGGTTTTATTGTCTGCTCTGTTCATCTAAACATCTTTTCACTTGAACTTTTCAACCTCTTGCCTTTTCTCTATCCTGACCTCTATAACTCTAGTAAGTCTGTCTTTCTTAGGCTTTTCAACCTGACCTGCTGTGAATTCTGAAGCCTCCTTTTATCCTAATGGGTGATTCATTTCAGAAGCACTAAACTTGCTCCTTCTGCAGTCACTGTCTTTCCAAATGGTTCTACCATCTGGCTGCCCAACTGCTCAAGCCAGACATACCTGAGATCATCCTAGACTCTTTGGCCAATTCATATTTTATTTCTCACTAATTATTAAATCATATCCATTGTGCCTTTTAATATTTTTTGAATGTACACATCTTTCCAACTCAACTTCTTTTTATCAAGCCCAGTATCGTCTTTGCCATGGCCTCTTAACTGCTCTCCTTAATCCATTGCTTCTCCCTAGTCCACTCTCCACATCATTTGGGTGATTTCATAAAGTCATTCTCATTATCTTTAAGATAAAGCCCACGCTCCTTACTTAAGCTTTCAAAACCTATGTGACCCAGCACCTGTTTAAGTCTTGCCTCCTCCCACAACTCGACACACACCTGGCCCATAATAATACTTCAGGAACACTGAACGGCTTCTCTCTTCATTCTGCCTAAAACATGTCTCTCTTCTTCTGGTGGATGCCTACTCATCTTGCAGGTCTCAGATCGTTCCTCCCTTTTCTGAAGAAGTCTCCTGATCCCCTAGTCTCTGGATTAGATACCTTCTTTTTATTCCCATAATATCCCGCACCTCTCTTATCAAAGCACATATCTTACAGAACTGCAACCATCTCTTTGTATTTCCCTCCAGACTGGAGCAAGGGCCACATCTGCTTTGCTCATCATGTCTGTAGCATCTAGCAACAAATACCTAAAACATTTGTTGAATAAACAATGAGGGACTGAATCATTTCACAACACATCATGTGATCAATCTTTTAGCGCAGAGGTGAAGTCTTTTCTGGATTGTGACCTTAGTTGCTACTTCGAACATTTGCAGGGGCTCATGGGATGCTTTTCTCCATGCTGCAAAAGGGGCCCATGTCAAGGGATGGTGTTTCCTGTCCTATAGCTCATTCAGCCAATCTTTCTCTGCTTCAAAGACTTTCTTATTTCTTTTCTCCTTTTCCTGGCGTCCTCCTTCTCTGAAAACTTTAAGTTAAATTATCCCAGTTGAATTTTGTATGAACTTAGTTTTATTTTTCACATTGTAATCCAAAGCCATTTTAGTGAATATCTGATGTTAGCTTGCTGTTGACTCCAATATCTCCAACACTTTAGTGGTGGGAGAGAGAAAAGGAGTTGGCAAAAGTAGAGATAAGATTATATGATTATCAGTCTTTCTCTCAATAAGTTTGTGTTTCTTCATCAAAATGTAAATCCAAATTAAATCTGAATTCAGTGCCTCTGAATTAGCTACATGACGCCATCTGGGGATAGATGAGGTCTTAGAGTCTCAGGAATATGTAATTTGGGAGCCTTTTTTTTTTTTTTAAAAAAAAGAATATAAAATTATAAATATACTACTTATGAGCCTTGAAAAGCATTTGTGCAAGGCCCCTGAAAATCAACATTTATTAGGCAAATCTGTTCTCCATTTTCTATCTTAATTTATTTGAATTAGAAATACTAAGGACCAGAATAATAGGTCTATCTGTGATTTGGCTTGAGGACTAGAGGGTGACCTAACTGTTCCCTCTGTAGGACACACTGTTCATTTTGGAGCTAGGTAAACTTTAAAAATTAGCTAAATCCTCAGTTCTCTATTTCATTTACACAGGCCAAGCCAGAAGGTAAAACGATAGGTTAAAAAACAAACTTTTTTTTTTTCAATGAATTCAGGCTCTGCAATAAGCGCTTGGTCTGTTGGGAAGACCCTTGGGCTGGGAACTGGGAGGTGATCTGGGAGCAGTTCTGTGGGGTCTTGTTCATACTATTAAGCATCTACAAAACTGATTACTTATGCTGACTTTGAAAGTGATTAATTTTGAGTCAGTTAACAAGCTTCTACTCCACATTAATAGGGGAAAAAAGCAGATTCTAAACTTGGAGTTGAGCAATTTAGACAGCTCTCCAGTTTTATAAGAACAGGAAGCAAGAGCCATTAGGTACCACTTAGCCTCACAGGCACAGAAGGCCCCTTCTCAGGCCCCATGTCCCAGCCTTGAAGCCACCAGAGGCCTGGTACCTGGATTCCCTTTGTCTGCTTCACTCCTTTAAAGACACTTTGATCAGTCTGCCTATTTATGACTAGTTTTGCTTCCTGACCCTCTCTCATGGATCACCCTTGCCCATCCAGACCCCTGACTCAGCCCACGAGTTCCCCCTTCTCCAGGACAAAGGCTCAGATCCCCCACTGAGGAAAGTCCTGGTAAGACTCCAGTTTTGAACTTTGTCATCCAGGTTCATAGCTCGCTAGCAGGAATAATAATGTACTAGTTCCAGCTGTGTGCCTTGGGGGACATCCTTGCTTCAGGTTCCTAATTTATAAAACTAAGAGCTAAACTTCTTACTTTTGAAGGAGCTTTGCATCTCCACAGTCTGCAGATGCTAAGTAAAGTTGTAGTAAAAACAAAGGAAATTCACTCATGTGTTAAGAGTGCTTTTGTTTGGTGACTGATGTCATAGATGTGACATCCAATCCACATGGGTCATGTTGCTAAGCCTGCAGTACTTTTTATTGTAAGGAAGATCTCGATGAAGAGAGACCATGGGTTGCCATGAGGGCTGGGCATGAGCCTTGGATCCAGCCTGCACTGGCTGTTTACATTTGGCCAAGGCCCGTGACAAACAGAAATTGTTTGGCAGTGAACTGACAAGGCACTGAATGAGTGCCACGGGGAGCGGATTTGTCACACCATGCTCTCTGAAGGGCTGGAGGGAGAGGCCATTTATGGGAATTTGGGGCAGGAACTAGAGATATCAAGTAGGGACAGGTATCATCCCTGGGAATGAGGGGAGGAGGTTCATTTGGGAAAAATTCACTCACGTCTTAGGGCAGAGCCATGGAACATTTTTATGGGGCCCCAGTCCCTTACCTGTGTTAAGGTAGACAGGAGTTGGCAGACTGTGCTCAGTAAAGGGCAAGTTCCCTCCTTTCTGAGTGGGTATTGCAGTGAGCCTAGAGAGTCGCTCTTGGGAGTCAATGCTGTCCCATTGCCCACCCACCAGGCAGCTCAGGCAGAGCCACCATGGTTTCCCTTTGAGCTCCCTGGGCTTGGTGACCTCCAGATTCAGTGTTAGTTGGGCTATTGTTAGTCAGTTGCATTTGCCAAAATAATTTGTTATTGCTTTTAAACAACTTGTACAATCACAGGCCTGTTCCACAACTGGATTCACAGCTCTGAAAGGGATTCTTATGCAGGCAAACTCCCCAGAAGGCCCAGGGCAGGGCATGTGGTCACCTCTTGCTTTTCCCAGTCTGGCTGCCAGTTCTGTGGCTGTAGCTGGCACTGGGGGTGAGGCGTGGCTCACTGAAGTCCCTGAGTGAGCAGAACAACACAGTCCTTGAAACCTATCAATACCCAAGTTGGTAGTGATGGTAAAGAACAAATGGGGATTATTAGGATTCACTGAGGATTAATGGTGGACTTGCTGGGGAGGCAGAAGGGCAGGACTAGAAGAGTCCAGTTGCTGCAAACCCAGGCACTCCTGTGCATAAAAAGCCCCTTCCTAACCAGGGCAGATCAGGAGCTGCACGCCCGCCCTGGGCCTCCGCATCAGTCAGGGGAGGGAGGAGCCACGCTGGGTCAGGCCCTGCTCTCTGCACCTGGGGAGGCCTGGGAATATTCATACTGGTTACCTGGGCATTTTTGCACCGAGACACCATGCTCAACGCTATGCTTATCTTCATAACAACTGACTCCACAAGGCAGACACTTACTTTAGTAGTGCCCCTCAGTTTAGAGATGAGGAGGTGCAGAGAGGTTGTGTCCAAGGCCACATTTCCAGTAAGTTAGGGCCCGGATGCGAACCCAGGTCTGTCCAATTTGAATTGGAGACATTTACCTCAACAGGACTCAGAGGATAGACATTCTGTGTAACTGAGCAAATTGCTTCATCTCTCTGAGCTGCAGGCACCTCACCTATAAAGGGGGGACAAATGTAACCCCCTACTAGAGCTGAGGTGGAGATTAAATGAGATTAAGCATGGAGAAAGCCTGGCTCTGTGCATGGCACACAGCAGGAGCTAAACTTGGCTCTTTGTCCAACCTTCACATCTGGAAAGCTTAAGGTGGGCATGAGGAGGGTTATCGTCACCTCCTGCTTCCCTTTCAGCCTCAAAGAATATGATACTGGGAATGCCAGGGCAGCCATGGAGGATCTGCAAGGCTGGGCAATGACTTTTGGCCCTGGCTGATACTGGCTACACTTCCTTGAAAAAATAGATCCATCCTGAGCTGCCACCTCCCTCTGGGTTGACAGAGCACCTCCAAAACCAGGAAGCTACACAGCAGTGCCCTCGCCTGCCCAAGATGCCCATTATTCTTCGAGACTTTCGTCCCCTGTGGTCAAAATCTTGGTTTCTAACTCTCTCTTCTTGTCCTTCCTACATTCCAGCCCCATTCCCTAGAATCCTGTCAGATAGTGTGATAGGCTGAAGAATGGCCCCCCCCCCAAAATATCCATCGATTCCTAATCTCTGTAACCTGTGAATGTTCTCTTGTATGGCAAAAAAAAAAAAAAGGACTTTACAAATTTGATTAAGTTAAGAATCTGGAGATGAGATTATCTGGGTGGGCCCTGAATGTAACCATGAGTCTTTATAAGAGAAAGACAGAAGGAGATTTCAAAGAGAGAGAGGGAGAAGGAGAAAGAGAGAGAGGGAGAAAATGTGAGAGAAAGAAGTGGAGAAGGCGGTATGAAGGTGGAGGCAGAGATTGAAGTGATGTGGCCACAAGCCACCAGAAGCTAAAAGAATCATGGGACAGATTCTTCCCTACAGTGTCTGGAGAGGGTGTGGACATGCCAATACTTTGCTTGTGGCCCAGTGACACTGATTTTCCACTTATGACTTCCAAAATTGTGAGGGAATAAATATATGGGTTTTATTATTTTAGCTCCTTAAAATTATGTTAAAATATATATGTGACATACATTTTGTTTTTTAATTACTTTTAAGTGTACCATTCTATACCATTAAGTGCATTCTCATTGTGTGCAGCCATCACCAGTTTCCACCTCTAGACATTTTCATCAACCCCAACTGAAATGTACCAATTAAACAATAACTCCTCCTCCCCCCTTCCCACAGCCTCTGGCAAATAACCTTCTGTTTTCTGTCTTTATGAATGTGACTATCCAAGTACCTCATATAACTGGAATCATATAATACTATTCTTTTGTGGTTGGTTTATTTCACTTAGCATAATGTTTTCAAATGTCATCCATGTCATAGCATATATCAGAATTTTCTTCCTTTTTAAGGTTGAATAATAGTCCATTGTATGGTTATACCACATTTTATTTATTCATTCATCCATCAAAGGACACCTGGATGTTTCTACCTTTTGACTATTGTGCTGCAAATGTGTGACTATTAATGCTGCAAATTTCTGTTGTTTTAAACCACCAAGTTTGTGACAATTTTTATAGCAGCCATAAGAAACTAATACAGATGGCAATTTAATCACTGGCATCCCCACTTTCCTCTCTGTAGGTCAAATAGAAAAGCAGTGTTTCTCAAGGTGTGGTCAGGTGATCCCCTGCATCAGAATTACCTGAGGATGGGATGGAGTGGGGAGGGGACACATTTTTAAACACACAGATTTCTAAGTTTTATCTCAGATCTTCAGAATCAGACCCTGATAGGCTAGAACCAGGGGGCTATATTTTTAACCTGTGTAGATTATTTTTATATACACTAAAATTTGAGAACTTCTAGCTTGATGAATTACTTCTTCCAAATAAAATGTTGACTGTAAGTATTTTCTAGATATAATCCCTTCACCTGAAGGAATGATGTCTCAGGCATAGAGGTGAGACACATCTCTCTGAGCTTTCAAATGACATGGCTGATGGAATGGATAGATGACAGAAAGTGCCTGTTATTTTAGAAGTTGAGTGCAATTCCTCTTTGTTGGTGTGGGAGGAAGAGTTGTTCTTATTAGCAGAACTGCCACTTTGGGAAGCAACTGCAGGAGCCTCCCTAGTGCTTAGAAAGTTGGTCCGCAGGTCTGAGCTGGAAGGGTAAGGATGAAACAAAAGAAGAATAAACAGCTCTTGGAAATAAAAAAATGTTGAAGTCTTGTTTGCATTCAGGAGGGAAAAGAGATGAGAGGCTGGGCCAGACCAGCAAGGAGATGGCGCAGTGATCTAGAAGGAGAGGAGAGCACGGGGCATGGTGACATGACGCAAGGCTAGAGCATGTGGATGACAGAGTCAGAGAGAAAGCCCTGCTGGTAAGTAGAGGTGACCCAAATTAGGACTGGTGATGTCTGTCTGATGTGAACTTACTTTCTGCTTTGTGCTGTAATCCATTCTTCTTTCACCTTGGCCACAAAACCTTCAGGAAACTCTGTTACCATAGGCTGTGTACCAAGAACTTTGCAGGAAAGGAAGAAACAAGGTTTTGAGCCATGCCAGGACATCTTACAAGAAAGGTGGGCACTGCAGAAATTGGGGTGACAGTGAGGAAACAGCTCGTAGCAAGGACTAACGAGAAGAATGTGAGCCCTGCTTCTGGACATACATAGATATATATCAGGGAATGCTAGACACCCTACAGTGGGTGGAATGGAGACTTTCCTAATCTTTTTTATCTGATATTAGTGAGAATCTCTCTGATAGAAGTGATTGTGTGTGTGTGTGTGTGTGTGTGTGTGTGTGTGTGTGTGCGCGCGCGCGCACGCATAAAACAGAAATTTCATCAAATTGTTGAAAGGCTAATAAAAGATATTCTAAGGGTGGAGATTAATAAAAAACCCAAATGTCTCTTTTTGATATTTTTCTTCTTTCTTCTAAGCCCGAAGCCCAAATATGTGAGATTTAAATAATTATCGTTAAGTCGAATCAGTTTTGAAACAGAGAGACTTAGAGGTTTATAGACCCCCTCAGTCACCAGTGATTGCCGACTAATGACACAGGAGTCTGTAATTATACTGCTGTCAGGAGGCTGAGTGTCCTCGATAAATCCAGGCTCATTTGCCTCCCGAAGACACCAGGAGAGGAGTGCCTTGATTTATCTCCAATTTGGCACATATTCTCTTTACTGTACCTTAGAGAACACTCAACTACTTAATGGTTTGAGAGGTCAGTTTCATCTTGTTCATATTGTGCAACCTGGAAGTTAAGTGTCCTTGCCCATCACTGTGAGGACAAAAATTAGACTTTTCTTTTTATTGCATTTTGATTCATTTTTCTCTCTCTAACTGACATCTTGCATTCAAAAATCTGTTTTGTAAAAATCATGGAATGTTAGAACTGAAAGCAATCTAGCTCAAGGAGAAACTTGTTTTGAAGGTAAAGCAGATGCCCCAGACCACACGACAGGGTGGTGATGACAGGACATGGAGGAGAACCCCACGGGACTGTCCTTGTTTCTCCCTCTCAGCACCTGCAGCAGGCCTGTATTCATGCCAGGGCCCAAGAGGATGGAGCGGTGGGGGCTGAGACAGATTTGCCATGCTCCTTTTCCTGATTTTTCATATCCCTCCCTCATTCTCACTTCCTTCCAGACTGCCTTAAGGGCCTGGGGCACTCATGCTTCTCCAGACTGATCACAGTGACTTTTCTGGATGTCTCTTGGGCCTATTGTTTGGACATGATCTATGTTTTTCTGACCATCCTCCTAATCAAATCAGCCTTGAGTCCACATCTTATTCTTCAAACCTATCTGTTCAAGCTGGAAAAACAAATCCAATGTAAAGAGTAAAGGATTGATACTATTTTCCCCCTTATAGATTATAGCTGGATTTTAACAGTGGCCATCAATGACTTAAGGCGAGAGAAACTGGTAGCCATTCTAGCAGCCAGGGCTAATCAGTGGGGGACTACTTAAGAATTGAATGCCTTTGCTAAGATCCTTAGTAGCAAGAAAAATGGTTAAGTAGGAAGGAAGCACTAATTGCAGGCAACAGTAAATTCCATTACCTGGCACAGCTAGTCAGACAGGTGATGCCAACCACAAAACCCCTTGTTCTCTCTTGTCTCTTCCCTACTGAAGAATTGCCCTTCTCTGTGACCATTTGCAAGGAAAACAGGGGCTGTGACATTACCACGAGGGAAGATAAATGTTCAGAGCTTCAGATAGGTGTTCTTTTCTAGACACGTGTTTAGTTTTCATAGCATCATCCAGTGTCTCACTTTATTTGGTGATTTTGCCCTTATGCTGAACCTTCTTCAGAATAAGAGAGTGGTCATTTCCTCCTCCTGATTCCCTGAAGGCAATGTGGAGACAAGCCACTATTGTGTCACTCAGGAGCAGGGGCGTGCTACTCGATGTTATGGTTACTGGGAACGTTTCTTCTTAGTAAAAATGCTTTCTGAAGTCCTGGCCACTTCCTCTCTCCAGTCACACTGTGGGCTGTGGTGGCTAAAGAGGAAGTAAGGGTCAGGGAGCAATTTTGATCTTCATCCTGTATTTAGGATTCTAGCTTCCTCTCCCTGCCCCTCCCCAGATGTTTTGTTCTGGAAAACAGCACTTGTTTTCCATGGAACAAAGGTTTCTGGAAAGCAGGAAGTCCATTCTGGCAGCACCTCGTGTGGGGCAATGAGCAGAGAGTAAAGTCCTAGAAGCCCCAGGGGTGTGCTTCTGCTAGTGAGGTCCGGCTAGGATCCAGGGCACAGGATCCTGGAGAGCAGGCCTAGGAGGTAACACCACACCCATGTCTTGCAGGACAGGGCTCCAATTGGGACTTGCAGAGACTCAGTAATTATAAAGGGCCTTTGTAGTCCAAAGGCTACAGATCTATATCTGACTCTTCTAGGAACAAACATTTGTTTGGGTCTCTGCAAAACGGGGATAGTAATCTTACCTTGTAGAGGAAGTTCATTGATAAAAATAAATAAGTAAATAAAAGAAAGCACAAGTGCAGAGGTTACTAGAGTTGGGAACATGCAGGAGATTACTATGTTCCCTCCCCCTACTGTGCATGTTCCAATGAGACAGAATGTCTACCCTTCTGGAGACCTGGGAGGACAGTTCATATAGTAAGATGCCAGTCCCCTCCCTTGTAGAGCCTGTGTCCCGAGATAACTCCCTGGATTATGGGTGTGGCTCAATATTTCCAAAGTGGACACTATTACAGGATATTATTACACATTCTGGGAAAATATGTTTCATGCTCAAAGTACTTTGGAAAACACTGGATTAAAAAAGTAAGCATATTCTTTATCGCAGATCTTCTGAGGGCCTTTATGTGCTAATTACATTGATAGCCCCAAAGGGAGGGACATAAAATGCAGCCTTTCTCAGATGCTTTTGACCACAGAAAAATATTTTTTTCATGGCACAACTGTTAACGTGTCTCAGAATAGGGAGGAAAATGCTGATGTATATGCCTTTGGCTATACAAAATATCTATAGTCTTTATTGATTTTGACTAAAGAGGATTATGCTGTTCCTGATATTAGCTTCATTTAAAAAAAATACACTGCTAAAACTGTTCTCTCAGAACAGTTCATCTTCTGGGATTATTTATTTATATTCTCAATTATTCCTGCTAATGATGACTGAAAATCATGGATATTACATATGAACCAAACATAAGATTTAGAAAAGTAGAGAAAAGAGGGCAGATTGGATAGGTAACTTGGACCTGAGGAATAACACAATCTGTTTTGCTTTTTTTCCCTTCATATACCCAAGTTTTGGTGCTAAAGAAGCTGGAAACACCAACAAGCACAGACCAGGGGGAAAAATAAAACTCCCACAGAAGTCTGTTTTCTCTAGCCCAAGGACAAGGCAATGGACTAACAAAATAGAAAACGTTTATATGATAAAAACTCCACTCCAGCCAGACAATACAGAAAAAGTTACCTGTGCCTCCACTAGCAAAGGCCAAGTGGGGAACCTGGACTTTCACTGTCATGAGGCTGTGCTGAGGAGCCTCAGCACTGCCACCGAAGTACTGTCAGCAGAGGCCAAGCAGGAAGCCTGGACCTTCATTCCTGCTGGCTGGTAGTGACGCGCCTCCCTCCCCATGATGCTCATGGACACCACGCAGGGAGCTTGGACTACCACCCTGTCCTCTGCTCCCCTCCCTGGCTGGGGACGTCATGGGAGACCTAATAGAGACTCAGGATGTTCTTCACTGCCCAGTGGTCAACAGGCCATCTCCAAGGTAGTGTCAATGGAGATCATGTTGAGAGCCAAAATTCCCACCCAGAAGTAACAAGGGGCCCCCAACCCCCGTTTCAATGGAGGATGAGTGAGGAATCTGAAATTGTCTCTTCAGATGGCAATAATGAGGTAGCATGTCCCTC
Source organism: Macroglossus sobrinus (assembly GCA_004027375.1). Lineage (NCBI taxonomy): Eukaryota > Metazoa > Chordata > Mammalia > Chiroptera > Pteropodidae > Macroglossus > Macroglossus sobrinus. The sequence goes on from PVKZ01000206.1 coordinate 965,526, forward strand.
TTTCCCTGCTTGAGGAGTGTCAAAGAGAGCTGGCTAAAACAGAAAATAATATGAAAGTGTCTAAGTGTCAAATGGAAATCACTCATCATACTCAAAACCAAGATCTCAAACTGATTGCAAATAGACAATGATAAATGACAACACTAAAATGGAAAAGATATTGGAATTATCTGATGATGATTTTGATGCAATTTGATAAAAATGCTTTAACAGGTCATTAGAAACACACTTGAAACAAGTGAAAAAATAGAAGGCCTCAGCAAAGAAATAGAAAATATTAGCAATGTAAGAGACAATATAAAGAAAAAGCCAATGAAATATTAGGACTGAAAAACATAATAACCCAAATGAAAAAAAACCTTGATGGATGCACTCAACAGCAGAACACAGGCAATGGAGAAATGCAGCTGGAAGATAGAATGATAAAGATGTCCCAATCTGAGCAACTGAGAGAAATAGACTGAAACTAATAAACAGAACTATAGGTATCTGTGGGACTATACCAAAGATCGAATATTTGTAGCATTAGAGTCCCAGAAAGAGGGAGAAAGGGGAAAATAATAAAAAAGTATTTGAAGAAACAATCATTGACAACTTCCCAAATTTAGCAAGAGATATAAAACTACAGATTCTAGAAGCTGAAATATAAATAGGATAAACTCAAATAAATCTACATGAAGACATATCATAATTAAATTTTAAAAAACTAAAGACAAATAAGAAAACTTGAAAGCATTCAGAGAAAAATAACCCTATACCTATAGGGAAAAACTGATTTGAATGACAGTGTATTTCTCATCAGAAACCAGAGGCCAGAAAGAAACAACAAAATTATTTAAAAATGCTAAAAGAAAAGAATGGTTAGTATCCTATTGTCAGTGAAAATATTCTTCAGAAATAAAGAAAAAAATCAAGATATTCTGAGAAGTAGGAAAACAGAGAATTTATTGCAAGGAGATCAATCCTCAAAGAATGGCTAAAGAAATTTCTCTAAATGGAAAGGAAATGAAAAAAGAAAAAACTTAGGAACATCATGGAGGGAGAAAACCATGGTAAGCAAAAATATGGATAATTACAGTAGGCTTTATATCTCCTCTTGAGTTTTTAAATTATTTTTGATGTTTGAAGCAAAAATTACAGCACCATGTTATGTGGTCCTCCCATAAGAGAAACATGTTAGCTAGTGATACTGTTAACAGAGGAGGGTAAAGGGACATAAAAGAAAGTAAGGTCCCTATTCTTCACTTAAACGGGTAAAATGATGACACCAGTACATTGTAACAAATTACGTACATAGGATGTAATGCCTAGAACAACCACTTAAAAGCTATACAAAAAGATATGCTAAAAAATTATAGATAAATTTTAATAGAATTCTAAAAAATGTTTAAGTAGTTTACTAGGAGCCAGAAAAGAAAAAGAAAAATTAAAAACAGAACGAACATAAAACAAACATCAAATGGCAGACTTAAGCCTTAACATATTAATAATTACTTTAACTGTAAATGGTCTAAAAACATCAATTAGAGATTGGCAGAGTGAATAAAAAATATGACCCAACTATATGCTATCTAAAAGGAACTCACTTCAAATATAATGATAAAGGTAGGTAAAAATCGAAAGGATAGAATCACTTCACACCCATTAGTATAGCTATTATTTTAAAAATAAAGCAAACAGAAAACACCAAATGTTGGTGAGAATGTGCAAAAATTAGAACTCTTGTGCATTGCTGATAGTAATGTAAAATGGTGCAGCCACTGTGGAAAACAGTCTGGCAGTGCCTCAAAAAATTAACAAAATTAATTACTGTATGATCCAGCAATTCCACTTCCGTGTATATACCTAAAAGAAACAAAAGAATATTTGTACATAATGTTTATAACGCATTATTATTCACAGTAGTCAAAAGGTGAAAGTAACCCATGTGTCCACTGATAGATGAATGAATAAACAAAATGTAATATATACATACAACAGAATATTAATCAGGCTTAAAAAGAAATTCTGACACATGCTAAGACATGGATAAACTTTTAAGATATGCTAAGTGAAATAAGCCAGTCACAAAAGGACATATATTGTATGATTCTGCTTACATGAGGTACCTAGAGTAGTCAAATTCTTAGGGACAAAAGGTAGAATGGTGGTTTCCAGGGGCTGACAGGGAGACGGAAATTCGAAGTTATGGTTTGATGAGTATGAAGTTTCAGTTAACAAACATAAAAAAGTTCTGAATATGAAGAGTAGAGATGGTTACACAACAATGTGAATGCACTTAATGCCACTTAAAAATGGTTAGAATGATAAAAAAGTAAAAAAGAAAAGAACATAATAAAAAGAAAGCAGTAGCTAAATTAATATTAGCTAGACATTGGATGTTAGAGCAAAAACAAAAAAGATACCAGAGACAGAGAAGCACCTTATATCATGATACAAGGATCAAGTCATTAAAAAAACTAGTTAACAATGGTCTATGTATCTACCAAACAACAGAGGTGTAAAATATGAGAAGCAAAAACAAATATAATAAAAAGAAGAAATAGACAAATTCACAATTATAGTTGTGAATCTACACCCCTTTTTTCAACATTTGATATAAACATTATCCCTGCCACATCTGAGTCTGGTTCTAATATTTGTTCTGTTTCTTCAAATTATATTTTTTTCCTTTTAGTATGTCTTGTGATATTTTTGTTGAAAGCCAAATATTACGTGCCAGGTAAATGGAACTAAGAACTAGGCCTTTAGTGTTGTGGTGGTAAGGTATGGAGGTATAGGATTATATATATTATAATCCTATAATTGTGTCTTGGTCTTTTAGTGATCCTCTACCCCTGGGCTGTGACCTTCAAGAGCTTCTCAGTGCCTCACCCCCAGCCTCTAGGTAGGACAGGAAGTTGAAGAGGTGGAGTGGAGTTGGGTATTTACCTGTCCCCAGGCTGGTTAGGCTTTTTAAAACCCAGTAGGTAAGGCTCAGGTAAAATACTTTCCCTTGAGGGCGGGTCTTGTCAAGAACAGAATGCTCTGGCATATTTCAAAATGCTTATCTTTCCCCTCCTCCTGCAGAAAGTAAAAGGGGATCTTTACTGTGAGAACTTGGGAGGGCTCTGGCGGTAGAACTCACAAAAGTATGAGGCCCGCCACCTGAGACTGGAGCCCCCTGGAGTTTTTAAATCAGAGTTGAGATTTATTGAGTTGATGAATTATTGAGCCTCCACCAATTCGTCAATCACAGATTAGGTTTCCCTACCCCAGTACTGGTTCCCACAGAGGTTTCTGCTCAGGTGGCAGCAGTTTGCCTTGTGACCTCAGTTCTCTGACAGATCTAAGAGTGGTTGATTTTCGGTTTGTTCAGCTTTTTACTTATTGTTAGAATGAAGAGATGATTTCTAAGCTTCTTACGTGAGGAACCAGAAACTGGAAGTCTAAAGGATTGTTACTATAAATTACTATAAAGTTGTTTCTTCAATTTTGTGTTTTATGTCACATGATAAACAAGCTACTTTTATTTATTTTTTTTGGACAAACTGATCTCAGGGGCTAGGAAGAGAAAACTCAGGGCCTAAACTGAGAAAATAGGACTCTGTCTCTTGCAAGGTCTCACTGTCGAGAATGTTTGCTGTGAGCTTAAACGATAACATCCATATAAGGGAGCTGAAAAAAACTTGGTTGTGCCACCTTGGGGCAAAACATGCCCAGGAATGTTTTGATTCGATTAATCCTTCCTGAGATGCTGTGTCCTTTTCAACAGTGCCCTAATTTAGTTTTCTCAAGGACACAAACTTCCAAAAATTTAAGTAGCTGCTCCAGATGTGCTGTGCTACAAAAGCAAGATAATGTAAAGGTTAGGAGCAAGGGCCAGAGATAACTTCACATATACAAGATTACTTTTTCAAAGGCTCAATAATGTTTTATTGTCTGTTTATACAAAATTTCGTTCATCTATTCATCCATCGATGGACATTGGGGTTGTTTTCACCTCTTGGCTATTGTGATAGTGCTGCTATGAACATGACTATGCTAATATCTCTTCCAGACCCTGCTTTCAATTCTCTTGGATATATACTCAAAATTGGGATTGCTGGATCAGCTGGTCATTCTATCTTTAATTTTTTGAGGAATCTCTGTACTGTTTCCATAGCAGCTGCACCATTTATGATCCCACAAATACTACAATACAATCCCACAAGGGTTCCACTTTTTCTACATCTTTGCTGACATTTGTTATTGTCTTTTTGTTTGTTTGTTTGTTTTGATAGTAGCCATCCTAATTTGTGTGAGTTGATATCTCATTGTGGTTTTATTTGCATTTGCATTTATCTGATGACTAGTGATATCGAGCATCTTTCATATGCTTGCTGGCCATTTATATATCATCTTCGGAGATATGTCTGTTCAAGTCCTTTGCCCATTTCCTAAGTGGGTTATTTGACTTTTTTATTGTCTCTTTACATTCTGATGTGTGGTTCCCATAGTAGTCAATAAGGAGCAGTGTATTAATAGCAGTTGTACATGGTAACTGAGGAACTTTTGCAGTATTAATTCATGTTTTTTTAATTTGTATATATGATGGTCTAGAGGTAACATACATGAAGCATAAAAATGATTATTTTGGTAACTAGGTGGACATGCATGCTAGAATTATGAAAATTTCATTTTTATCAAACTAGGTAAGAAGTTTTAATCAAATTTCAAAGTTAAATTAATGTCAACTTTATTTACATTCTTAGATGTAAAATTTTATATTCATGAATTAGGATTTATATTTTGTCTTTCTATCATTTTGAATATATTAGATGAAAAATAACATTTTTGAAACAAAAAGTAATTTTTTTACATGTTTTAGTTTACATTTTGATAAAATATATTGCTACACTTTGAATATACTGCACTTTAAACACAATTATGTTTTATTAAAAAAATTAATATCAATGGAATACAAATTACGTAAAATATTGACCGTAATTGCATCATTTTCGGTTTTGCTAAAATAAAGGCAAAAATGTATTTTATGAAAGAAATATATATAAAAAATTATGTTTATGTTTATTACTTGTCCAAACTATCTCGTCCCCAGATATGTTCAATAATGATTAAATTTAGTGAGATTTAATATTTTGCAAATTTTTAGTTGTATAAAAGCCATACCTCAAGGCATGCTTTAAGTTTTTTGTTTTTATGAAGAAATACTTGTCAGAATAAATATATGAAATATTTATAACCATATATTAGGAGATTTATATTTTTTACATGTGTGTATATCTGTATGATATACAGGCTTCCATTTGCGTTTCTGTGCTCTGCAAATGCTAAGGGTGGGTCTGCACTTTTGTGCCTCTAATCGTGTTAGAGGTGAGCTAGGGTGCAAAATAATGGCTGGCATTTATTATGTGCACCTTGTAGGCCATGTACTGTGCTATATGCTTACATGCACAATTTTAGCAAATTCCACAATAATCCATTTTATAGATGATGAAATCAAGAGTCAGATGGGCCATGTGTTTTGCCCAAGGTCACCCTGATAGTTAGTTAGTGAGTGAACTGGGACTGAGTCCTATCCACTCAACTCCACAGTCAAAACTTCTCCTGAGCCTCATAAAACAGCTTCTTACAGAGGGAACGGAGTATAGCTACTTCCATGGTACAAAACAGGACCCTTGGGGGGTTATTTTCTCTCATTTTGGCTCAAGGCAGACAAGCTTTTAGCCGTGTCTGATTGTTCACCCGAGATGCTACAGAACAAAGACTCACCCAGGTCCTACTCATCTAGACCCATCTTTCACTCGGTTTTAGGAAATTGGCCCAAGGGAGGGGTTCCTGCAGGGGGCAGCATGTCACCTTTGTGCTTGGATCTATCAGAGCTAGTGTTTTTCTTTCCCTCTTTTTCCTTTTGTGTCTGGTCTTCAAACCTCTCCAGGGCCAAGATGAAAGACCGTTTCATCCTCCTCCCATGTGTGAAGACAAATAAGAGATAGCTCTTCTTGGCTCACTCACATCATGGGCCCACTCGAACCCTGCAGGAGAACAGAATGTGGATTATAGATAAACTTAAATCCATTTCTGCAGGAATTAGGCAGCTTACAAATGAAGGCAATATCTGTGTTTGGACAACGGCTACCTTGGGGCCTTTATGGCTTTAATGAAATTCTATACATCAAAGCTTTTTTAAAAACCTCCAAGTCAAGAACATGCAAACTGAACCCCTACTCCATTGGGATCCAGTAACCATGGTGAGAAGTGGTGGGCTGAGGAGAGAAATGAGCATCAGCCAGATTGGGTAATACTGGTTGATGGCTGAGGCCGACCTCTAGGTAGCCCTGTCCCCAGAGAACAAGGGCTCCCTGACAGATGGATCTCCTTGGTTATGAATGTGTTGATCCCATGAGCAGGGAGAAGCATACATCTCTCCACCCTCCTCAGCTGCATGCAGAATAAGAATGAATTGGGCTGGGCATCTGAAGCAGTGGTTCTCCAAGTGTCTTATGGAGACCTTGGAGTCATAGAGACACTTACAGGGGGTCCACAAGTCAAAACTATTATCATCATAATACTAACCTATCATTTTCCCAAGCAGCTGAGATTACCTTCATTTTTCCTTATCTCATAAGATGGTCCCTCCTCTGCTCTTGGAGGAGTGAAGAGTAAAGAGTGAGTGTAGAGCCAAGAGAAAGATGAAAGATTTCTTTCAGCATCTTCCAGAATGTCCCTATTTTCCCTTTTATGCACTTCAGGGCTGTGAGCTGGGAAAGGCCTTTTCCTACAAAAGCTAGAGCAGCGGATCAGTGGTCTCCCCCTTGAGGCTTTCAGCCTCTTTCCTGCCATGTTGAACTGCCCTGCCTCCCCATCCTCTTGCCCAGGCCTCAAACTTTCCCAGCTAAATTGCTCCTTCAGGCTGAGCTGGTGGCAATAGGCTGGCCCAAGCTGGGAAGGTGTTTTCTTGGGCTTATTTGATTCCATGAGGTATTTTGCTGCAGATTTGCCAGGACTCAATATAGTTTGCAAATAGGTAACTTTATAGTTTTTGTTTTTAAAAACTTTGATTTGAGCCAGTAAGATATTTTCCTAGTTATCTTTGCTAAGGTGAACATTAAAACTGGTTTGAAAACCAGAGGAGAGAAGGAACAATAGGGGGATGGTTTTATAAACTGTGTAAATGTCTAATCAATGTACTGTATCCTTGAAACTAATTAAGAAAAAAAAAAAAACTGGTTTGCATTTTTGGAGACAAATTTGGTCTGGAAGCTAGTCAAAAGCTAAAGGCAGGTTCCTGGCTGGGAGAGGGGCCATCGCATGAGTTTACTTTAGCATAAATGTAGATTATGCGAAAGCTGGAGGCAGCTGCTGTTCTGCCCTTCAGGGAGACCCAGAGGGCAAAGTGGGCGGTGGCGGGTGAGGGGCAGGCTCTGGAATCCAATGGATCCAGGGTATAGTCTCTGACTGATGTGTCCTTGGGTCACTTACTCTGTTTCCGAGGACAATTTTCTCTTCTCTTGAAACTGTTTTAGGACTATTGTGGAAATTAAAGAGGATAATGACAGAGCACTTAGCACAGTCCTTGACACGCAGTATCCTCCTAAACACTTAGCAAAGGGTTATTATCAGGAGGTTCATCTTCACCCAGAATTGGTAAGAGAAAGTGGCACGTGAACCTCTTTTCTGTACTTGGGTTGAACTGGTTTTCTTCTCAGCCCCCTGCCATTCTCATTTATTTCCGAGTGTATTTACTTAGAATTAACCTGAAGTGAATTAACCAGAAGCTGAATCCTTCTTGCTCTGAGGCTTTCTTTGACAGCTGAACCCAGATTTGATAGCTGTCATCTGCTCCAATGGGTTCAGGGGGCTACAAGTTCTTGGGGTGGCGACAGCCTCATCAGCATCCAGATTTCCCACAGTGCCTAGGCCACTCTAGAGGGTTGCTCCACACACAGCGAGTTGTAGTCTCTTGCTTGGGTGGCTGAGGAAGGTTACCCATGCTGTAACTCTACCAGGTTGCCAATCAGGAGCAGTCGTTGGCTATAAAGTGGCTATCATTACTTTTGTTTTTAGCTGTAGAAACTTTACTAAAATAATCTTACATGGATATGTGATATAGAAAGCTGCTTATGGTGGGCAGCTCTTGGTGTAGTGGGGAGAGTGGCCCAGAGGTCCTCCTTTGACTCCTGTGGTCCATCTGTAGACTCCTATGGCTCTGCCCCTCAGAGACTGAAAGCCACCAGGAGGGCAGGGGTTCTGGTCACAGATTACTAACAGTAACTGGCTTTCCATGGTTAACCTCTAAGCTATGAAATGAAATAGAGTACTACTACATTGAACCTAATTTGCTGGAGAGTCCTGCCCTTGGACTTGAGCTTGAGGAATTTCATTCAGCTTTGGTTATCTTTCATGACTAGGGCAGGATGGGTACTATGGTGTCTGCTCAAGCATAGATTAATACAACACAAGTCTCTGGCTAAGGGGCTGACTCCTTTGGCAAGGTCCACTTTCCCAACTTCTTTCTCCTTGTTGAGCAATGAGGATGTGATGGCTGAAGCTCTAGCAGCCAGCTGGGAAGCCATGAGGATGAGGGCCATGCCCAGAAATTAGGATGAAGCCTGGGTCCATGAGAAAATTGTAGAACCATAATACTAGCATTATTTAATCTTTTTTTTTTTTTCAGTTCATTTCAGTATGTGAGGGAGAAAAAAAAAACCCTGTATAATTCCTCAGGGACAATACATCACTACCACACCCCAGTGATGTGCTCTTGGAGGACAGTATTAGTAGCTCCAGGTTGTGTTGGACCAGCCTTTCCCCAAATGGTGACAGGCTTGATGAGTTTCAATACCACCTCACCTTTACTCTATTTTTTTTCCATAGAAGTGTTAATTATCAAAAAAGTGATTAAAAATTAGGGTACATGCAATAAAAATGAAAAAAGAGGCACCTTTTTATCTGCAAACCGAATAAACACACCATTATCTTTTCACCACAGTTTAGAGACAAGGAGAGTTCTGGCTGGCACTGAGACCAGGCATGTTTGCAGCGATGTTGGTGGACATGCAAATATTTAAATCATACAGCTATAGAATGTGCTTCCTAGTTTGTCTTCACAAAATATTTCTGTGAAGGCCGAAATGCATTTGTCACAGCACAGCCATTTCTATAAATGTCAAATCCCCTCCTATGATGGTCATTGCCAACCTGAAGCCCATCTGGACTGAATCTTTTCCTCCAGTCCCCAGAAAGCTGGGCTCACCTCACTGTGCTCGTTCTCACATCTGGAAAGGAAAGAGCTCCTCTATAGGATTACACTGGGATGGCCACTGACTCTGAAGGACACTGAAGGGAGACCCTAGACGGGTATCATCCTCCCTGAAGTCATTTTATTTGATTAATACTGAGTGGATGGCAGCTCATCAAGGCTTTGCCAGCAAATGAAGGCAAATTTCAGGGGTGCTATCTTTGGGGGAATATATGAACAGTTATAAGGGATTCCTGAGGGAGGAATTACATATTTACCCACTTGATCTCAGAATTACACCTTTGACCCAGTACTAGTTGTGTCTAATTTTATTTTACAAGACAAGATATTGGTCAGTTCTCTAATCACTGGGATGTGAATGGGGTGTGAAGTAGGCCATTGTGTCAGGAAGTCTTTATCAAAATTACCCCAACCACTGGATGAGACTTTGATAATAAAAGAGCTAGTTATGGCCCATGCAAATGATTATGATAGCACAAAATGCTTTTTAGTGATTTCAAGTTAGAATTAGGCTATGGCAATAGGCACAAACAGCCACATAGGGGACATGCCAGCTGCTTCCAGCAAAGTTGTTGACATAAATATAGGGAAAGGCACTAAAACAGATAAAATACAAGTCATAATTTGCTTGCTAATAATTTGCTTTTTGTGTCTGCAGCCTTGAAGAATTGTCCTGAGTAAGTGTATTCCTAAAAACAGTGAGTCGAGCCATCGTGTGGGTGATTAACAGCAAACTGTTATCACAATGGTAAGCTTGGAGACAAAAGTCAAGATCTTCTGAAGAGAGGCAGAATTGACAACTACCAGCTGAGAAGCATTACTCTGTATGGGTGGCAGCTCAGGGCTGCACATGCTCTCTGAGGCCCTGTCTAGTCTCTGGCACAGGCCAGCAAGGGACAGCTGCCCATCAGGGTGGAAACTGCCCTTGGGAATTCCAAACGTGGTTTGCATCGTTTGGTCTCTCCCCAGCTGCACATGAATTAAGACTATTCGCTTCCTCTACTACAAGGATTTCCTTAACCTACAGCAAAGATTCTCTTCAAGTGCACTTTGCTCTGAATTTGTAGAGTTAAAAATCCCATTAGGTGCTCTGCCTAATTTCACTGACCATTTTTCTGTTAACACCTATGGCTGAAAGGACTCTTCATCCACACTCCTTCCCTGCACCACGGTGGGTGAGGTGTTTATTTACATAACTCTTTGGATCTTTAGGTAAAAGGAGCAACACATTTCTCTCTTGAAAACATATTTAAACATAAGCCAGTTTTTACTTCTTAATTTCTTGTCAACACACATGTAAATCTGTCCAATCATAGCTCATTCAAAAGGACATTCCCATATAATGATTTTCAAACATATATTTTCTAAGAATCTGTTTAAATTTCGGTAAGCTGTCAGCGTTTAAATAGACTTGTATATATAACTGCAAAGAATTTTCTGCTAAAACCTTTTGTGTGAGAAACCACTCTAAGTGAATGTTTTGTAAGGTTTGACATATATAAATTAGATTTTTTTCAACTCGGGATACTAGTGATCATAGCTTTGATTCAGGTCATAAAACTAAGTCTCAGACAATGTCATTATATTTTCTTTAGTGACTTGGAAGTGCTAGTATTTTTATTGAAATAAACTTTCGACATGGTGAAATGCATGGATCTTAAGTGTGTATTTTGATGAGCTTCAATAAATGTATTCACATGTGTAGGAGACACCTCAGTCAAGACATGAAACATTTCCATTATATCCAAGTTCTCTAGTCAATGTCCATTCTCATAAGCAATGATGGTTCTGATTTCTACCACCATGATGAGTTTTGCCTGTTCTTAAGAGTCATCCAGTATGTACTCTTTTGTAAACAACAGTTTTTTGGTCCATGTTATTTGATAACATGTTTTCACTGATGTTATTGTGAGTATCTGTGACTTTCTAATGTATTGCTATCTAGTATTCTGCTACATGAATATACCACAATTTGTTATCCATTCCCCTGTTGGAGATTGGGGTTGCTTTTGTTTTTTGGCTATTATGAATAATAATGTTATAAATAATTAAAAATCTAAGAAGTAAATAGCAATGGCCAAGTTTATAAACTTTTTCCTATAATCTGATTTGATCATGAAATAAAACCACCACCTGAGAGATTTAGATGTGTTCCTCCAAAGGTATCTCTGAGGCACCGAAACGAGAGGGTCACTTAGTGGCAGGTTTTGTTTGAATGGGTCTACGTTCATAGACATGGCTCACAAAGTTCTTTCAAGGTTTTCAGCCCAACCCAAATCATCGCACGCATCAAAATGATCTGGACCCATTTCCCAAAATGAGGTTCATGTAACACTAGTGACAGTAGACAAGATGAATCTTGGTGGTGCATGGACATAATTCAATGTTAATTTTTATGGTTACCTTTTATTTATGGCCAGTGAGGACGGTTTTTCCTTTAGAGTAGTGATAGAGTTTCACTTGGCAAATTTAAGACAATGATAAAACATTTTCAAGAAATAATTATTTCAGTTGAAACTCAAATTACTGAATTTTAAAAACGTTCGTATTGTAGTTTAGACTGTAATGCTAACTAATCCTGACTTGGCATTTACTCACTGTGTCATCTTTAGCAAGTCACTCTCCAAGTTTGCTACAGGATCTGTAAAATGAGATATTAGTACAGACTTTGTACACTTGCTGTGAGGGTTAAATGATAATGTATGTGAATTTGTAGCACATAGTGAGTGCTTGATAAAGTAAACTATTGGTATTTCACTCAAAGAATCAGCAATCATATGGACAACCAAACATCGGCCAAAGACTGGAGACTAGAAGTTATAGGTCTGTGAAATCATCATTTTTGACAAACACCCATAGGCTTCAAAGAACACAACTTTAAAAAGGCATGTGTGGGCAAAAGATGTACTCTGGTAAGAAGGAAAACCTCATCTCTGACATTCCAAGATTAAGATCTCAATTATAACACTCCACATCTCAATCACCCTCTTCCAGGCAAACTCCACCCACTAAATTTTCAGGCCACAGGGCAGGAAGGTAGTGAGAATGGTGTGCAGGCCAAGTGGTTCTATCTGAGCGCTGCCACCATGCAGGGAGCTTTTCAAGAATACTGATGCCAGGACTCACCTCCTGTGGTTTTAAATGATCAGGGTGGGGCCCTCCTAGTTGTGAAAGCTGCCTAATAATTCTAATGTGCGGTCAGAGTGAAGACACACTGGTTTAGCTCACCAACATTGGCTCAGTTCAGCCCTGACCCTCACGGATGGAGTGGAAATGTTTTAACTCCTGGCTGAGCAGAGAACCACAGACCTCTTCCTGAGGGCTGAATTCTTAGGCTACTTGGTGATATTAGAGTAGCAATAAGTCAACTTTATTTTAGCAGAGCTTGTTTATTCCTACTCCTTGGAGGAAAAAGTGAACTTCAGGTTTTTGATCAATGGTAGTTTTGAACCTTTTGAGCTCCTCTTGCTGTTTTTCTCTGGTCACAAGGGAGAGGGTTAGAGGGCATCTTGTTTCCTTACTCATAGGCCTCTTTCTTGGCCCCATTAGGTCTGGCTAGAGGCCCAAACAAGGATCAGTTTTTGAAATGGTATCAGATTGGGTGAACTGGGTCCACTAAGCTACCTCAAAAACGAATGAGGTCACTAAAAGCAGTAGTCAGTTACTGTCAATTAGCTCAGGCCAGCTGCAGCTTCCCTTGTATTCCTGGCTCAAGTGAGGGAGGGCCTTGAATCCAGCCACAAAATATTAGGTCCAGGGAAGTAAAAGGTATTCAAAGTTCAAATGGATACCAGACACCTCACAAGTCCTGATGCCAGTTTCTAGGGGGAAATTTGGCAGCCTCTGTGTTCCAGAGGGCTGCTTTCTGAGCTCTGCCAGGGGCAGCTGGGTAGTCTGGTATGGGAACTGGCTCAGGTGTCATTTCAGAAAGCCTGCACACCAGAAAGGCCCCCCACTGGTAGATTTTAGGACTCTCCCTGCTTCTATTCGATTTCCATTTCACTTTGGATCCTAATCTTGGGCTGCAGTCCACTTGGCAAGGAAAAGCACTTTTCTTTTGGGTCTCTCCATGTCCTCACAAACCCAAGCACACATATTTTAATCTGATCTAAGTCAACACCTCTGGATTTGACTTGCCATGTGGGTTGTTTTCCATGTAAAATCCAGGGTGGAAACCATAGACTTGGGAAGGTCTCAGACTTTGGGCCTCTTGGGGCTGGTGCATTCATTAGTCTCCACAGATGGAGAAAAGCTTACGAGTAATGCTTGGTATTATCAGGACTCCTGCCTACCACCTGTATGGGGCTTCCTCCACCCTGTCTCTAATCCAGGAATTATCGTGTCTCCTGGAATTACTCGGTTAAACAATTATTTAGAATTTGTTTAGATTTACTATATTGGTGCTAACCGATAAGTGCTCAACCACTGTTCTTGTATAGTTATTGAGTTCTTAAAGATGATGCCAAAAGGTGTCTGTCAATTTAGTTATGGCTAGGCTGCCACATATAATTTCTAGCACGTGAAAAGTGGTGTTAAATATATGCAGCAGCCTGAAAAAAAAAAAGCGTGACGAAAGAGCAAGGTGCATTAGATTAAAAATAGTTCCTAAGAAATAAAAATACTAAGATAAAGAGGTCCATTGCTTCATTCTTTAGTATGGTGCATCTCATGAAGTCTAGTAACTGTTTAAAACTAGGAAAAGTCCGAAACAGTTGCATATATCGAAGCTGTTTCCAACATGAAATTAAATTCACATGCATTAAATCTGCTTTTCCGTATTACACAGAAAATGTAAAAAAGAACAGGGAACAAATTTCCAAGGATGAAATTTCCACATTTATTTTTTCTTTTGTGTGCATAGAAAATGGCAGTGAAGTGTCCTATGAAAGAGGCAGGAATGGCCATGACGCTGCTCTACCAGACTGGACTTTGTGCTTCAAAGGTACACTATTCATTTGGAAAACAAAAGATGTTGCAGTTTGTTTTTAATTGCTAACAATTCCTTGGGTTTCCCATTTGTTTTTTAAGCTGTCAGTTTCTTTAAATCTCTTTTCAAATGACACACTGCATTACAAATGATGGCACTTAACCAATGTGGCATTTCCATATTTACACCAACAAAAGAAATTTACAAGACATAATAGTATACGATCTTGACATTTACTAATAGCAATAAAACATGAAGGGCATCCATTTTTTTTTCTGTACAAACTATCAGAACATAACTTTATTCACATTAAAAAAATCATCTTTGATTTGACCTACACATTCCCCCATCTCATTTCACCCATTTCTCAAATCTCTCATCACATCGCCCACACCATCACCAGACTACGAAATCTACAAGTAATTAGATCTAACACCTAAATAGAGCTTAGAAAGTCCTCTCTCCCAAAGGTTCCCTCACTTCCCTGATAATTCCTCAAAAAAAAAAAAGAAAAAAGAAAAAATATGCTCTTCACTCGTTCCTTCCATTTCACTTTCACATTTCATCCGCAAATCAGCACAACAGACTTTTCATATCAATCCAAACAAGGTTAGAAAGAAAGAGTTCCTCTATTGAGCATCTCGATGCTACACCCATGAGTCCGGAGACCCTGGGTATTGTTCCGCTCTATAAGAAGGTCGTTTAGTGGAATAAAAGTCTACATAATTTGTGGTCGATTTCAGTCCATACTGTGTTGAATAATCAGTAGAAGCTGGAAAGTGAACTCGCTCGTCAAAATAAGGATCTTCATAGCTATGAGGAGACTGCAAATACAATCTGTATGCATCAAAGTTCTTTCTGTTGGAGTCATCTTGACTATAATACAGCTGTTGATGCTGTTGACAAAATGAAAAAGCAAATAAATCACAACAATTTTTGAAAATACGTGTTTAAGGAAAATTAATGTGGGTTTCCCACTTCATATTTTAAAGCAGTATTCAATATTTGTGAGCTTATGATTCAAAGTTGTTTCTGGTGCACACACTATGTTTACTAATGGACTTAAAGGATTCTAATCTAAGTTTACAGGTGGGCTTGCAGTTTGTCCAAGTCCTAGTCTAAGGTCTCTAGAAGTCGATGTCTCAGGAGAGCCCAAGATAGGCCCCAGCTTCCTCCCTTCTCAAGAGAGGCCCAGCTTTGTGCTCTGCATGGAGGGGGCTATTCCCAGGGGACACCCAATGAAAGGATGGCCTTAGTCTTCACTGTGACACAGGGGAACTGTTACCACATGATGAATTTAGTTGGATGTTGGATTCAGGGGCTTTGGATAGTTATATAATTGTACAACCATCTTTTAAAACATGTTAGAGATGAGGGTTGTATCCGTCCATCCCTCAGTTGTAAAAGAAACATGTAGTTTGGTGAACAACAGTTGCATTTTGGAAACCCTGCTGTACTATTAAAAGAACAAGTAATCTCCAGGCAGGAGAGCGGTAAAATTAGAAGAGACACATGAGCAAACCCAATTCTAAAGAATTCCCCAAGCCAGGGCTAATACATCCATCTGCAAGGAAGCAAAGTAAAACACATGGGCATCCGCGCAGGGCACTCTGCCCCATTTCCTTTTGTCTCATCTGATCTTTGATCTTATATTAATTTCTTCAAATACGTTTGGAGAAGAGCTTTCATGTCTCTCTTATGTTTGTGTTTGCTCTTGATCACGTCCAAATTGCCCCCACTCATCAAGATATAACCTATTTACCACACAGATATCAACATCATATTCTGGAATTAAATGTGTTCTAATGTTATAAGGATTTCAGAGCTCAATTCTCTTTTTAAGTTAAGAGTTATGATCCTGAGCCTATTCCTCCTGACTAAAAAACTACAGCATAAATTTTGAGTAACTTGGGAAGTTCCTTTTCTTCCATCTACAGAGAAAAAAATGATGAAATGAAGGGAGGTCTTAGAGAATCCTTATCTGGAAGACAGCTGCTCATGTGTTATTGGAAGGGAAAAGATCAGATGACCCAAGTGGACATGGCATCAAAGGACCAAAATGAATTTTAGGCTCCCGTGAAAGCAGAGACTTAATGTTACAACCCCACTCCCATGGAGAGCAGGGTTCACTCCAGCAGGGCTGAGTCTACTTTCACATCTGAGGCTAATGGGCACCTGGCCGTGGACTCAAGCGTTTTCAAACCACGGAGGCCTGGATCGGAGGGAATCATGAAGATGGAGAATGAAGTGCAGAGAGAGAGAATGATGAGATGAGAGAATGAAGTGTGCTTACCGACCTTTCCCCACCCAGAAGATGGAAGAGATCTGAGAGATTAACAGTGGGGGAAAATAAATAAATAAAAAATAAAAAGAGTGGGAAAAGGGAACTGTTGGGCAAAGAATATGAATCATAGACTTCTCGCAGGTTCCCGTCAGTGGCACGGTGGTCTCAGCAGCACCAATTCGGATATTCAAAGACATGAAGCTACTGTGCAAGTGATTTGCTTAAACCACGGATGAGCTTCCGAGGAGTGATGATCCCCAGAGAAAGCTCCTCAGCCCCTGGCATACTGGCCCAGCTCTGGCAAGTCCACCGGCGCGGACCCCTTACTGTGTTGATCCCTGCTAATCGGCCTTCTGTAAAAATGATATTGCAAATTCACCTGTAGCCGTCTATTTTGTTCTCTTGCTGGTGAGGAATAGGAACTGATGTAAATTGGTGAAGGTTTGCTGGAGCCTGTAAGAAAATATTTTACGAAATTAAAACTAGTGCTCATTACTCTGGTCCATTAGGCTGTGCGGGCTCCCTGAACTAGGACTGGTGCCGTTCCTGACGTGGCCTGCCTTCCCCAGTGCCAGCACAGATGGGGACAGCCTGAGGTCCTTGGATCTAGCCTGGCTGCTGCTTAACCCAGGGCTGTTAGGGACTAATGAATATGACAAAATAGGCTGTGTGTGTTGCACCAAAGGGCAAAGCCAATGCATAACCTGTCTAAAAAGGGCTCCTTCTCAACTTCTGGTCATTGTGTGGGGCGCTGTCCACACCTGTGAAGATCTTCCTGGCTGGCTCTGAATGGCAGCCTTGCTCCATGGGCCAAGGATGACTACTCCAGGGTTCTGAGCCAGAGCACTGGGTCAGATGGAGGAATGGAAACATTAGAACAAGCTCCATGCCTTCAGAATAGTTTTGACTCAGAATCCCAGGTCCTGGAAAGAGCAGGCACAGGTGTGTTCTAAGCAGTCTGGGCATGTGGAGGCAATATTCTTGTGTCTGCCATATTTAAGTACGTTTTAAAACAAAAAGAACTTGGTAATTAGAAAGCTGTCTTCAAGAGTCCACAGTAGACTCCCAATGATGCTGATGATGTCATAAGTTACCTTTTTATTATTGTTAAGGCTAGCAAAGATTTTTATTAATTTTTTAATGAGGAAAATGAAACATACTTGAGGCAAATTAGTTTATTGAAGCAAGCAAAGAAGATACAGAAGGGCGCATGCTAGGGAAGCAGGCTGCTGCAAATCTGAAGTAACAATGCACTTCAGTTTGTGTGTGCATTTCCTTTGCAAAGAGCTTGATGTTGAAAATGTAGCATCTGCAATTTTCTGAGCTATTAATTGCCATAGTAACAACAGTCGATTAGTAAACAGTCCTGTGAAATTACAAAGACAACAACACAACTGAGACTGCTCCCCCAGCAATTAAGTTGCCACCAGCTTTTCTTTCTTTTTGATAAATATGTCTTTTTGAGAAAATAGCACTTTTTTTGGTATAGCTCACACTGCCTTATCTGAAACCTCTAAGTAGTTATAATATGCAATATAGTTGAGAATGGGACAATAGGAAATCTTGATAACCCTTCAGTTAGCATCTTAACAAATTTTATTCACAGCTTTCAGAATAAGACATAAAATATCAATACTATGTAACATTATTTTTGTTATTCTTAAAAAATAAGCACTCTGAGGAGAATCACACTATACATTTTGTTATTCATTCAAACTCTTTTCCATGAAAATGTAAATGAAATTGACCTCCATTCTCAGACCATTTTGGGGATATGTGGCCTTGCAAAGTGGCACAGAGCACTGGGTCCTGATGCACTGGGACACACAGGGAGAGACTGCTCGAGCAGGGAGGGGGCAGGACAAAGGACTGCACTACAGGGGAGGCAGAAACCACTTCTCATTTGGAGGCAGTGCTTTTTATTTCTGGTCACCAGACCACTACCCCAGCTTATTTGAACTAAAACAAGCAGAAAGGCAACAGCTCCCGAAGCAGGAAATGGAGAGACTGGAACAGGGTTTGCTACTGGGGGACCACCTCAATGCAGGCACAGGTGACTTCCCAGGCCACTGGCCGAGTGCCTGGAAACACGCAGCTTTTCAAGGTACTCTATCACACACCCAACTGGCATCTTACCAGGGTACAGGCCTTTATGTGTGGCATCCCCTTGGCTATTGTAATACTGCATAGGTGGCTGGGTCCTATCGTATTCAGACCGAGGGTCTCTGATTCCTAACAGTGCTGGTGAGGAAGAGGTGCTGCCAACTGAAGGAAGAGGCAAAAGGAAGAAAGAAAGAGAAAGAGGAGAAGAAAGAGAAATCAGACTGTCAGTGTCTTGGGGAAATCCTCTCTGGAAAAACAAAGATCAGTAATTACAAATGACATGCAGCTGGCCCTATATATCAGCTCTTAGCAATGCTGTGAGTTGTGAGTTGCGAGTTGCTGAAGAGCCAACCCTGAGTAACTGGAAGGCGACCTGCAAGGCCCACCACTGCGAAGTGCCGTCAGTCCCTGAGCATACTGGAGAGCTGAAATGCAGGCTGCCCAGAAATCATGCAGGTTTCCCCAATAGCAGGCCTCAGTGACGTGATAGGGCCCTTGAAACTGAGTGAGAATAACTGACTAGCCATGCAAGAGTTATGTTTGCTACTTTATGAGCTCAGTTCAGCTGCCTGTAAAACACCCATCTGTTACCCTTTATGTATAGTATAGTTCTTCAGCAAATAAGTAGGTGCTTTTATGAGTTATTTTGATTTCTAATTATTTAAAAAAATATCTGCATCTCTAAATGTGTTTGAATAAGAGTTCCTAGACCATTAAATTTATAATTCTCTTTATGGTGATCAGTTGTCAGGGAAATTATGTAAACTCAGTAAGCTAAGCTCATCAAAAAGCTCAGGGTTCTGGGATGCCCCACATCACAAAGGCTCAGATTTTTTTTTATCCCAGCTTGAACCAAACATTTAATAATAACACATCTATCCATGGATCTTCTTTTCAACATTCTTGCACAGAAGAAAAACAACGCATATCATTTTTATTTTTCTCTAATAAATCATCTTGCTTGCACTAAAGTTAATTATAAGTGAATGGTCACTTATTCATCGGAGCCACTGGAAAGCAGCAGCACCCAGACCTTACCATCAGCTGTTTTGCATGCACTGATGCTTTCAAAGAAAGACTGACATGGAAATTCTTTGCTTAAAAAGTCATGTCACTGATACAAGGTCGCTCTGTGTTAAACAAGGGTAAACATTCATGGGCAGTGTCCATGTGCTACTTGCCTTGCTCATTTTCCAGAATGTGCTAAGACAGAACATACTCACCTGCCTTCCACAACTATATTACAAGGTATGAGAGGTGCCCATAAGCCAACTCTAGTGCTGAGGGATGGATGATCAGCCCCTCAGAGAGTTGGAGAAACGAGTGTGAATTATATCCTACCTCTGAACGGAATCCAAAAGTACCTAGGAACTTGGATGGAGGCTAGCCAAAACTGTCCAGTGTGTATATTTTTAAGAGGTCCTCAAAACAAGTTCATTGCTCAGTAACTATGTCTTAATCTTTTTGAAATTATTCTTCTGCCTGTATACATGCCTTCTGTTAAACAGCCAAATCTCTTGCTTCCCCTGGCACCCCTATTTCTCAGTCTTTAAAGAATTCTCAGACTACACATGGGAGCTTAGCAAAGATGTCAAAAACAGGTTTCTTTGAGGAAGACAATTCATAATTAAAAAATGAAGATATAAATACATGTCATATGCAATAGGCCCAGATTAATTTTTAAAAATTCATAGTACAAGTGGAGACATCCAATTATGTGGCAAGAACCACCGGTCATATATTAAGTCTTCTTAGACACATATGTCCACATGAAAAATAAGACTGCCAGCAGTGGCACAGCTGAATACAACTGATCGTATTTATATGTCATAATGGGAGATTTATAGCCAAATTAAAAAGAGATATTACTTTTCTTTTTTCATTTAGTTAATTAAATTTACAGGACTGATTAACTTGGTAGTAATATTCTGTCCTTAAATGTAAAAAAAAAAAAAAAAAATCTGAGTCTCAAAACATTCCAATTCTACCAAATTACATATCACCAATAAGCAGGTAGCCAAGATTGGTTGCCAAGATTCCCGACTTCCAAATCATAGACAATTTTTGTAAACTTGAAAATGCAGGGCCTGTTCCTATTAGTCATGGAATTCAGCTAGGGGATGGAGGTTTACATACTGAAGAGGAAGATATAGGAAGAGATCATAGCTCTCCCAGGCTGTGGGTCATAAGATCTTGTTTAATGGACCCTGTTCGTAACAGTATTCACACAGAAAACTCGAAATCTCTTTGGAAGAGATTCCAAATTTATGGCCAGCGGGCAGGCAAGGCAACCATTTTCAGGTACAACCTAGGGGTTCTCAAACTGTGTTCCTCTAGTCTCCACATGTCCTTGGGCCAGCTTTTCAAATGCAGACTCCTAGGCCCCTCCACACTCCTAACGAAGCAGAGTCTTGGGGAAGGTGATGGGATAGAGGACCCTGGGATACCTTTTTTTTGCATCATAGTTGGTATAAACTTGCAAAAACTCTTAAAACAAAAGGAGGAAAGTGGGTTTGTTGTTTACGGTCGCATGTTAATTCCCAGAGAAGGCTTTCGGCTGGAAGAGTAAAGAGTGTTTGAATATGACAGGCTTAATCAACTTATGTTCAGTCTTCTCTGGTTGGGAAACAGTGTTCTGTCACACAAATGTTCTCATCCAAGAGTGGAGTTTACCCACTAACCTGACTGAATGATGGGTGACATCTGTTGGTTGGTGGTAGACAAGGAAGGATGTGATTTGAATCGGTCTCGCTCTAATGTTGACACAGGTGTAATAAAATGGTTCTGATTCCACCCATCCTGTGGAGTTAAAAGGAGAAGAAAAACTCTCAAAATGAATAATGACATTTCATTACAATAAATGATTACAAATGAGTGCTCTGATGAATACTAATTAAGCCAGAGCTATTCCTGTAAGTTACCTTTTTATAAATGCTCCGGAGGTCCCGATACTGCCACAGTGTATTCAAGACCTGGGCTGCTGCCTTTACCACTTTCATAGATGATCTAGGAAGAGCAAGGACATTCATAAGTGGGGGCAGCACAGCCCTGGGCTCTACTTGAAGAGATTTGGGCTGTGAACCAGTGACCATGAGGCCCCCTCTCTAAGGACCACAGGGCATGGAAGCTGCTGCTAAAAAATACCACCAAAGAATTAGGTGCACCTGGGAGTGGGTCAGCTTCAGGGCTGGCCAGGCGTGGTGAAAACCAAAATGAGGCTCTCAGGCAGTCAACTCTGCAGTGAGAAGCTGTGGTTGGGATGAAGATAGGACCTCTAAGTTGAGGGCCTCTTTCAGCCTCCCCATGAGGGGAGCTGCCAGCTTCCCCTCATGTCTACTAAGGGGCTGACTTTGCTGGAGCTTTGGGATTAATACAATGATCACACAATCTAAGTGTCTGAGGACCCTCCCAAGTTAATTTAACATGTTCCTCCCTACCCCATTAGGCTTTGATAAAAACGCCTTCATTCCTTTACCATTTTATACTTCTATGTAAACAAATGTGTATATGTGCTCTAATGTTTGATTTAAAAATATGCTGTTATTACTTACCCACTCTGAAGACATTTTACTGAAATGGTTGCTTTCCCTCCTCCTCCTCCCCCCTTGACTTGTCCTGTTCTAGCCGCACTGGCTTTCTGCTGTTCATCAGACACGCAAGGCATTAATCTGTCTCAGGGCTCTCCCGCCTGTTGTTCCCTTTGCCTGAGATGCTCTCCCCCAGGAAGCTGCAGTGCTTGCTCCCCGCTTTCCTCCCAGTCTGTGGTCTGTGCTCAAAAGGCACTACCTCTGTGAGGCCTTCCCTGACCACCAGGTGTAAAACTATAATCTCCTCCTCTTACTCTGACACAACCTACCACCTTCCTTGATTTTATTATTTGCCCCATCACTCAGCACCATCTGATAGGCTAAGTGTGTTTCTCACTCAGTTGGTACCTCGTGTAGCTTGCACACGGAATGTAAGCTACCTGAGGGCGGAGGTGGTTGTGTGATCTGGTCACTGCTGCAGCATATAGAAGGTAGGTAATACATACTTGGTGAATGAATCATAAGGAAACATAAATATGTGTTCAGAAGACAACTTAAGTTGATTTAGGACTTTCTCAATTTCTTATTTTGAAAAACAAATTAGACTGAGTAATAATTTTTTTATATACAAAGTTTGGCACTGGTTCAGGATTTCTCCAACTTCTTCATATGCCTTTCAAAGATGAAGATGACCTAACAAAATTTTAAGAGCACAAAGCATGATTACGTTACCTCAGGGGAGAAGGGAGGGGACTAGGAGAGGGAGTTAATGGAATGGATCTCGGCTTTACCTGTAGCATTTCATTTCCTTTGAAATAAAAATGAGAATGTATGTATTTATTACTAATGAAATACAAAAAGTAAGAAAAAAAGACTGAACGGAAATATAGTCAATGCGGATAGGTGTAGTTTCCAGCAGATTGGGGTGGGGGGGTCAGAGAATATGCTTTATTATATCCTTCTCATATTTTATAAATTCCCTCAAAAGTATAAACTAAAAGACTAAGTTCTAGTACTGTCACTCAGTCAATTAATAATATTTACTGAGCATCTATTATGGGCCAGGTTTGTTCTAGATGCAGGGGATATAGCAGCAGAGAAAAAGACAAAGTCCCTGCTCCTGGGGGAGTCAGATGCCAGAAAAAGCAGTAAATAACACATCAAGGGAAAATCAGTGCTGTGAGGACCAGAGCAGGGAAGGGGGTGGAGAGTGGGGAGAGAGGGACCATTTTACTATGGATCAGGTGGCTGCTGTACCATTGTGTTGAGAAGGCAGCGAGCAATCCTACTTCCTACTTCCTTGAAGGAATCTCTGATCTTATAGGAAGGCAAATTCATTGACATGCTATAGCTCTATGACAAAATCCTTCTACTTTGCCCCTGATTCTCTAACCTAGCATCAAAGGGAAATGGAGGATGTAAGCACAGGGCACATCCCGGGCCACACAGCAAGCCCTCCTGCAGAGTGGTGCTGCTAGTACTTTCTGGGCACTTGCAGAGAAATCAATCCTCCAAGTGAAGATGCAAGAAGATGTTCTTGTAGAACAGGCCCCAGAGCCTGGAGTAAAGCCAACAGTGCAAGAGAAATGGTGACCCCAGATTTTCCTCATCATGGCTTTTCTGATTCTTCCAGGATCGCATGACCAAATGTAGCTTTAAGAGGCAGAACTAAATGAATGTGGGGTGCTGCAATGGCTTAAAACCAAAAAAGGGGCCACATGCCGGAAATGCCTGTCACAGCAAAACAGGTTGTACTTGCTAGAAACTGCTTAGCTTACTGGCATGTAAGAAATGTAGAAATAAAAAAAAAAAAAACATATGCTTAACAAAGGCCCTTATCACAGGAAGATTCCAGGAATAAGAGCCTCTTCATCATGTCTCCTTGCAGTAGACTTGCCTGTCTCCTCTGCCCTTAGTTATGTTCACCAGCTTTTCTATCCCCCCCGAGTCGGCCAGGGCTTTGGCGTTCTCCATGTTTTTGCTGGTGACCTCGTGCAGGGCACAGCAGATGGCTGCCATGGTCTCATCGGACAGCACGCTGGGGCCTGTGCCTCCAGGAAGCCGGTTGACCAGGTCTCGCATGGCGTATTTACCTGCCAAATGCAAAAGATTTCATTCTACTTTTAGAAGGTGCAAGGTTTTTGTTACTGAAAGACTGTGACTGTATAGTCTCTTAAAAACAAAAGCTCAAAGGAGACAATAATAGGGGGAAAAAAAAACCCATGGCAAAGAATAAAATGACAAATATAACTATTTTTTTTATAAGGGGAAGGGTAACATTTATTGTACCCAAAGAAAGGATTGGTTTATAAAACATCACTGTAAATCGCTGAAAGACAACGTAAAAAAGTGTATAAAAATTGAGTATACCAATCAAGTCGCTTCAGTTCAACTAATTTCATTAACAGCAAGAAATAAAGAAATCATGATAGTAATTTTTATTTCCAATTCAATTCCTATGCATCAAAAATACCTCAGCTTCCTCTTAGAGCTTTTAAAAACTTACCTTTGAATAAATTTTAAAAATGGACAAAGACAGACTGCCAAACAATACTCTTCATTAAACTTTTCTGGATCTTAACATTTGACCTGGGCACAGTTACCCATTTTTACCATGTTGAGGGTATATATCAGCTGGTCTGACAGCAGCAGTGATAAAAACATGTTAGCTTCTTTGAAGAAAGACATAACTAAAATTCTGATATTAAAATTATGGGTATGTTATCTCCCAGGAGTAATTCAATAATAATAAAGTTCTTGACAGGACAGGCTGGGGAGTCCCCTAGCTATAGAAGTCATTTCTTTCCAGATACTCAATTTCTTTTGTTCCTCTCCAAAAAGAGATTATCTCTAGCTTTTCCAATTTCAATTACTAACTGACAAACTGGAATAATTGCACTACAAACAAAAGAAATTAACTAAAGCTCAAGTAAATATTTTCTCAGTGTTTTTTCCCCCCTCTGGTAATAATTGAGTGGATACTGAATGGGTTTTTATTAAAGTCCTATTTATATACTCTGGTAAGCAGTAAAAGACAAGCCCTGACTGCATGCTGCATAATTTACAGCACGTCAAAGGGAAGACTCCGGCTTACAGCATACATTATTACGAAGAGTGGAAAAACAGTGATGACACTGTAAGCCAGAAGATAAATGTAGTTTTTCAGAAGAGATGATAAGTTAGCGCTGGTGATTTTGAATACTCACAAATGACCAAAAGGTCTGTGACATGTAATTTGTCAATCTGCTAAGGCACAACTTTAAATTGTGCTCCTGAGGCCTGGGATAAGACAGCTGACTCTGCCTGTGAGTGAGCCTAGCGGTTCCCGGAGAGACTGCCGCTTCTGGCAGCTGGGCTGGTCCAACTCAGGTGAAGATGCAGGAACTTTAATGAAGTGACAAAACTTTGTTTTTCGTGAAAAATGGCTCTGAAGAGAAAGTCTATCGCTAGTGTTGGTGATGGATGTGAGGAGAGAGTGAAGGGGTCAGAGAAGGGAATGGTTCTTAGGAACAGAAGTGCTAGGTAAATTTGAGTCACCTCCTGAATCTAGGAAGGGCTCAGAACTCATAGGAAGGAAGGGATCTTTATACGGAAACAAGAAAAAGTGATTAATAAAATGGGTCAAGAGTGCTCTAGGTGAGTTAAAAAAAAAAAAAGCTTATCAGTTGAGAGAGAAAATGCTTCTGAAAGTTTAAAAGGGAGTTGGGATATTCACAGAAAGCACAGAAATGCACCGAGAGAAGGCCAGGACTCTGACTATACCTTCCTTCTTCCCAAAGGACTTGGCACTCGGTGGTGTTGGCTCTGCATATTCTGCTCTCCTGTCTCTTCTCAGTTGTGGAATGATAGGCCATAGGGTTTATGTAGTCACTCTTTAGTTTTTAGCATTAAGAACTCTCAAATTACATGACTTTTTATAAGAAATTCCAACAATATAGATGTGACAAAAATAAAGGATTTCTCTCAAGGAAATGTGGGAACTAAGAGCTCTAACACATCTTTTAGAATTAGGCACAAACCAGACTGTCTGAACAGGGTGGAAAGGAGTTTCTTTCCCTCCTGGGGGAATGATTTGGCTTAAAGAAATAATGTGTTAAAAGCAGAGTAACCTGGGCAATAATTTAAAACAGCAATTCCTCCAGGCACAACGTGAGGGGCTTTTGTGTCAGCTGCCACAGCGAATCCTTACAGCAACTCTTTAAGGTACGTATTATTGCCCTTGTTCTTCTCCTTACACTCACTCTCCCTCCACCCCCCGCACCTCACATCTTTGTCTATCATGGCAGGCATATTTTAATGAGTTCAACATATATTCACTAATCCATCCACACAGGATCTTATAAAACTTCCCTCATCTGCCATCAGCTGTGGGACTGGTGTGGAGCTTGGTGGTTTATATGTAGCTGCCTCACCCTCTCATTTCATTTTCACAGCAGACCCATGGTGAGGATAGCAGGTATCGTTAGATCAGAGAGCGGGCTGAGGAAGTTTTCAACTTCGATGAAGGAGTTGAGCCTAGGAAGGCTCAATACAGAACCCCAGGAGATCCAGGATTTAACCTGAGGTAGGTATTCTGGAGGGTCTCTGATCTTCTCTTTACTTCATATTCTGCTTGCGATGTGGCAACACCCTGGAGGCAAGTAAGCTACACTGCCAAGGGTGCAGAACTTGAAGAGGTGCTCATTCTCAGGTTCATGCAAGTGCCAACCCCACATCTGGATGGAGCCGAAGGTGAATGCCTCTGAAATTTTGTACCCTGTGTGCTTCCCTTGCCTTACTCTAGTCCTGCCCCATCCTTGGGAGGGAAATGGCCTTGGGACAGATACTCTGCCGAGGGATGAGCATTTACACAGATCTGAGAGAGAAAAGCTACAAATATTCCTGTGGTTTCTTTTTTTTATTTAGAACATGGTAGTGTTGGTGAACTAGTGGACATCAGTCTCAAAAATCAGAAAGGGAGAATTAAAACTTTTCTCTGTTGCTCAAGAAATTCACCTCTTAGGAAATAGAGACACCAAATCTATCACGTATTGTTGTAATATATAACTGAAATTGCTAGCTTTTCTGAAAATACACCTTCCCTGATCAAGGTTTAATTAATGAGGCTGTCTCTTGCTGAAAAGGAATGGTCACCAAGGATAGACAGCAGGGGTGCCCAACTATGCCAAGAAATAGGACTTAATTGCTTATCATTTTAGATGTTATATTTTTGTAAGTCAACAGAAGAGTTTTATAAATACTATAGTAACTCTCCCTTTATAGCTCACCTGGTCGCTAGAAAACATACCTATGAGCTCCTTGTTGCGGACATCTAGTGCCATGTTCCTCAAGGCAGTTGCCACAGAAGAAACCACTCTATCGTTATCCATTCTCAGAAGTTCTACAAGGATGGGGAGCCCTTTTTCTTTGCGGACCGCCGCCCGGATGTACGCTGCAAACTAGTGAGCAAAACAAGGCATTAAGTAATATGGAACAGAGTTCAACTCTCAGATGTTACTGTCACCTAAAAAAGATGTTGTTTCCAAAAGATGAACTAACTAATAGATTAAATGTTTTCTTTCCAATTGGAGATTAAATCTGTGGTGTCAGTAAAGAGAAAACCATAGTTTAGGATAAAGATAGGCTGTAATGACTGATTTAAAAAGAAATCCCAAAGCCTAAAAATCTTAAACCACCATCTGCCAGATATTTTTGTGCAGAAAAGAGAAGGCAGCGATTACTTTCTACCTCGGATACATAAACATAATTAAGAAAGGATCTGTGTCTTCTTTGCAGTTGGCCCTTTGCCAGATCCAGAGGCTATAAATAGGAGTGTGGAGCTGGTAACCCATCAGCGCACATTAATGGAGAACCTGTCTCCATCAGGTCATTTTTTTCTGTTTTCTCCACAATAATATTTAGAGTTTAAAACCTTTCAGAGAGATTCTTTGGAAAATTTCCTTGCTTCTGAAAAAAAGAATTCTTCAGAAACACTGAGCAATATAATGCATACACACTGGTGAAAAAGTAAGTAAGTATGTTTATGTGTAAAGTGCTTTTCCATCAAGATTTGTTAGTTGCTGCTGCTTTTTTAAGTACATGGTCAAGAAATTCTTTTGTAGCTACGGCCATGCTACTCTGAACAAGCCCGATCCCACCTGATCTCGGAAGCTAAGCAGGGTCAGGCCTGGTTAGTACTTGGATGGGAGATCACCTAGGAAGACGAGGTGCTGTAGGTATAAAAAATAAAAAAATAAGGGATCATAATCTGACAAGGTCCTTGCAGTCTGTGAGGTCAACCAAGGGCTGACTCGCCTAAAAAAAAAAAAATTCTTTTGTGATTATGAGGCAAATCTGTACAGTGAGTAAGTTTGTGCACCGTGTGAATTGGAAATGAATGCTAAGTCATCAGGGAAACCCCACAAAAAGAAGAAAAAGGGTAATATTTGAAAATGGGCCTTTGATCCTGTTTTGAGCTTTCATTGACTTGTTCCAAGGCAATCTGTCATTCAAAATTTAGGAGAACTGAAAAACGTTGCTCATAAAACATCTAATATTTTCCTGCTGTGGTCAAGATATGAGGACAAAGACTTGCCAGCCCTTTATATTATTATGAGCATTAAAATATGTGACTGACCACTCAGTTCCTTGAGTGCCAACAGAATAGATTACTTTAATAACACAAATAAGAGAAAAGATGCATTTCAAAGATCATATGATCTTTCAGTAAAGATCATATGAAACAAATCTATTTTCCAACTCAAATAAAATCGAAAGGGGAAACAGAATACATGATCGCTATGGGATAAAACACTCAGGCAGCTTTACCAACTTCTCTCTCTGAAACCTGCAACAGAACCAATGCCTGTCTCACCTGGAGAACAGTGGGCTCAGCCTGCCCTGACCACATCCTTTCCTGAGCCCTGCAGTCATCACTGCTCCCCATGTAGCTCCCATCTGTGGCCATGATTATCTTGTTTTCTTAACAAGGATCCAATATTTTGACTTACTATTTTATTACTTTTTCTTATTTATCATTTTATATACTGTTAATATTTTAAGTGAGCTTACCACGTAACTTTCACTCACTAAATGATTCCAGAAATGTAATTTTGTACAACTCAACTCACATCTCTTTTGATTATTAAATTTTTTTTAACCATCAAAAGATCCTTGAGTCACAGGAAGCTGAAGGTGAATGCTGGGTCATTAACAGAAATATGATGAATACTTACATGCTGGGCACTATCCTAGATCCTCCACATTTATTATCTCCTTTAATCCTCACAACTACCTCAAGAGGTAGGTATTATCTCCATTTTACAGATGAAGAAACTGAGTTGTCAGAGATCTTAGGTCCCAGTTAATAAGTGGAGAGGCCAGGATTCAAAGCCAGGGTTCTGACTCTAGAGCCAGCACTGAGATGCTAAACTATTAGCACTTTAATTAAGAACAACAATAACAAAATAACCACACTGGCTTAGCAGTAGACCATAATTATCTGTTTACATTCATTATAACAGCTGGCTGCATGAAACAAACCATACTTAGGCCTAGCAATGCTTTTCACTTGCATGGGTAATACAGTGGCCAAAAGATTCTTATTTTGGGAGGTACTGATGTAAGAAACAGTAAAAAACAATGATCATAATAACTCTACTAAAATATACTTGGGAAATTTCTAGAGGCTGAACACCTTTCAGGCAAGGATTGTCTGGGAAGTTGTAAGATGTCATTTAAAAGTTTTAAGAACATGCTTATCACTGTAAGTGGTAACAGTAGGAAATCATCTTCAGTTTTCATAAAGAAGTCACATACCTACAGGGGATATGGAAACTTTTGCCATATGCATTCCCTGTAAGCATCTGAGAGAGGAGCAGTGGGACCCTCTCCTTCCCTGCATGGCTCCCCAACCTCAGCTCTAATTCAGGCCCTAGGCATCTTTCACCTGGCTCCCCAGTGAAATCCCAGCCTCTACTCTCCTCTTCTTTGAATTCACCTTCTGCACTGCCACATCTAATAGTGTTCTCATCAGCCTGTGTCCGATGTCTGCTTAAACCCTTTCAGTGGTGGCTCTGGTCTGTAGGTCAGGCCCCAGCTTTTGAAGCCTGGCTATCAGGTCTTGCCCTCAATGCCCCAGCAACCAGCCACACTGCCTTCACCTTATGGACTTTCTTCTCCTGTCCTTTTACTTGGATCACTCCCTGTACAGCCCCAACCTTAGATTCTGCGGGCTCAATTCTGCTCATTCTTAAAGATTCCATTTGGGTGGCACTGCCCCTCCTGGAAACTGCCTATGTCTTTGCTCTCACCTTTCCTTGCCTCTCCCTTACCTGCCAGGCTGGGTTAGATGTCCCTCTGTCAAGACTCCTGCAGTACTCACACCCTGTGTAGTCTACACTGTACTGGCTTGATTTGTCTGTTTTTCTCGCTAGCTTTCAGTTTCTCACAGGAAGGGCCGTGTCACACGCATCTTTGGATCCCGAGACTCAACTGCTCTCTCCCCTCCTTTTCCCTCTCACCCTTTGCAAACTCTAAACAACTGTGTCCCTTTCACCATCATTACTGATGTGACTGCACAGATGGAAAGGAGTGTGGACAAGTGGAAGAGCTTGTACCTTCCAGTTTCCAGCAGAGAGGTTCTGGAGAGATCCGGCAGAGCCTTCCAAGGTGGCTGGGTTGGAACTTTCTGCTAGAAGAGTCAGATATGGTTTCACCACTGACGGATGCCACAGCATCTCAACACCTTTGGGGGACTTAGACAGTCCTGGGATAGGACCAACTCCATCCCACTGAAAGACAAAGAATGCACATTAAATGTAAGCAAAATGAACACAATCTCCAACACCTGAAAACATCCCTCTCTGTGGGACTCAGCTATAGCTATGTAGAAAAACGATCATGAGAAAAAGTTTTTCTTGCCAAATATGTGATTCCTTCCTCTCGGAAAAATGAACTTTAGAGTTTTCATGTCAAATAAAATACTAACTTGATCCTCTTGTGGTGTTCTCTTTTTCTTTTTCTTCTTTTTCCCCCAGCAGCTTGGCTCTGAGTCTTTGCTGGGAGACTCTTTTCCTAGTAAGTCATCCAATTCGTTCAGCCCCAGCAGCCGGGCCTGAGGGACCTCCAGTTCCAGCCGATAGGACAGGTTTCTTAGGGTGCACACGCAGTTCTCCACAGTCTGAAACCCGACACAGCGTATAATTAAAACCATTGTAGCACATTAGTGCGAAATGCTTCTGTACTGGATGCCAGTAATTTTAAATAGATGTAGAATATGAAACAACCTGCTTTTTCTTATGGGAACCTGAAACAATCTAAAGAAAGAATTATGATTCTAGAATTTTTGTAGAATACCCAAATGACAAAGTGCAGAGCCATGCTCAGTCTGTCTGAGGATCTGATTTCATGATAACTAAGATGTGCAAGGCTCTGGAAGAGAAAATACCCAGTTTTCCTGCTTTAGGGATGCTGCCGTGGCAGAAATGCTGCCAAGTTGCCAGAACCGCACTAGAAATCCTCATGACAACAGGTGAGACCAAACCCCTCTCTGGGGACTGCCTCTCCTCCAAGTCCCATCTTTGTCTCTTCCTTCCACTCCACAAGTCATCCATCCCTCTGTGGAAAAGTTCCAGGCTTTCT
Organism: Macroglossus sobrinus; assembly: GCA_004027375.1. Taxonomy (NCBI): domain Eukaryota; kingdom Metazoa; phylum Chordata; class Mammalia; order Chiroptera; family Pteropodidae; genus Macroglossus; species Macroglossus sobrinus. The sequence continues at coordinate 997,232 of PVKZ01000206.1, forward strand.
TTCTTTGCTGACACTTTGCCTTCTGTATGTGGCCTTTTGTTCCTTAAAGTCTGTATCATACCTCTAATTGAGAGGCCAACTGTTGCCTCCTTGAGAGAGTCTAAAACAAATTCAGATTTTGCCTAGCTAGCTCCCCTTTCAACTTGCATACTCCTCTCTCAATTTTGTCTGCAGGTCTTTCAGTTTGATAAGCCTTAAATAAAAACTTGGCCATCAGCCTGAACTCTTCCTCTACTTTCTCCCTGAGGCTACCACTCATCATTCTTTTCTCTCTCAGACCTATATTTACAACTCAAGGACTTCTTATGGCCTCTCCTCACCTGGTCTATGCTGAACACCATGTAATTCAGCCGGCCTTGAATTCCTGACACTTTTAGTCAGTCTCTCTTTCCTGTCACTTTCCACTTTCCTCAGCTCCAACCTCCAGGATCTGGATGGCTGTCATAGCTGAAAAATGATGAGGAGAATGCCCTGCGCCAGGGCAGGGACGGAGAAAACTGGAGGGGAGGATAAGGGGCTCATGCTGGGAATAGACTGACCAGCATGACAACAGAGGGAGGAGAAAGGCCAACACTGGGGCTGTTGAGAGAGGCATCCAAAGCTGGTCCTGGGCTCCAGGCTATGAACTGCACTGGGGTGGGGGTGGGGTTGCAGTATCTTCACCAGGAACTTTCATCCAGTAGATACTCAAATACAGAGAGATCTGCTTCCAGCAGCAGGGAATACAGAATTGGAGGGGACAGCAGCAGGGGCAATCACCTTGATGGTGCACCCAGGAGAACCACAGGACCCTGCCACCTGTTAGGTCCTTTACCACATGGAGTCACTTAGTTTTCATGGTTCTAAGGCTATTTTCTTAAGTTGTCATGTCCTTGTTAACCTGTAACTTTTAGAGAGACTCTCCCTTTAATCTGGAGTGTGGCCTAATGAGGAGAACCTCAAGAATTCCGGAAAAAATTAATGGCATGCAAATAGCAGTGTCAGGCAGCTGCTGTTATCTGTCATCGCGCCCCCTCACATGGCCAGGCAGGCACTGACCTTGCTGTCGTAATCGGACGTGTTCACACATGTGTGGATCACATATAATAGTGAGTCCACCAGCCCCTCACAGGATCGCATTTGTTTCCGGGCTTCCTCTCCTGCAGAGCTGAGATTCCTAAATGGGCAGAGAAATGTGGGAGCTGCTGAGACCAACACACTTGTTAGGGATGGAGCCTACCTTAACGACCTGAGAGAATGGACAACAGATAGCAGCAATGCAGATCTGGTTTGAGAAAGTACTTTGGGTCTTACATTTTAACATGCCAAGAGCTCACAATAATATTTAGCTTCCCTTTTGAGCTTTGTATATCTCGTGTGATGTATTACTTTCTAATTTCCTAAAATAGTGATTTTGGGGACCATCCTCCTCAGTTTCCCCACTATCTAAAAAGAGAAGAATAATAGTAACTACCTCATAGGGTTATTGTGAGGAAGATATGAGTTGCTATATATAAAGCAATTAAAAAAGTACCTGCCACATTTATAAGCCATGGTTGTTATTTTTAAAACCTTTGTTAGGCCATAAGGTCCTTTCAGCCTGCTAAGCCTATTAGGTTTTGCATGTAGGTGCCATAAATGCTTCTTGAACAAACACAGGAAACATATCATTTTGTGTATAAACATTCAAATTAAATGTGGAATTTGCTTATCCTGCTATTTTTCTCATTTTTTTCAATTATAAAAAATATCCCAGAAATTTTTAGGTCTTATCAACATTGAAATTTTTGATATCAGTTTGCCTTTATGATTGATACCAAATTATAAGGTTCTATTATATGTCCTAATTAGATTCTAGGCTAACTCTGAGATTTTGCAAATCTTAAGTTTTTGTTTGTTTGTTTGTTTTTCTGGGGGGATGAGAGACACTTTCACCTGTGGTCCCTCCTCTATTTTTGTGTCGTCATCTCTTAGCAGCACTCATCAGCTGTCTTCTTCCATTCCTCTGTGAGCTCTGAGGACCCCTCACTGCTCTAGTTTTCCTCCCATCTTGCTGCCTTTCCTTTTCAGTTTCTTTTGCCCGTGGGTCCCTCTGGAGTCCCAGGACTACTTTGGTCCCTTCTTATCTTTACCTTTGTACTCTTCTAGGTAGCCTCTACTTCTTGTCCCTGGTTTTAATACAGTCTATAAACCCATGACTCCCAAATGTCCACCTTTAGCCTGATTCCTCTCTAGAACTCCAGGTTCATTTACCCAGCTGCTTTTCTGACTACCACGTTCTCAAAATGGACATGGCCCAAACTCTCAACTGCTCACCCCTCCAACCTTTCTTCTCCCTGACTTCATCTACAGCACTTCTGTGCTCCTAGTTGCTCCAGCCAAAGATCTAGGTGTTTTCCTTCTTTCCTCCCTTTGCTTCGCCCCTTTTATTCAATCTATTAGCAAACCTTGTGAGCTCTTCCTCCCCCAAACATCCCCAAATCTGCCTTTCTCTCCCAGCACCTAATCTAAGCCACTGTCATCTTGCCTCAAACACTGCAGGAACCTCATCTACTGTCTCCACTGTTGCCCATACACAGCCTTCCACATTGTAGCCAGAAACCATTCCCATCACTCCTGTGATTAAAATCTTCTGATGGTTTCCCATGGCACTCGAAATAAAGTGTAAGCCCCTTCCTTGATTTAGAAAAATCCTACAAAATCTGGTTCCACTCTGTGCCTTGACCATTAAGTTCTAGCCATGAGCTGACCCCTACCCCAGAGCCTTCATGCTACCTGTTTGTGTTGCCTAGAACTCATGTTTTCCTGATCACATCTTCAAATGAGTAGCTCCTTATGGTATTTCAGATCCATGGTTTAAATATCACCTTGTATGAGAACACCAAATTACCAAAGCGATCACCTAATAACTCCTGTGTCACCTTTTCTTATGGCACCCATTGTTATTTTGTCTGTGTTCTCCAATAGAATGTGGTTCTCTTAGAGCAGAGACCTAGTCTGTTTTGTTCATCACTGATTTCACACAAAAGGTTTTCACCAAATGTTTAGGAATTACTGGGGGTGGGGTGGGGGGGCTGAGCGTGTGTCCTGCCTCTGGGCTTTCCCAGAAGCCTGGCAGGCTGCCTGAGGAGTAATCAAAGCCTCCCTGGATCCAGGTGCCGGAGAGGACGAGATGCTGCCTCCAGAAATCATCAGAAGTGATATATAAGCTTCCCTTTGATGCAGGCAACTGAGTTAGAGAATTGGCCACTTTTCCAGGATCCTGACTATTGTCAACGCCCCCACTCTACCAAGGGGGCCGAGAGTCACCTGTTACAATACTGAAAGCCTTCAGAGCAGAAGCCCAGGCTCTTCCTCCCCCGATTTCAAGCTTTTTGTTGCAGAGATGCTTAGATGTTAAAAATAGTACTTTCTAATGTGTCAGACACAACACTAAGTACTTGACACAAGTTGATTCTTCACAGCTCTGGGGTGGTATTATTAACCCTATTCTAAAGATGAGGAAACTGAGGCTGAGAGTGAGATGGGAAGCTGGGCTGTCTGAGGCCAGAGTCCACTCTCATCGTCACCATGCCACTCTGCTCCAAGGCTTCTGTTTGCAGGTCCCAGGACATTGTGTGCTGGGGAAACTGGTAGAAATTGAGCTGATGAGTGTTAACGGCAAATAATGAGTAATACTGTGTACACTGAGGGGAGGCTTTATGGATTCTACATGCTAAAGATAATGACTGAAAATACTATTTGAACTCATTTTCATTTATTTATAAAATTCAAACCCAGTGATTGTTTAAACCACACATCTCTTTGTACTCTTTTAAAATCGAAAAGGTTTTAGCCATCGCATTTTGAACTTAAACAAAAACCAGGCCACGAACACATTAGCAGTTAGAATCTGATAACTGGAAAAATGCCGTTAAAGTGGAAAACACTGGAATTTTAGCAGAATTTCAGACTGAAATGCCTTTTTGGCTAAATCACAGAAGAGTCTCTTCAAGCTACTAGTCTGTATTCTTGGTGTTTTTCTCAAAGGATAACAAAGTCCAGTGGCCTAAATTTTGAAACAAATTTGGAAATTAAGGTAAGTTTTAATAAAACCAATCTGCTTATGACATATCATTTAATCACGGAATTAACTGGAAAGAAGAAATAAAGACTTTACCTCAGGCAGCCTGTTGTATTACGTAGAACGAGTGAAGTTTGAAATTTAATTTTATGATCATCATCAAAAGAAGAGTTATTCCATCCAGAATGTGGAACGATCACAGTGTTTGTTAAGGTTGAGAGAGCATCTCGAATGATTGTCATCTTTACGGCATCACATGAGGATAAATTCCAAAGAACTCCTAAAAAATGAGATTTTAAACATCGAATCATTATTTAGAAATCCTGCAGTTTCAGTAATGAAATAAACATGTTAGCCCTAATTGATATGAACTCAATCTGTTCCAAACCTAATCTATGGCCTGAATTTAAAACCAGGCTGGCGCTGGACCCCTAATAAATGCTGAGTGAACATATGTGAGCTTCTGGCAGTTACAAAGTCATAATAGTCCTTAAGTTTAGAGCCTATATATCTATAAGACAAGATGACTACACCTTTTGCAAAGCAAATTCATTACTTGGTGAGGGTGAGGGGCGCAATCTAATCATAGATCATACATATAAACAATGTTTGTTGTAAAGCTGTCATTCACTGCATTATTCCTTATATTCAATGTTCTGTGTGATGAACCATTTTTAGAACTTAGAAAAAGTTTCTCTTTCACAAAAGACTGACATGTCTTTCTTCATGCTCTTCTTACTTTTGCTACTGGAAAGCTCAAGCTTAAATATAACACTTGCAGTAACTTTATTGGCACAGAGGATACTTACATTTGCTTCATCTTCTTTAACTAGATAAGGTTTAGACATTTCTGTTTCTACTTTAAGAATTTTATTACCATGTGTTTTAGAAGTACAAGTTACTGCTACTCCTTTTGGATATAGGCGAGACTAACAATAAATTAAAAGTCACCCATACTGTAATTCATATCAAGATTGCTAGGATGAAATACCTGAAATGTGGTTTAGGAGAGTGTCATTTAAATTGTAAGCATATCAGAGTGTCTTTATTTCTGTGTTAACTATGAGGTGGGTTAAATTGTTAATACAGCACTCTTATTTTCTAATAATTACTCTTTCAGAAATTAGAGCAAATTCAAGATTTTACCTATTCTAATGTCGTTTCACATCAATGCATTTTCCTAAGTAAGAGGAAAGAAGGTGGAGGAGAGATGTTACAGTTTCTCTGTAGCTGAGGTCCCTCAGAGCTCTGCATGCCTGATATATCCTTGGCAAGCTGCTCAGAAGCCTGTGGAGCGCTGTTGGAACTATCAACACCCAAAACACGTGTGGCCTACAAAGGGGAGGGAGCTAGCAAAATCTGCCCAAGTCCATGGGGATATGTCAGCCTTGTGCATGTGACTGAGCAGGACTGCTGCTGCATTGCACAGTGACCAAAGATTGGCCTGGAAACAGACGACTTGGCCTTCTCAGGGCCTGGAGCAAGCAATGGCCCTTTATAAAGGGCAGTGGTAAGAGAGAGGGTACCTCTCCCACTCCCCACCGCTTTTTGGAGGGAGAGGTAAAGCAAAGGGCTAGAACTAAAGGTAGTGAAACAATACTCTGATCATAAATCAAGATAGGACTCCTCTCTGCCATCGCCTTGACCAGTCTACATGCTGTGGAGGGAATGGTCGATAATGGGGCTGATGCTTGGGCTCTGTACTGGGAAAATGTCTGGTTTCTGTGCTGCACTGTGCCTGCTCCTTTCTTCTTTACCTGCCTTTGACTTCTGCACCTTGACGGCTGGGTTTCTCTTGCTCCCCAAGGGCTTTCACCTTTCTCTCTGGTGACTCCACCACGACTACAGGCTTTCAGAACCTTCGCCTCAGCTGCAGCCATCCAGTGAGGCCCGAAGTGGGAGGGGGGCTTAGTTCAGAATCAGGACAATGATAGACCTTGTTTTATTTCTGAAAGCTTGTCCTAACCACCACAACAGACTACTTATATAATTATCTTGTGGCACACAACACATAGGTCCTGCTATGAGCACACACTGAAATGAACTTAAGTTCCACAAGCAGAGCTACTTCTCCATGGATTCTAACAAAATTTGCTATATGTTTCTACATAAAATGGTTTTAAACTGTACCCCCTGAATTCTAGTGGTATTGCTGGAACTCTTAGGGGCTGCCATGTGAGATGTGGAGAGAGAACTGGCAGCAGGGCTACAAATCCCCACTCAATTCATCTAGACTGGTTCCATATTTTTCTGTCTCAAAACTGGGATTCATTGTGTTTCTGCTATGAAAAAGAGTTCTGTGTCCCAAAGATAGCTGAAAAGCATTGTCTTAGTGGAAACATATTAGAGGACTGATAATTATGGAAGGGACCTGGGAACTAAGGATGAGAAATGAGTCTCTAAAAGTCTGTCCTGACTCAAGTAACAGGAGATGGGAGAGAAGACAGAAAAAAGGGCTGAGGCATAGATGGGTTCCAGGAATGGGACTTTACTATTTCCTGCAAATGAGGCCAGTCATACTTGACCCAGGGGACCAATGGGGCCTGCTGGGGCATGAGCCAGCCATAGGGGAGCAGTGGCCCACAGTGCATCAGCAGGGAGGGGTCATTTCCTAACCTCTACTGCTGACAATTTGTAATGTGTGGCTCCTAATGCCATGGGAACAAACTATCTTTTTGTCAAAGCCTTTCAAATTCCTCACTCCACGAAGTTCAGCACATGGGGAATAGTACCATTTTCCAGTACTTAGAATAAATGCATTCCAGCGAAGTTAAGGCAAGGTTTATGGAAAGTAGAGCCTATCATAATACAGGCTACAAGTATAAAATTAGATATCTCTATAGAAAATCAAACAGTGTGAGTCACAAACTTCAGGTGAAAATATGACTAAGAAGGGGGTGGTTCTTTAGTATGATGTATCTTGGAGCTGATGCCGGGAAGTTCTTTGATTGTTAGCAGAAAAGCTTGTTTTTTTGTGGTTGCTGCATCCTTACCTACTTCTGGTAAGAGGCTATCCCAGATTTGTGGAGTCCCCTGATTTTCTGTGCAAGTACTAGACTTTTGTCCTGCTCTTTCTTTTTCTTTCCCAGCATTTAGAATGTCCAGTGGAATTTTATGTCATCCTATTAGCCTTTACATCTACATGGGATTGAAAAGCATAAATGTTCATGTCAATATAAATAATATTAACACAACCATTTACAGTGGTTTTATTGTGTCAAGAATTGTGTGCTTCACATATAATACCTTAAAAAAGTCAAGTGGCACAAAATTAACTTCCCATTTAATTACTTTGTAGGCCTGAAATTCTACATTGATTTTTTTAAAGAATGATGCACATTTGTCTTTAATTCAATTTAAACTTTCATTAGGTAAGTATATTGAGGAACAAATACTGTCATCATCCATTCTTTTATATGTTTTGTTACACATCTACAGAACACGTAATAGGTGCTAAAAATATTTGCTGATGGTTCCAACTTAATAGTTTGTATTTGTTTCTGGATTTCCCTTTTATTTCCTGCCTGTCAGACTTAGCTCAAAGTATTACCTCCCTTTCATGCCCTTTCTTAAGACTCAGTATTTGGAAGTGTCTTTAAGGTCTATAACTAGGGGGAGAGGATCAGAACAATGTTCTGGATCTTTAAGAAAATTTGCCAGCACAGTTTTGCCTGCTTTTCATATGAGGACCAAAACAGATGGTTGTTGAAACCACCATCCTAGCTAAGGGGACAGGAGAATCCCATTGCTGTGCCATCACCCAGAACCCCCATTCTTCAAATGGGGCAAAATGGAAATGACCAGTGCTGCCAATTATAAAAGCTTAAATTGTTAAAAATATGTAACTCTTCAGTAGATAAACTGACTATGCTACTTTTTCAGTCAACTGAGATGATTTATTGATCATAAAACCAGTCTTATAGTATAGAAATTCAGGCTTTAATTTCTGCAACTTCAAAAAATGTTCAAAATTATTCTTGATCAGAAAATAGGAGAGATTCTATTTTTCTAAGTCTGTGGCATTCAAGGGACTCACACAAAGCCAGCTTTATCACCTGTATTATAAGTTATATTATCCCACTGATCTTGCATTTTACAAAAAGCTATAACGCTTGGCATGGATTTAGCTGGCCATTTCAAACAGCCAAGCAAGTCTCAAATATTGGCTTTTCTCCCACAATTTCTGTTTTAAAAATAATGCTATGGAAAGCCAAACAAACTGTTCTGATCAACTACTGCCGAATGAACAAAGTTCAATTAAACTTAAAAGCCTTAGCTATGGATGATTAATTTGGCTTGTCCACTCAAAGTCTTAAGAACAGCTAATAATACCTGTGCACATTCTACTTCACTAAGGTAGTAATAAAACAATGCTCCCTCCACTAAGTCTGTCTAAGACTTCATTTAGTGGGTCAGGAAGGATGCTGCTAGAACAGTAAGTAAAATATAGAAAATACAGCAACTCTGGGATGTAGCAAGATTGATGAGAAAATGCAGAGCTATAAGATTAGCATTTTCCATCAACATGATAAACCTCTAGCTCTAATACCCTAATGCAAAATCTGCTTCAAAATATTTTGTAGCACACTCCACTATCTTCTAGTTTCCAAAGAGAAAGTTAAAAATAAACTATAATTTGGTTTAGAAAGCTTGAAATTTTTATTTAATTTAAAGCAATTAGTTATTTTATATAAAAAATATATTTGTATATATATGAAATACATACACACACAAACTAATTTAGAAGATATTAGGGAATCTTATGCATATTATTTTAGTAAACTTTGCTTATTCTCTACCACAGGAAAAAGTATGTGCAATTATGAGTAACCAATAATGACAATGAAATACTGCCATGAGAGACGAAAGTTCATTTTCCCCACAAAGAATGAATAATTAAAATACCATTTCATATAAATCCTATGCTACAGAACTTTAAAAGAGCTCATGTTTAAATTTAGCTTTATAGCTTATTCTAATGACCAACCGATAAATTTTAGTCAAATTAGAAACTGATTATATTGATTAGTTAAAAGAACAGCACTTGTTGAAAAATGTATTTTTTAAAAGACACTGAAAACCAAACAAAGGGCATTTGAAAAATGCAATTTCTTTGGTAGCATACATACATAACAGCTTATACAATTGTTTTTCTGATATAATAGATATCTAAAACCATCAGTTTTATATAGTGTTCAATTTACTCCCAGTTTTCTAATTATCAAAATCTCCACAAACCCCCCCACCAGTGTTTACAGACATTGAAAAAAAGAAAGATAAAATAGCCAAAAATACTAGTGCACTTCAAATATTGACATGCCCCTCCATTTTCTTTCACAAGTTAGTCTCATGTTTAGCATCTGTTCTTGATGTTTGTGTTTCAGTCATGCTTTTTCACACAATGTCCATGAGGTAAGTAAAACTACTAAAGTTTTAGAGGTGTGGAGAGTATTAATTCAGAGAACAGGCGATGAGGTCTTGGCCCCATCATTCCTGGCACAGAATGTCATGACAAGCCACTATCATGACTATGCTTCAGTTCTTTGGGGGCGAGAACACTGCGTGGTAGGATGCATTCGCCACTCCTGGCAACTGTGCATCTATGGACTCTTTGAAATAGACTGGGGTCATGTGTATCTACCCTGCAAGGATCCTTGATAAGTCAGAGTAGAAATATTAGACTAATAGAGAAAATGTAAAACAGCAGGCTGTAGATTGCATCTGAGGGTTGGAGTGTGTGCGACTCATAAAACTCATGTTGTGGATAACAGCAGGGATGCGGGCCTCTACAGCTAGGGCTCTGCCATGCCTCCAATGTTATTTCCGACTAGTGTCTGGTTGAAACACTCAGAATCTAGCAAAGCTACCCCTCCACTTCTCTCTGAAGCTCTCCCATAACTCTGGTGGGGTTTTTATAAACTTCTGTGACTTTTTGTTAGAAAGAGTAACGTCAAGATGCTATGGTTACTACACCCTGTCACAAAGTAGCCACCTTCATCCTTATCCAGTAATGCACCTCATGCCTTTTAGATATATGTTACTTATATAGCAGCACAGCATAGACCTGCATTGTCCAGTACAGTAGCTGTCAGTCACATGTGGCCACCGAACACTTGAAGTGTGGCTAGTCCAAATTGAGATATGCTGTGAATGTAAAATACATGCTGGATTATGAAGAACTGGCACAAAAAAAAAATGATTGCAGAACATCTCATTAATAATTTTTGGGTTGCTTGAAAGTTGAAGAAGTTGTTGGAACTACTGGGTTAAAGAAACTACATTATTAAAATACATACCACCTTTTTAATGTGGCTACTAGGAAGTTCAGAATTACATGTCCTGCATTATACTTCTTTTGTGTACAAAGTGCTGATAGAGATGCTGTTCATTTTATGGCAGATTCTAAGGGAGACATGTGGGTGACTCCTCTGCTTTCTAGAGGCTTTGCCATAAACACTTAATGACACAAGGCAGCCAGGACAAAACACCCTGTGTAGGAAGAACAATAAGTACAGCTCGCACATTGTTTGAGCCAGGCAATCCACATCCATCTTCACACAAATTCCAAGCAGTGGGGACAGTGCACCAGGGAAGCTGGTACCAGAGAGGTGATTTGCCTGGAGCCACAGAGCTGGAAGGAAACAAGATCTGACTCCACAGAGGACACTCATTCCCTGACACTATGCTGCCTCTCCCAGGATGTTTTTACAAGTGCAGGATCTAGGGAACTAGAGACCACCACATCTGGGCTGGAGTGTGAAGGGCAGAGGCCAGGGAGCAGCAGAAGAGGCAAAGCCTCAAGGCTGGGGTTAACCTAGAAGATGAGGACAGGGTAAGCAGATTTGACTGGCAGGTGGGGACGTGTGGAATTCAGGGAAAGGCGTCACCCCAGGGACAACAGTTAGGCTGATGCAGCAGGAGGGGCAGAGCCCAAGTTCCAGGACAGCAGTTTAAGAGAGATGTGATGAGGAACTGAGGAATGAGGAGGGGATGGGAAGGCAAGATAAAGGGGGAGTGCTTGTTACGAGAACTGGAACCTGATGCAAGCTGAGGGTGGCGTCAAAAACGAGCCAAGAATGCGACATATGTGTGAGAATATGGTGCTGTAACAGAAATGAGGAAATCAAGCGGGGAGTGGGAAGGCAGCAGTGCAATAAAAAAAATGTCTGACATCTGTGGCTTCAGGCAAATCACTCAAGCTTTCCACCAGGACTGGAACAAATTATAAAACTGAAATGGAATTGAAACAATGAAAAAGCAATTATTATGAGAGTGGGACAAAAGTATTGTCTTCGGTGATAGAAATGCCTTGCTTTGGATAAATTCTAAGGAAAACAAGTCATGGTGGTATATAATCTTTCCCAGGGTTCCTAAGATGCTACCAATTCAGCAGAGGTTCCTAAAATGTTTGTAGTGACTCCCAAGAGCAGTTCATGTGCAGTCATGAGTCTGGCTTATATGCAGGGCTCATGGCTTTCTTCTTCCTGCCCCTGCTGCCAGGTTAGCCTGCCTGTTGCAATTCCTACTGACCAGCGCAGCTGTCCTATATGGTGGGCAGTCCAGCTACCTGGAGACCTGGGTCCCACTGAGAGGCCAGTAGGCCTTGTCTTGTTCACCTGGTTGCCCCCTTGAGATTTCCTGCACACAGCTAATGCATACTGCATGTCAGGCATGAGACAGTTAACTCAGGTCCAGCTGTGGTCACAGTGGTCACTAGCCCTGGTTTCAGTAGCAGCTGTGAGTGAGTGCTGAGATGATCCAAGAGAGAGAAGCTTCCCAGGAGGGGGCTGTGTGGACCTGGAGACCTGTGCTAGCCATAGACACTACCTGGTGGGGCCCCTGCCTACATATTCATTTTGAAGGGGATTGTTTCTGCTTTTTAAATTTTCCCCAGCTGAAGGATATGAGTGATAGATCTTTAGTCTTTAAAGATCATAAGGGTTAGCCTGTGTTTCTGTGATTTTTCAGGTACAAAGGTGGACCACAGGATCTTGAAAAAGATCTATCAATTTCTAGAGACCCCTTTAAAAGACTCACATTTGCATTTCAACATATCCTTCTTTATTCTAGGTAACTTTCCAACTTCACGGGTAGGCTGGAGAGGATTAATAACATAATGCAGTACCCTGGAAAGATATTTCCACTGAAAATAAATCAGCTTACAACTCAGAAATGCTGACTGAGATTGCTTCTGAGAAACATAAAGGACGGTTCTGCCATCAGGAGGGGTTTGTATAGGCTACTAGGTCATAGGATGGGAAATCCTTCTGAGAGAATCGCTCTGAGGCAGAGGTGGCAGCGACCAGGCCACCGGGTTGTTCTTCAGGTTACTTCAGCCTCTGACACAGCAACAGGTCATTCACACTATCACAGAGATTTACTGAGACACAGTCACTGAATTTATATGTTCCACAGATGACTTTTACACATTCTAGGAATGTGCTTATTCATTTGTAACTGCACTAAATCTTCCACCTTGTTATTTGGTACCAACAGAAGAGGTTCAGAGACAAAACTGCCTCCAGTCCTAAGCTATGGGAAATCAGACAGACTAAGAATCTGCAAAGTAATTGAGAGACGTGAACTGGAGTCTCTCAGGCATCTTCTTTTTAGACTTTCATTATATGCCCTCATCTTTCTTGCCAATACCATCTGGCCGTCTGGTCTACCAAGGGAGGGCGTTCTTATGCAACTGCTCTTGTGCTGACATGTGCTACTCTGACCGACGGTTGACTACTTGAGTTGTGCAGGGGCCCTCTGAGTCAGCCTACACACAACACTGAAGGTCATATTCCACTTAGAAGCTGAATCTTTTCATCCTCAGACTATAAATCTTGAACTATTCACAAGACTATAAAATCACATTTCACTTATTTTCGAAGCATCCTACAGCTTAGAAAACTGATTATAGCTGATCATTAGTTTGATGTGACTGTGCTAGTGGCCAAGTTAAAAAATATTTTTCTATATTCCTAGGTGAAATTCTAAGAGTAAAGGCAATAGAGTGAAACTTTTTTCTCTTTTCCTTTCTGTATTCTGTAAAGACATGTAACAGTCCACAAGGCTGCTGTCTGCTGAACTTTAGCTTGGTTCACACACCCTTCCTTAGTACATGACTACCATTTTATTACTAATTTACTATCTAATTAGAAATATGGAGCTATTGATCAGGAAGGGAATATGCCCAATTTCATGTTCTGCCCTATATCTGGAATCAATTGCTGGCATTAAAAAATTTTTAAATAAAGGCGTAGAAATATTTTACTTAGCCATGGGGATGAATAACCATTGGAAGAATTGTCATTTAAACAAAGTCTATTATTATTTAAGAACAAAGGTCACTTTTTGGTATTTGACACCAGTGTTAGTAGAGGTGACAGAGGTGCGATAGTTTGGGGATATCTGGTGTATTAAAAGGTAGGTCTCCAGATTCTGTGCATGTTCTTCCATATCTACAGTTTTTTTTTTTTTAAAGATGCTTTTAGGATGCTCAAAATCTCAAAGCTCATATTTCCCAACTTAGAAACACTAATTTAATTATCTTGAACAAATGAGTTCAGTAAGAACAAATGAGTTCTTTTCTAGTGACAAGATACTTCTATATTCTATCCATAGTTTGTGGCCTAGCAGACATTCATTTTATAATGCAACTGGGGAAAACCATACTTCATCCAACTTTCAAGTTTAAGCACAAAAAAGGCAAAAAGTACCTTTGTAATAACAATAATAATAATAACCTTCAATCTACGCACCCACATACATTAGCAACCACAAAAAAAAACCCCATTAGGTTTCAATCTGAAAAATGTTCGACACAATTAAGAAAACACAAGAATCATGTTGCATTAGAGAACTATTTTAATTAACAATGACAGCCAAACTGTCTTGGGAAAATACACTTGGCGAAAAACATTTTTTTCCCTCTTCATAAAAATGTGCCAAAAATGCAGGCCCACGGCAGTTATTAAATTTAAGGTGAAGGCAAGGCATCTTTTAAAAAGAATGGCTAAAATTTCTTTATTTAAGTACATTAAAACTGCGAAACTGAAACAAAGGGGACTGGAAAAAGGGCTTTGGATTAATAACTAGGTAGAATTACTTGGTATTAAGAATAATAAACACCTAGTTTCAGTGGGATACTAGTTTCTTCAAATAATGCAATATTTTGAACACATCACCTCATTGTACTTTATTAATTACTTCATGATCCCCAGTTGACTATAATTTCTATGGAAGAACTCTTAGGCTATACTTACAAAGGCCAAGCACTGTGTAAGGGTTGGGCCACAGTAATATGAGGACAACACTGGCTAAACACTGACATTTGGACGGATGTTTTATTTTCAAAGGGGACTTGATAGAGATGGGTACCTTATAGGGAATGCTGGGTGACGTGGTCACATAGCACCCTGCTGCCATGTCTCTCCTAAAACACATTTTCCATTTTAGGAGAGAGCTGGGAGGCTGGACTTAGAGCTAACAGGTCTCTCTTAGGGCCATTTCTCGGCAAAATGAGCTCCAGAGGGCTCATCTTCCTTGCCTTCTCAAGTATTCTTAATGTTTTCTTGTTGCTTTAGGAATTATCCGTGGCTCAGCCTTGACTCCATGAAGTAATGAGCTCCCTGTCTCTGTGGGTTCAAGCACATGATGGGTGATAATTGTGTAGAATCTGTACGGGGGATTGTGCATTGGATGGCTGATTGGATAAAATAAATTTTGAGGTCTCCTCCAATTCTGTGATTCTATGAATTCAAGACAGATTATGATTATTTGACTTGAAGAGTTACTGAAGAGCTCAAGGAATTTTTGATGTCATGCTTTAAAACATCAGAGATTAGTTACTCTTAAAATATTACTGAATATCAGTTAGGGTTGCTACCATTACATTTTGAAACTGAGAAATGTGAATTAACTTTACTGTCTTCATAAATCGTGGCAAATATATGTATGCATACAACACACATACACATGTAACTACTCTAGATTTATATTACAATTTGGTAGTTTCATATGAGCTAAATGATGTTTATATACAAATCAAACTCGGCTAAAATTTAGCCTTTTGGAACTGGAAATTCATTTCTAAAGTCCTCTGTTCTAGCTCCTTTACATGGAACAAATGAATGTTTATATTCTGACCATGCCTAGTCCAAAGTAAAGACAACTTTGGAAGAGAACATTTTAAAAGCAAATAGTCCATATATTAGAATAAATTATTAAGAATAAAAGTGTATAGTTATAAAACAATTCTTAATTTCTCCTACCTTGCAAGTATGTCCAAAAAATACTTCCTAAAGCCTTAAAGCTACTGGCAGCTATTTCCAAAAAAGGAATATGAGGTTGTTGCTGGTTTTACATTGGAAGTATTTCCCAGTCTATTGGGGAGATAGCTCTTTTGGAATTAGGAACACTAATATCCTCCTTTCAAGTACAGGGTCCATGTCTTAAAACATCTTGTGTTCTCAGCGACCAGTACTGTAGCCATGCATATATGATAACATATAGAGGAAAACATCTAACTTAGTACTCACATCCAGCACCAGGTAAATTAGTACATAAAAGCCCTAAGGAGTGAGGTCTGGCTGTACTTCAAATAAATCTGACTTATTCTCAAATGAAAAATACCACACTGAACTTTCATGTTCTTTTCTTCCTGTTTAACACTAAATCTTACAAATTCTTTGAGCTCAGCTCAGAAAAATCACTGTAACAGTTTCTCCCAAAGAAAAAACCCTCAGAAACAAAACTCTAGCAAAGACTTACTCCTCTCATAAGAAATTATGATAAAAGAGAAAAAAAGCAGTATATTAAGAATGTAAGAACTAAATCATGATTAATCTGTCTAGTTAATCAAAAGAGAACCAATCTGAGTATGAAGTTATCCTTCTAACATCATGTGGTCCCTGGATCATTGCTGACCTCTCAGGAAGTTTATATGTATCACTCTGCAGCCTTGTCGGCCGCACAGGTACGTTACTGGGAGAAGATACTTGGACATTACATGGTAAGTCCAAAGTGATGGGAAAGAAAAATCAAACAGTGAAAGAAAGCACTTGCTGACTACTATAATACTGTCTTCTCTATGCCTTCCTAAAAGGGAGCATTGGGTAACATTTTGGGCATTATCGTAGTGATTGTGTTAACTCCTAGGATGGCTGTATCGATATTCTTAATCTGATTTAGCTTGCTCTAAATTTCATTTTATACACACACACACATATGTATGTACATATAAAGAATTTACTTTTTGGTAGTGAGAGGGTGAGATGCCTCGAAAGTATTTTATTTAAAGAGAGTACATAATAATAAACCAATATGGGATTTAGATGTGCCAAAGCATTCATATTCAAACATTAAGGTGTGCAGTCCAATCCAGAGTTTATAAAGTATTTTCTACTTTGACTATATGTTTCATACCTTACTTGGAATGCAAGGTACTTGTATTTCGAACATTAGAACATTATGAGAAAGTTGATTCTCCTTAAACATCAGATTCATGCTACCTTCCCACATGTTACTGAATTTATTTGACAGAACTTATGGCTCTGCTTTCATAATGGAAACCAGTGGGGAATGGGATTAATTTTGAAAAAAATGTTGTTAAAAATTTTCAATTAAATATTTCAAGCATGAAATATAGCACAACAATTATAAAACAAACACCCAGTTATCCATCATCCAGCTTTGTTAAATATTAATATTTTGTCTTTTCTTTGTTTCAGATTTCTTTCTTTTTAAAGAAACAGAGTTGGATTATATCCCCAAATGCCATTTTCTCCACCCCTGCCCCCAGGCCTGGGGTAACCACTCTCCTGAATCTATTATCATTAAAATGAAAAAAATTTAACTGTTTTGCATATATCAAAAATTGATTTACAGCCACAACCTGCATATTTAAAATTTTTATACAAATAGTATCATCTGCACTTATTTTGAACATGTTTCTAGAAATTTACCTATCGCTCTATAGCACTTATTTTAACCCTTGCATATGCTTTCGTTGTTAAAATGTACTGCCAGTTATTTAATTATATTCCTATCAGTGAATACTCAGTATTTCCCCCTAATTCTCCATTATAAATAATGCTGTCATTTATTTGCCCTCAAGTAGAATCGTTCTTTCATCTTGACCTCAAGCACTCTTGAACCCACCCAATGGTGTTGTAATACCCATTCTCTTAAGACAATGCCTCACTCTGTTCCTCCTGGTCTGTCATTCTCCACACTGGACCACATGCCTTGACCATGAATTATTTCTCTAATTATTCCCTCTTCTCCACCACCACTCCTTCTATTATTGATACAGTTCGAGCTGTTATCTTTAGACTACTGACATTCTCACAGGCCTCTGAGATGCTAGGCTTATCTCTTTCTAATCAATCCTCCACCTTGCTGCCTGCTGGGAGAATACATTTAAAAGCCCAAACTGGCCATGCCATGCCCTAGCATCACTCTCACTGCATATGGGACACATATTTTTCATAGAAGTTCCCCAAACCAGGCCAGCATTTCTCTCTGGCCATTTTTCGTTCAGCATTCTCTTCCTGCTGGTACCTCTGACCGTATAAACCATTCCATGCTGGCTCTGAGCACCTCTGCTTATGACTGGAAATATTCCTGTTTATCCAGCCAATGCCTCCTCATCCTTTAGGACAACTTTGGTTTCACATTATCCAGGGAACTTCCCTAACCCCATTCGCCACTTTTCACAGACATCCGCAGAACCACTTGTGTTCCTCCGAATCTGAGTGCTACTTGAGGGCAGGGGCTGAGTTTTATTCAGCTTTACATCCAGGGACCTAGGAAAGCATCTCAGATACTAAAAGGCATTCGGACACTGGCTGAGCTGAAGTGGAAGGTAGCTAATCCATTAAGTATATTTTATTTTCACAATAAAGGAAAGCCAGTCTACTTAAAATAAGTAGATTTACTATGGAATGCATAATAAAAAATGACATATTCAGCCCTCTATGAATAAGACATCTGTTAGACACCACTTATGCATCAATGTGTATAACTGCTACTAGTAGCACTGCAAGTGCCTTTTGAATCACTAGATTAAATCACAGTCAGAGTTGAGATCACTATATCATCATCACCTACCCAGAACCTCCAACTCCTTCACAATGCACCATACAAGGGCATAGTCAAGACTGTTTTCAACAGTTCCTCCAGGACAAGATCACATGCTATACCTACCTGTAACAAGCTCCCTTACTTCTGCATCAACAGATTTTCTCAACAGTCGCAACAAGGCAGGTATCCCACCAACATTCTTCATTGCTATTTTATTTTCATCAGTGGACTTGCCAAAAACAAGGTTTCGGAGGGCACCACAAGCATTCTTCTGAACTTCCAAAACTCTGTGGTCCAAAAGATCAACCAGATGCTTGATTCCCCCTAACCTACATACCTAGAATAAAAAATATTAGGTACCAGGAGTAAGTGACAGGTTATGTATGTATCAGCAATCAAACAAAAGTCCACAATGGAAAGATGATGGGAAACGGACAACTCCAAATAATCGTAAAAGGTTCCTTTGTATTCTAAATAGCACATCTTTTGAAAATGTTAAGGACATTCTCTAAGACGAAACTCTTTTCCCTGGTTCATAGCTTAAAAAGGGGAAGGGAGATCGAGGTGGATAATGGCATGTGCAGGTAGCACAGTCCTACCCCAAGACTCTACACACATACGTCGATGTGCTTTCACTCCCAAGCACAATGAAGACACAAACACAACAAAGCTGTGTGCAGGGACAGAGATAACATAGGAAAGCATTTTTGACTGAAGCCATTTGGTTTTTAGAATTGTCTCTCTAGTCTTCTCTCCCTAAATTTTCTTCCATTTGTCGATTCATTGGTATATCGCATGAATATTTCTAGGTTTTATTTATTGCATCCACCTTTAGATCTATAACTGGTATGTTGTTTTACACGTTAAGTTGATGAGAGACACAAGTTCTACATGACAATGCAGGGGGAAAAAAAGGCCTAAAACACTGAAAGAAAGAATCTGTATGCCAAAAAAACTTTAAAATGTGAAATAAAATATTCATATATGTTCAGTATTAGTAACGGTTACAAATTCTCTATAACTTTACTAAATTATATGTTGGCACCAATCTTGTCCAGAATCTCATAAAATAGATGAGTTTATTAGTTTCATATGTACCACGATTTTTATCTAATAGATTTTTGAAAAATACTTAAAAAATGCAGGTTAAATCAATTTTAGCTTCATGTTTTATAAGCAACCATATAAGTGGACGTGATATGAAAATGCTAAAAGCACTCTAAGAAGTATACTCATTGTAGTTTTTCCTGGGAAATATTGAACTACATAGTTCATTCAGTAAGAGTATCAAAATATCTTTCTAAAAGGGCAACCGGTAATTTCTTAAGCACACAAGCATGCAACGGCCAAATGGAAAGGCACTGCCTCTCCCTAGGCATCCTGGGCACTGGTCTTGTACCTCCATCTTCACTTTGTTGTCACCGAAGCACAGGTGCTGCAGGTAGGCTGCCGCATTTGCCTGAACTGAGGGGAACTGGTGCTGCAACATGTGAATGACCTCAGGCAACTCGGGATCACGCCAGGCAAACTCCCTACAGGAGAAAAACACGGCTTCAAAAAGAAAGGCCTATGTTTTAACAATATAATGAATGAAACATTTGGCACAAGAAACAAGCTCAGCTGAGACCAAAATCGGAAGTTACAGAAATCCGAAAATATGTATATATGTAAATAATTTTTCCTCCCTGACGAACATATGCAGAGGCCCAGATGCTTATGATCTTAAAAAAATCATGATGCACAGGAAGAGATTCAAGGGAACAAAGGACGTTCTTAATAACTTTTTCATCCTTGTTTTCTCCCTCTTGATTTTAATTTTATACCTTTCAGGTAAACAAATGCACTTTACCTAGATGAGATGTCATGCTTGAGGAGAGATTAAGAACGGCTAGTGGGACTAAACAGATCTGGTGTCAGCCTAGAAATAATAAATACTGTGGGCCTGATGGTTTTTAAAAAACTTAATATTTATGATTATTCTTGATTATAAGACAGAAACATAAAAAATTATAAAAAAGAAAAATTATTTTATCAGTAATCCTATGTACAAAAAAACCCCCTACTGTTGACATTTCCTGCTGGTCTTTTTTCTACATACGTATGCAAAGAGTCACGTGTGTGCATATAGAATTTTTTCAAAGACCTGATTACTATTAAATGGCACTTAATATTTTACGAGTACCTATTCTGTGTCACGTACTATCCTAGGCATTCTATATATGTTAATTCATGTATTCTCATAGCAGCTTTATAGATTTGGAGGTTGAGACAGAAAGGCTAATAAAGCCACATGGCAAGCTAATAGCAGAGCAAGATCTGAACTCAGGCAATCTGCCTTCAGTCTGTGGCCTCTGCACTATCCCATTACTTGTATAATGAATATACAATCATATTAAGCATACATACTTTTTATAGTTTGCTTTTTCAGGTACTACCACATTGTCAGAATTTTCCTCTGGAATCCTTGTTAAATGTGTGCTTGTATCATATGAACATCAGCTTCTTACAAATGGTTCACAAAGCAACAAATTTGTAGACTTTGATTACAGGATAAAGTTAACTGCTGTTCCAAAAATAGATTAATATTCAATAAACTTAAAAATAAAAAAAATCCTTTAAATTAATGATCCAATTATATTTCTACTGCCCAGTTTTTAAAGGCCCAGAGTCTCTCTTGGTCTGGGAAAGCTCCATGTATTAACTTGCTTGTCCACTACAAAAGGGGGCAGGTCATTCCATACCTGCACACATGACCACCGATTCAAACAAATATTTAATGAATCCTTACTATGCTGCAGGTACCATGGTCAATGCTGCAGATACAAACATTGAATAAGATGTGGTTTTATGGACAGGGTCTTATATGCCAAACTAAAAAGTTTAGTCTTAATACTAATAACAAGTGTTATTATTTATTGAGTTTCTCTGTGTCAAGCATTGCGTCAATAGCTTTATATGCATTATCTAATTTACCTTGACTGTTGCCCCCATGAGATAGGCACTATTAAATAACATTAGATATAGGCAAGCAATCTGGAATTAGTAATTAAGTGGTGGAGGTTAGTGAAGCCCAGGTGGTCTATATATTGTCTCCACATAAGCAACAGAAGCTAATGGAGATTTTGAAGCAGAAGAGTGAAAGAATGTGACATGGTTACATTTATCACAGATAACTTCGGTGGTCTAGTAGAGAATGTACTAGAATCAGAAAAGACTGGTGGTGAGAAGACTATCCACTACCCACACATTTTCTCAAGACAAAATAGAGCTCTCCTTGATTTTTCTCTTTCCTTTACCTTTCTTATCCAACCCATCAGCAAGCTCTGTTGACTATCTTCAACATATTTCATATAAATCAAACCCATCTATTCTCTCTCTTGTCAGGACCACTCTAGTAACCTCCTACATGCTCTCTCTGCTTCAAATACCACCCCTTTCTGTGATCCACTCTGCACAGCAGCCAGATGATCTTCTGAAAACTCAATCAATGGAGATTTCTGGCTTGAGGGATACATTGGATGATCATGTTATTAATAGACATTAAGAATACCTCAAATGCCAGAGGCAGGATAACACAGCAGAAAAATCACAGACTTTAGAGTTAGACTGCCTGTGTTGAAGTCCCAGGTTCAGTTTTACCATCTGTAAAACAGGAACAATAAAACTATCACCTTTACCTTCTAAGTCTGGCTGTGGTAATTGTGATGATGCATATTAAAATATTTTATATACTTCAAATTATTATACAGGTTTTATTAATGTCTGTCATTCCTAAAAAATGAACTATTATATACATACATATATATATATATATATATATATATATATATAGGCATTCTCTGCAATAATAGGTATCCCTCCATGCACTGAAACTATTTTACTGTGTTAACTAATCATGATGAAAATCTGTCTAAAGTCCATTATGTAAATCTATGCTGTATTTAAGAGTGCAAGGAGTGTGATTTACTCTTTCCCTGATGACTCATAATCAAAAAATTTTTACAAAGAAAAATTTTTGTTTCTTTAAATGGCACAGGGGTGGTCAAAATTTTCTGGCAACCTTGGGTCAGACATCACAAAAGGTAGGCTCTAGTTGGAGTAGGGCAATGAGGCTTGGTTGGCATCAACTTTAACTTTGATTTTCAGCAGACGTTTACCCTGGAAAGACTGCTATCAATTCAATGCCTGCCAGGATTTGCTTCATTAAAACCTAAGTCTAGACTTTTGTTTTTATCCATGATTGAGTAACAGGTACTGGATTTTGCCCTTTTACCATAAACAACTATAAAAGCAAAATAAATGAATGAGGAAACTGTTGTTCTGTCCTGAACAACAAGTTACAGAAGAATGTAATCTTCAAGAGAAGGGAATTACCCTATGAGCTCCATATTCACCTGGCTTTCTGCCTGAGGGCACTTTTTGGATCATTGCATAGGAAGTGAGCACATGAAGTAGAACAATGATGGGCTCAGCGGTCTGAGGAGGAGACTGGGGGACTGGAGTGGAAGGAGTTCTGCAGAGGAGATTCTATAAGTCTGTGGAAGGATTATTCACAAGTTCTTAGTTGAGTGCTGGGCTGTGAACGTATAGGTCTGGCAAAGAGTGGCTGCTGCTGGACTGAGAGCTGAGCATGTACTCACTTTGGCAGCACTAAAATTGAGAGCTGAGCATATGCCAGGGGATACTGGACTTCCATCCCAGTCAAAGTGCAGATCTTACTGAGCATCTCAGCATTTAGTCTTCAAAAAGGCCATGTTTAGGAGTAAGAACCTTGCCACAGGGTAAGGGCCATGTGCTGGGAGTATAATAAACCTGAAATTGATGCATCTTAACAAAGAACAAACCCAATCTCCAAGGAATCAAAAACATCCGTTACTAATTTAGTTAGCAGACACAACAAAACTCAGTACCCGTAAATAGGAGACAGCATAATCCAGGGTTCCTACAATGTATGATCCATACAGCTCACATATAATTTAAAACTGCTAAGAATTAGATGAAACAGAAAAATGTGACTAACAAAGATGTAAACACACACACGCGCACACATACACATACACACACAATGGAGAGACAGAGAAAACCCAAATATTGGAATTATCGGAGGAGACTTAGAAAGATGTATGTAAGGAGTGAATAGGTGGGGAATATTATCAGAGACATGAAAACTCTATTACAAAGAAAAAAAAAAAGAACCAAATTCAAGTACTTGAAATAGAAAAATTCACTGGCTGAGCTTAATAACAAACTGGAGAATACAGAAGAAAAAAGAGTAAATTTTAAGACAGATCAATAAAAAATATCCAATCTGAAGAACACAGAGAGAAAAGATTAAAAAACATGAATAGAACTTCTGTAACCTGTGAAATAATGTCAAGTTATTCTAGATAAAGTGGACAGTGAGTTTGGGTTAGGAAAAAAAAATTAAATAAGTAATGGTTGAAAATGTCCCAATTCTGGTAAAAATCATCAACCGACATTTACAGAATCTCTGTGAAACCCAAGTAGGTTAAATGTAAAGAAAACTATATGTAGGCCTATCAGACTAAACTGCTGAAAGTCAAAGATAAAGTGAAAAATCTAAAAGGCAGCCAGAGAGAAGATATATTACATACTGAGAATAATGATACAAATGTGATTTCTCATCAGAAACAATGAAGATCGGAAGACAGTAACTGACATAAAGTACTGAAAAGAAAAAAAGATCCATATCTGTGAATTCTAAATTTATATCTAGTAAAAATATCCTTTAAAATAAGTGAAAATAAAAACATTTTCAGATAAATTAAAACTGAGTGAATTTGTTGCCAACAGATAGCAACATAAAAAAGGCTAAAGGAAGTTTATAGGTTGAGGGTAAATGAGTTGAGATGGAAACTTGAATTTATATGAGAAAGAGAACTTCACCTGGATTCCAGTTTCAGCTAGAATAAATGCATTTATTATTGTAAGATAATTGTTTATTCATCTAATAAAATGCACTATCACTAAAGTTTCACATAATCAAAACTAGGCATCATTTTTATGCATTAGACTATGAAATTATCATACTATGAATAGCTGACATACATTATCACATAGAAAATCCTTGTTTATAGTGAATCAACTCATATCAGAGACCAAAACTGAAGTCTTCAGAAACACATTAAACTCAAAGCACTAAACACATTTCATTGCCTTTCTGGGTAGTTATCTGTTTCTCTGCAGGTTTAGTTGCGGTATGGTCTAAATTACCTATAATTCAAAGCCCTTTTCAGAATTCCAGCACATATTTGGGTGCTCTAGACTTTTATCATTTCAAAAATTTTAAAAAACAAAATCATGTAAAAATATTTGACTTATTATTTTGGAAGTGCTATTATACAAATTATTTTACAAAATCCTTAAAACTTCACTCATGCTTTTAATTTGTATTCATTACAAGTTGGTAGATTGCTAAAAATGAATTGATAATTATAACAATTTTCCAATGAAACAACTATTTGTGGGTGAAGACTAATGAAATCTCGTTAACATATGCCGCAAAATAACAGTAAAGCTACTTAAAATTCAGCAACAATTATATTTCTACAGAAATCAAAGTTCTCTTTTAGTTTCTAAATATCTTTATTTCCTGAATATTTTAAGTGGCTTTCATTAAAGATGAGGCCAGTTTTAAAAATCAATCAAGTACGAAATGACTCATACTTATCTTAATAAAATGTGTTTTCTACATGGCTAAATAAAATTAAAAGGAGGAATCATTTATTATTTGCCAAATATATGTTGCTTATGAGATATGAGAATTTCCTGTAAATGATTTTCTCCTAAATGGTAGAAAGCGTTTCAAAGGATCTAGTTAACAAAAGCATAAAATAATGTAATTCAAAATGTGCACAGCACTGGTCTTTCCCTATTTAAAACAACCATACGCATTTTCTGATGTCTCATCTAAGAAGTCAGTCAGGATAAAGGAAAAGGGGTAAAATGATCCTTTAAAATTTTTTGTGTAATTCAGACCAAGAGGTTATCCCAAGTAGTTAACCTGGTGAAGTATTTTAATGATGAATACTGCAGATATTCACACAGACCCTTGCACCCTCTAACTTATTATTAAAGCACTGAAATGACTTCTTTAAAATGAAATTAA
This sequence comes from Macroglossus sobrinus, assembly GCA_004027375.1. Lineage (NCBI taxonomy): Eukaryota > Metazoa > Chordata > Mammalia > Chiroptera > Pteropodidae > Macroglossus > Macroglossus sobrinus. The sequence goes on from PVKZ01000206.1 coordinate 1,022,479, forward strand.
CCTCAATGACCTACAGTGCTGGAATACAACTGGAAATCTTAGAGAAACGGAGTTACTGATATTACAATAAACTTGGCAACTTGAAAAAATGTCAGAATGAAGAAACTGGTTGACTTCTGTGATATGGTAGCATTCTGTAGACCCATAATTAGTACTTGCCTGGGGTCTTTCTGAATGCTGTCTATTGATGGGGATCTCGTGGTGCCATCATCAGCCGGTGCTACATGCTGAAGTCTGTTATAATTGCACTCTTGCATTCGGTATTGTATTGGCCTATAGGGCTCTGCATAGGTAGCTGTGGTGTTCAGAGCATAATTATTTCTTTGGTATGTAAGGGTACTTCGTTGGCTGGACGTCCTTTGCAGATTTCCAACACCTATCAGACAACCAACATTTTAATAAAAGTTAGTATGCTCTCCATGAGGTGGTATTTTTCAAAGTCAAAATATTTTTAATGTTAAGAAGAATTATGGTTTTTAACAATTATAGAACCTGTTTACTTTTAGATTTTACCAATCTAGCTCATTAGTGCTAAAAAAAGCGTTTCAGTTTTTAATATATACTAACAACATTTATATCATTTCATTAGCAGGAAGGAGCAAGAATCAAACTATAAACCTGCTTACATAATAGTTCTTAATGTTTATTAAGACTCAGTAACAAAACTGCATGACAAACATAGGAAAATAATTAAACTAGTCTTAGAAATGACAAAATTTTATAATCTCATTTCAGCAATAAAAAACAAGATATTTAATCTAATTTGTAAAACACTGAAACTATCAAACTTTGAACACTTAATGTATACAGATTACTTATTTTGGTATATATTTTATTTATGGATCCGTGGATTTCGATAACACCAGAAAATTTATTTCACAAGAAAGAAGACTGATGTATCAAATTCATTTATAGCTGTTCCCCTAAATTACTGCATGATGCTATGTATAAAAGTACTGTATACTGTATTTAACATTTCTTTCCTCATTCTGACAGTAGGTATCCCTCCAACAATTGTATCATATTCCTCTTGCAATTAAAAGGTTTTAACAGCATTATTTCTTAATCCTATTAATAAAATTCCTCAATACACAGAACATAACAAGTGAAATGTTTCTGTACTAACAGTCTATTAAAAATTGATATATTCTACTAGAAGAAAAATCCCAGTGGACCAAACTCTTAGTTTTGGCAAAGAATCAATTCTAATAGTCTTCTCCCTCCTAGTGTTCTGGGAAATATGTCTCCTAGAGTTATGCCTTTAGGGGGTTATCGCTGTTACCTGGAGTTTATTTGTGGGCATGTTAATAAATCCTTAAAAGAAAAAAAATAGGGGCCTCTTGAGACTCCATGAATCAGACCAGCAGCACAACCTGTCAGCTTATGTGGCCATGGGCTACAGCTTTTATTCTATCAGCCAATATGGTGTGGCATATACGTGAGGGTAGGGGTGCAAGGGTGTGATGTACTAGTTCCCTATTTTTATAAATGCTTTTGTTGCAATTTGTCCCAGATTGAGTCCATCATAAAGATATTTATTTCATATTATATACTTAAGCATTCAGAGAAAATACAATATTTAAAAAAGAGTAATACCAAATACACACTTGGCCTACTTATTTATGCTAAGTCAAAAATAGAAAAGTAACTCATATAGGGATTTTCTCTAAATACACATTCCAGGTGACAAAAATGACAAAGAAATATTACAACAAAGGCTTTTCTTTCTATATCTAATATCCTTCTAACCCACGGGCAGTCAGATTTATAGTTCTATAAATTTATTTATAAATTAACAGTATAATCATTATATTCAATGATCAGGTTAAACTAAGGTAAAAATATATCACCTATAAACAGGTATGAAATGAAATTCTGCTTTTCTATTTGCCCATCTGCTGTTACAACTGTTTTTCTGACAACCAAAGGGACAACGTGACTCTATTCTAACCAGGAATTGGACCCCAATGAAATCCTTCTACTCGTGGGCCCATGAAATTGGGAAATGAGCTAAACGGAGCTGATGCTCACCTGAGCCTGTGCGATACAACGCTGTCTGTGATCCTTGGAGCTCCACAGTTCCGTGGTTTGGGCTGCGGTACACTGGGCTGTAATAGGTCCTCCCTTCATATATGGGAGTGATGTGCAAATCTGGAGACACAGTTGAACGCAGGTCTTGCCCAAGCTGGCTGTGTTGACTAGCATAGGAACTCCGCAAGCCTAGGGGCAGGAAAATTACATCATTAAAAAACTGAGAAAATTGTGGTGAGGTTAAAAGCCCTAATGATAATCTCAACCAAGAGGATCAAATGTTAAGTCTAAATACCAAACCTACTGAGTTTTACAAAGGAAGAATGCTAGATATGAAAAGGACACCATTTACATTTTTAGAATAAAACTTTCTCTTGGCAGCAAAAGCAAATTTTCTAAGAAAAAATAAGAAAATTATTAAATGATTTGATACTCTGAATTCATTCTTTCAACTGTAAGCTGTTTTATCATGGTAACCAAACAGAGAAAGTCTTCTTTCACCAAATGTCTTTCATTGTTAAATACATACACACACAGTGGTTCATGCCAGTCTCTTTTCCTGCCCTGCAGAACTGCCCAGCCCTACCAAGCTGATGGTCAGCTCTCTGGGGACAAGGCCTACCATGTCCCACGACTCTTTAAATTCCAACACCAAAGACAACACCTACATAATAGTGCTTAGTAAGGGCTAATGTTCAAGAATTGTTTTGAAATACGTCTCTCAATTAATTTACTCATAATTTTTACAGGAAAACATGATATTGTATGTTATAAAATTTGAAATGTAATCAGTGAACTAACAACATTTATTAAGTATTATGAAATATTACACTATTAATATCACTGTATTTTTCCTTTTTCTTTTAAAAATTGTTTTTTATAGGAACCCACAAACCAGATTGTTTACCTTCTTTCTAGTGTGAAGGAAAAGCATAAAGTTAGTACATGAGTATTAAATCACTTGAAAAATTCTTTCATTCAAATTGCTAATAACTAATGTTTACACATGAGACTTGTGATGGAAAAGTAGATTTCAAACCAAACATTTCATTTTCTTAATAAAAGTGAATCAGTACATTCTATACTATGACATGCAGAAGTTTGTGATTTGTCATCATTGATAAGTATAGCTGGAAAGAATACCAACTATAGTTACATTCCAAATATGAGCAAGAGAAAGCACAAATACATCTGAAGTTAGTCAGCATATATTTGCCTTTAAAGAGATTGCAAATAATTAACACAGTAACTGATTACAAAAAGAGAGCATCATTCACATTCTATTAGGTCAGTTAATCATACCATAACTAAAGGCAAATGGGCCTGAATGTGAGAGATATTCACATGTTGCTTAGTGAGAGGTAGCAAGAAAGTTAATATATAAAACTTCTAAAATGAATAAATATTATCTACTCTGGACAGAAAAGTGACATGCAAAGAAATTAAAAGCACCCTTGTGGGTTTTAGCTATTGGCGTCCCACTTGATAAATAAAGATCACAAGTTTAAACAATCTTATAACTGGGAGATTATTCAGTCAAACCTCATTTGAAAACCAAGGGAACCAAGAGCCCAAAAGAAAATGTGACTTATCCCCAACAGAGGTACTTTCTGGTAGGGCTGACAGGAAACCCCAGGTCAGTGTTCTGTTACTGTACACTCAGCACTGGACATGGCTATCCCTCAAGAGTAAGGAGAAAAGTGGTGTGAGAAACCTTGAACTCGACAGAGCCCTTGGGAAAACAAAATTAAAGAGCAAGGTTAGCCCATCAGGAGTCCATAGAAGCCAATATAATTCTAAAGATCAAATTATAATTGTTATTCTACAGTTCTCATTTGAGAATTTCAGCTTTTTATTATGCCCTAGCAGATTTCTCATTCTTCTTAGCAGAATATAAACTCCATTTCATGGAGTCCATGAGTATACTGAACAAAATACTGTAGACATTGTTTTTGTTAACGGTGAAATAAAGCAGGCAGGTAAATGTGGCTAGTCCTTGGAAGGTGTTATGTCAACAATTAGTAAGGCCACAAACACTCTTGATTCACTGTGAGAGTCTCAACATCACTCACACTTGGCAAAAGGCAAGCTGAGCACTGGTGGTGGCCCCACCACCCCATAATGATGTGAAATAAGAACAAAGCATTCTGTACCATTATTAGATTGTTATATTCTCACAGTGCAAGATCTGGCTGGCTTCTTACCTGGAATCCACATACAATAAAAACTTTTGTAAGCATTTACTGTAATTTCATGGAAAGGTAACAAAGTGAGCTTACTTAGAACTGTGAAAAGTATCCAGTAAATATTCACTTGTTATAGGACTACTAGTGAGATGAAATTACCATATGTGATAGACTATAATGGTAAATAAAAGAGAGAATTATAGTGAGTGTAGCACTACTGTGGTATTAGAAATCTTTGTAAGTAATGTTAACAGTGACTGTTACTATTTTTGTTTACTTGTGCATGCATGAAAAAAAAACCCCACCATAGTCCTATAGGTTAACACTTAAAAATTTACAGAATTACATAGCCTCTATAGATTAAGTTAAAGATTATGTATAGAAAACCCACTATAATCTAGTATCTTTTATCTTTGTTACTAGAAATAATTTTTCCACAAGTATCTCCACAGATTAACTTTTAATAACCTTATCACTCCCTCCAAATAAAATACTGATTTTCCACATTAATATTTATCTAACCAATAGTTTCTATTTGCAATTCCACAAATATCTATAAGTTTATCTATTACAATGATATGTTCTCTGTCATTTAAAACCTTTGTATTTAAGACACTGGAAATAAACATAAATTTATCTTCCAAATGTAGAGTCTTTGTATTCCCCAGACTTCTCTTGACATGCTATGATTAGGCTGAAGTGAAAATTTTAGAGCAGATACATTTTTTTGTTGTAGGAAGTTAATTTATACACGTATTGTATCATCATTTAAATTATGATCACCAAATACCTGAGAGTCTGAATCTATTACAAAATATTGCTTCAAACTTATAAATTAGGTTATTAATCTTTTGAAATCAAGAATCACAGCAAAAAAAATATTGCTTTCTGAAATAAGAATCAAAAAAGGAAATTCACAAAATAGAATCCACATTCAGAACAAATGGGCAGGCAGATGAGAAACTTTGTAAGGAAATCCTTTGCTTTTTCTGAGGACTGTAGTACTCTAGGAAAAAAAAAATCTGGGATAGGCTCAGTATAATTCCCCCTGCCTCTCCCTGTATTGTCGAAGAAGCAGACTTTTTAAACCAAAGGAGCTCATCCATCTCAGGAATAACATGGAGACAGTGTTTATGTGCTTACTTCCTTTCCTGAATTTCCACTTCACTCTTCACAAATTACTATACAGCTATATATACACATGTAAGAATACAGAAATCTTCAGAACTATTTATTTTTAAGGTTTCCTTGGGACACAGAATTTCATAAATGATTCCTAATGCACTTTGCTGCATACTTTTCAGAGGCGTGCCAGAAAATATCTAAGCCAAGTACACTCCTCTGATGGTTGAATGAAAAAGAGGTGGTTTCTCTACTAGGAATTTCTTTGAGCTCAAAATCAAGTTCCTCATTAATTCTTCACGTAAAATTATTCAATTAGAAAATCTCAAAAGGCTTTAGTTTCCCAGAGGCCATAAGGATATTAATTTTGCTGCACAAAAATATTAAAAATATTCTGTGAGTAAAAAATACCAAAACAAAGTCAAAACACAAATTACAAAAAGGAAAAATACTTGATAAGTATATTAAAGAGGCTAATTTATTTCAAATATAAAAAGCTTTAACAAATTATAAAAATAGACAAGACTTGACTTGTGGTTTGCAGAAAATAAATAAAATGGCTGATAAATGTATGAAATCTTCAACCTCCTTCATAACTCAGTAAAGGTCATATAAAACAATGAGGTACAGCTTTTTATCTACCTTATTGGCAAAGATGAAACACTTTGACATATGTAGCGCTAGTTAAGGTGTAGTATAAACAGGCGCATTCAAACTATTGGTGGAAATATAAATCTGTGCCACCCTCCTGGAGGGCAATTTGACAATATTCAAGAACAAATACGCACATATTTTGATGCAGCAATTCTATTTCAAGAAGTAGATCCCATAGTTATCTCAGTATATAGGCATAAAAATGCATAAATATATGGCACCATTGTCTCTAACAGCTAAAAATGAAAACCTAAATATCCATTAATACGGAAGTGACTAAATAAATGATAATAGAGCTATAAAAATGAGGTCTTAGAAGGATGTGAAGCTCTCAGACTTATTAAAAAAAAATATATATATTATAGAATCCAAGCAGCATAAAAAAAACACAATGGGTGAACATATGTATATAATGTATACACTTATATATGTAAACAAACATTCTGGAAGATCCATAATTTGGTGAGTAGGACTGGATGAGGGTAAAGAGGAGCCTGAGACTTTCATTTCATTTCATATTTTATTGAATAGTTTTAATTTTTTTTACTACTGTGTATGTTATTCTAAAAATATAATTTAAAACACTGGTTAAAGATCAATTTCATTTTAATAAGAAGAACAATGTCTATATATAATGTAGGAAACCCTCCATGAAAACAGCCTGAGGGGAATGGCTGTAAAATCAAGAACCTGGTTGGTGTCTTTCTAATTTAACCTGAGTGGTGTTTGAAGGCAGTTCATCAGTTTTGTGCATTTCCCACTGGGATGCTAAAATATAGCAGTTGATGAGAAAATCCATATTATAGTCTAAACTATTAAAGCATTTAGAAAAATTAATCATTTAAACCGACATTCTGATATCATCTACATAACTTATGGGTCTGGGTAGGCCTAGCTGGTGAAAAATCTTTCATTAAAGAAAAAAAAAATCCCACAACCAAGAAACAGTTTAAAATTCCAATTCTTCTAAAATGCAAAAAAGTACCTTTTATATCTAACAATGTGAAGGGGAAAAATGTAATCATTGCAAAGGAGTTCTGATGATATAAATGTATATAATTTCATGCATTATTAAGAATTATAGACCCTGAATGATAAGTCAGCCTGAAGTCTGCAGTGTAAATTTTGAGATAAACATGAGTTTTTCCACATTTTGCTTTGTTCAAGAACGGCTGCATGGACGAGTCTCTCACTGGGCTTTACGAAGTGCTGTTCCCTTGTACTCACCTGTCAGGCTGTCTGGCCGAGGTGGAACCATCCTCTCATATATTTCATACTGCTGCTGTCCAAATTGTTCCATGTCGTGAACAGTCCTTTGTAGTGAAGGACCCAGATGCTGTGGTACGGCGGTCATCCCTGAGCGTTTGGGGGACGACGACCCCACCTGGCCTTGGGATGGGGAAGCTACTCGAGTCTGTGCATCTGTCAGGGTCAGTGGGGACCCCACTCTGGCAGAGGTTTGGTACTGAGGGGTTGGTCCGTTGGGATTGGCAGTCTGCCGGGAAGTGACTGACCCAATCCGACGTACAGCTGCTGGAGAGGCGGGTCTCTGTGCAGAGTATGGAGATGCTGCCCGCTGAACAGGTAATGTGGTGGAGGAATATGCACTGGGGTTCAGTGATCGCGAGTCGGTCACTGACGGAGAGCCAAATCCAGTACCCAGAGAAGTTCTCAGTGACCCCCTTGAAGGAGACACGCCTGTGCTGATAACATAAGAAGGAGACTGTGCTCTAGATGGAACTGAACTAACTCTTCTCATGGCCCGATTGGCTACTGATGGCTGATGAAAGGGGGGAAAAAAGAGAATGGGTTTATCCAGGGTTTTGTGTCCATTGTCATTACAAAAAAAAAAAAAAATGCACATAGCCTGCTATAATGTGATTATTTTAGGCATATAAGATTCTTTTTCTTGTTATGCTTTAGAGCTGGATCTTAATATTTCCTTATTGTATTTTTCTTATTCTACATTTTTTTTTTTTGTAGCTTAATCTCTACCTTTCCCCCTTGGAATACCAAAATCAACCAGTAAGAGACCTAAAGACAGTTAACATTAACATTCCTTTTTCTTTTGTATGTACATTTTTGAACCCCCTTGTCTGTGCATTTTTCACAGTACATAAAATATTACATTGCAAGTGTGAAGCGTCACTGGAGCAATGTACTTATTTTGTTCCCTGTGAGTCAAAGTTTGGCCAAGGTAATGCATTTCTGTAAAACAAAAATATATATTTTTTAAATACATCAAGCTAATGTAGCTAGAGGACTATCTATAATTATTTAGTCTTTCTGGGTTGGCCCCATTAACTAAAGGAATGTGTTCCTTCATTGTGGAATGAATGAATATTTGAATAGAGCCTGAGGTCCAATGCTCTCCCCTCTGTGAATTTATTCTCAAAGGACAGCTTGTTTGCACAGGTGCTAATAGCCAAATATGCCTCTTCTTTTAGCCCCTTTGAACTATACGATCTTATCTTTAGCTGGCGGATTTTAAATCGATACAAGTCAGTAGGAAAAGAACAGAATGGGAAATGAAGAACATTTCTGCCATGGATAGTCCTTGTATGAATCTATAGACTCCTGCAAACACTGGGCCTCCGATCCCTTTCTTGATGCAGTACAGCAATGAAGAATCTCTACTCTGAATCTCCTTAGTGGCTGCTGGAACACAGTTGCCATCAAACCCCTTTCACTATTAGTTAGGGCAGTAAGAGAAGAAAAAGGGATAAGTTGAGTACTTTGTACACTACTAGATGTCATAGGAGGAAGCATACTTCATTTCCAGGAGCCACAAGCTATTCTACTGGGCTGGCTGAAACACCTGCTCTGAGACCTCATGTGTGTTCAAACTCAATTTTTGAAAGGCAATAGTGACAAAGAAGAGAAGATAGGAGGAGGAAAGGGAATTATAAATAAACAAAAAGGCAAGAAAGGGGGTTTAAAAATGAGTAGACAGTAGGAAAATTAAAGTCTGGCTTGAGATTTACTAATAATGGTAAAAATAAGAAAATCTCACATACGAGCTCTTTACTACCCAAATGGGTGACACTTGGCCCAAATAGCTAGAAAATGTGTTTCCAGAGTACATGCAAATTAAGTTTGAGAGGCTGCTTCTCACCACACTGCAACTCAATTCTTCAGCTCTGGGAACAAAATCGACTTACCATAAGTTAAAAAAAATAAAATTAAAAAGGAGGGAGGAGTAATGACCACTTTCAAGGAATAAAAAGGGCAATTCCTGTAGCTAAGATAATGATTATTCAAAAGTGTGACTTTAGATCTGTTGACACAGAAATTCACCCAAGCTGATGAAATCCTGTAAGCATTTACACTAAAATTTCTCAAAGCATTCCTCACAGCAAAGGAGTGAATGTATACACTAAGGGCTGGGGGGGCGCACCTTAAAGTAGCTTTGCTACAGGCACCAGATTTCCTGTTTTAGCTTAAAAACTGATGTACTATATTCGTGTTTATTTACATAGAAATGTTTCTCATTACTTAAAAATTTCCTCTAAACAGCTGAGTCAAAGTTGTATTGTGTTTCTCCTCTGGCACTAGGAACCTCGGCCTACCATGGTGGTAACTTCAGGACTTCCTGCATGGCATTATGAGATTAGTGTTAACCTAGCTTCTTTGACCACTTTGCCATCTCTCAGCTCTAAAGAAGTCACTGGGATACTTGGACAGATAGTTATCCTCACTGATTACTTCTGGAATATGCTGGTAGACTGATGTGAATAAAGTGGCAATGACTGAGGAGCTAAATTTTATAAATATATGTACAATTATTATTTTTTGCTCAAGCTAGAAAATCCAACTCTAAACAGCACTGTTATGTTTCTATACAATGATTCTCTATAGGAAGGAATTTCTATAGGAAAGAAATGTATTTTCAGGGAACCATTCCAATGATGAAGGCAAAAACCTTGGTTAGACTAGGCCAGTCCTGTTTTCTGCAGGTGTGGGAATAGTGCTCTGCCCTCTGGGACTCTACAACATATTTTGGCTCTAGTAAACATAGGAAATCATAACCCCTAGGGACTACAACATTCCAACCCAGGCCCTCACATTCCCCTGGACTCCTCTGCTCATGCCACACTTGCTGCTTTTCAGTGAAGTCTTCTTCTGTCTAAACTTTATCAGAATTCATTAATAGGCGTTAACTATTAGAAATTAAAATTTTTAGGTTTCATGTCTAAAAGTTTCTTAACATCATAGACTCACAAAGTGTAAAATTATTTTCCTATTATACCCATTCTATAAATTCAAATTGTATGTATTAGTTTCACTTTTAAAAGAACATGTATAACAGATATTCAGTTAGGAGGGTATTTCTTTACAAGGATCTTGATGTGTTTGGTTTACCTGAACCAATGTTTGTCCTTCAGCTCTTGAATTCCTCACCAAATGGTTATTAGTTGATCCTATGAATGAATGCTGTGGTCTATTATCTGCCTTACTCAAGTTTAGGCTGTTGTGGAAACTTCCTGCTTCCTGGTATCCACTGTCGGAATAGGAATTCATTTGCGTTGAACTTCTTGAGTTACCCAATGATCCTGTAGGAATGAAACCAGCAGGAAAATATCTTTACTTTACACTTCTTGTGCTCATTATCAAAAATAAAATATTAAAAGCAAATCTAAGACTTAAAAGATAATACAACAGACCCTCACTTTCATGGAGAGATGTCTGTTCTGGTGAATAGAGGGTGCCTTGCTCTGGCTCTGTCCTGATGAGATAGTTGTTGGGATGGACAGTGTCAGAAACTCTAGGTTTGTTTACACCGGTATTTGGCACATCTGTAAGAAGATTAAGTTTGGTCAGCCAAATCTAGGGATAGTATTACAAAAAAAATGCTAAAAAAAAAAAAAAAGCTTCAGATATTTATCAGTAACATGTTATAATCAATATGTTAATATAAGACTGTTTTCATCTTAAACTGCGCTATCATTTTGACTCTTTTCTGTAAGAAAGTGTTCCATTTACTCAGTTTATGAATATATTTTGCTAAATTTCATGTTGTTCATCATGATTACTCACATCTCAGTTGAATTCTTCCAAGAAGATTGACATATTCTGAGTGAGAATGGTGGCCAAGTATTTATATCTATACCTCAAACTTTTGAAATGAAAATTTGCATGGAGTTCATATTATTGAGCAAGATGACTAAACTTCTGAAGGAAGGTTTAACTTTTCATGCCATATTAATTACTGTCTAAAATCAGTGGAATTCTGTATAGAGTTTGCAGAGTTGCCAACAATGGAAACTTTAATATCTTATCTATTTGTTTTTTAATTTGTCAGTCTTTTATTTTTAAATGAACAAAGACAAATCTAACCTGATCATTGATTTCTCGAGCCAAACTCTCTCCCATTATCTTGTATTGTCAAATATACCACTTTGCCATCTTGAACTTAAAAACAAAACAATTTATCTTCTTTTCTCTTATTCCAACTTGTTTTTTATGCTGTAAATTTAAGCGACATAGATTATACTGCCTTTTCCCAATTTCATTCAAATATGTCTTCTTTGCTCTAGTATCTTCAAAATATATTTGCCCATATTCTGATTATTTTCAAAAGTCTTTCCTCAAATTTATCCTTTAGGTTGCTAACAAACATTTTTTTCAGAAATGCGGCTCCATTCTCACTTCAAAGATTTAAATTAAGTCTGCATCACATTCTGAGTTCAACACTCAAGCCTAATAGGATTTCAGTGTCTTCATTTGTCTTTCCTCAACTGACTTTTTTCCTTTAATTATTTAAGGCCTTAATATATGCTAGGCCTTAGAAATACAGCTATGAGAAAAGACAGAGTGTGTGTGTATGTGTAGAGAGAGATTAAGAGAGAGAGAATATGAATGAACAACATTATCTGGGGAAAAGGAGTTTAGGAAAAATTTCATAAAGGAAGTAAGATCTAAGCAGTATCCACTTATCACAGGAGGCCAGCTTATCCATTCTTTATAGCACTTTTAACTCTCTCTCCTCAGTAGAATATAAGCTCAATGCTGGCAGGACTTCTTTCTGGTTTGTTTACAGTTGCTCCTCAGTGTCTAGGACACGTGGACAGCAATCAGTAGGTGCCCAGTAAATATTTGTTGGACAAATTCCCATGAAGAATGGCAGCTTCTCTTTATTGAGTACTGATTCATACCTGGTGTTGCGCTGTGGGTTTACTTTACTGTGTTCAATAAAGTCTGTCTATGTGAAGGGAAGTAAAACTTTTAGCTAGTGCTGATCAAGCTAGTTTGGAAATACAAGGTTTATGAGAGAACTGGGAAATCCCACTACATTTTAACTTGATGTCAAATTCAATCCAAGGTTTTGCTTCCTAGCCTCCAGAAAGATTTGCTAACATTCTTAATATAGGTTTTTAACAACCTGTCTCCTGATTTACCATTTGACAATATACTTGTAGGCGGCAGAAGTCTATGACAATTCTGAATTACTATGTCTGAAATTTCAGTAAAGATTACAGATGGTCTATGGTTTCCCTGTACATGCTGAGACATGAATTAGGTCTCTATCAAACTGGTCATAATGGAGAGCAAACTGCCTCATTTGTAAATCTTCTAATAGGCGTTTCCAGAGTTCTAAACATTCTTATATAGCAATTCTTGAAGGAGTTTTATTAAAGATTAAGTAAAATACACAGTTTGCTAGGCTAGAAGACTTTTACAGGAAACTAGATTACCTGGAAACAGCTATATGAGATGGCCTGTAATCACAGCTATGCAGCAGTGCATTTTTGTTTTATACAGGAATGAAATGTTGGAAAATCAAATATGAAATGGCAACAAACTATAGCTAAAATGCATCACTGTGATGGCTTTAAGACTGATCATACATAAAATTTTATTTTTTTTTAAAGGAAAAAATATTTAGTTAGTTCTTAGCTTCAGCTTTAGTACAAGGTAAAACCTGAGACACCAACACATCAAAGCTTTTGGCTTGGAAACCCTAGGTGGCATGCAGTGTCAAAATCTGAAAAATTATCACCATGGAAACAAAAAACCATTAGAGTTCTGTGTATGCTTTCGCCTTAAAAAAAAAAAAAACAACAACAACAAACTACTGTGAGCTATTATTTAAATAAGAAAAGAGAGAGAGGCACCCTCAACATCTATATCTCAGCAATTGTGTCTCTTTATCCAGTGGAACATTTTCTCACAAACCATGTGACAAGCAATTGTGCCCACTTAAACTCTTCCTTAAGAGAAGCTGTTTAAAATAACTGCAAACAGCAATCACAAATTGTGATATGCATGACTCTATACTGGTCACCCTAATAATAAAACGTAACAAAATTGGTATCATAAAAAATACAAAAACAAACAAAATTACCCCCAAAGTAATATAACCATGTACCCTCTAAATGTTACTTCCTACTTCTTATATTTTTAAATGCGATGCCTCTGAAAATAGAATATAGAAAAGGACATTGAGATCGTTAACGAGGACAATAAAATAATAAATTCTCATGTCCTCAAAATCCAATTCGAAGATCTAAAGAGCTGGGGTCAGAGAACAGGCTATAGATTTCATGCTTTATCTATGAGTAAATATAAAACTTTTTTAAAGTTTAAAAAAGTTAATATGAGATTTATTTAATATAAACTATAAAATAACCAAATTCTATAACAGGAATAAGGTTTTCAGTCATTTTTCTATAGTGGAGCTCAATGATAATGTGTATTGACAAAGACAAAAAGATACTGAAGTCTCTTCTGCATCATTAAAACTAAGTTAAATTGTCTTCAGAATAGTTTTACTTTTATTAACTGTTTCTTTGAAAATCTGTAATTCACAAGTTCTATACACACATAAATTTATGTATACACAGTCACTATACCTTAGGTAAACAGAAGACCCATTTCCTAATTACTGAACAAAGTGCTACTTGTAGTATGGTAAGGTTCACAGTTACTAATAATGCATTCTTTTTACAACTTTTAAAATGAATGTTTTTAAAAAACATCTGCTGTATAGAATGGAAGATGACACTAGTCAAATTTACCAGAGAAACCACAGATGTAGGATGGGGTTCATCACCTCATGGTTAATGCCGTAAACTATCATTAAATAGTTGGCATGTTGTAATAAAGCACAGTCAGAACAAAAACCAAGAAAACATTTTTATGAGTAAAAATGACAAAAATGTGAATATTACTTCTTTAATCTATGTACTGAAGAACATGTTACTTAAAAAAAAATCACAAACATGTTTTCTGGGACACAAGAATTATATACTATGGGGCATTTTCAGACACCAAATTAGCATCTTCTAAGAAAACACATGTCTAAAAATATAGAACTTGAACAAACTTTGAGGTAGAATAAAATAAACTCTGTGTTTAAGATAGGGAGATTATTGGAAGCATGGTCCTTCTTGTCTATTACATCTCATCTGAGTGCCTCAATATTGCAAAAAAGAAAAGGCCATTAATTAGAAAAAGCAGAACGTTAAGCTAAAAATATATTATTGGGTAAAGGACAATAATGCTGTAAGGCTATAAAAATCTGGTATATTATTTACCCCATTAAGCTCATAGTAAAAGATTAAATACAGAGTGAATTATTTTATCTTTTCTGTGATGTGCATTCAAAATATATATAAAGTATACATAAAAAATATCCTCAGTAAAAAGTGTAAGGCCTCTCTAAATAACATAAAATTATTAGAGTACTTCTTGCTTTGTTAACCTACGTGTCTTATTGTTTTATGCTATATAAAATGGAGGTTTGCACTGTAGGTAAAATCAAGACCTGGAAGATGGTCCCCCAAAAAACTTCTCTTTAGTAATTTCTCTGATGTTTAAGATTCATTTCTACAGCAGATAATTTTATTATTGGAGGGGATTAAATCATTGGGAAACACTGTTTCAGAGTGAAAATGTAAACAGGGTGATGGAAACATAAAGCATAAGAACATCTCTGGTCCACAGAAGATACAAATGGACATTGATCATATTTTAAGAATATTACAAATACTTGGAGTTGGTTGACTCAAATACAAACTATTACATGATATTCTTTAAAAGTTGGGTTTTAATGGAAGTAAAGACTTATGAGAATAGGCAGAAAACCATGTTTCCTGAAACTATTCCTAGTCTGGTTCTCTCTTAAGTATATGTAGGTTCTTGGGTTTTACATATGCTTATATTATCTTCTAAAAATTAAGACATCGGCTCTAAAAATTTTATTCTTCAAGAAAATGTTCTGTGAAAAATCTTGGAAAAAGAAATTAATAAAGTATTTTCTAGTTCACTTTAAATCTTTCTCTAAACATCAACTAATCTGCCTTGAAATCCACTGTAAAAGCTGGATTCAGTTTCACAGTTTAAACAAACTATGTGTCTATAAAAACTGGTATAAAGTGTTTTAGTTTTATACTTTTTTTTTGTAGTTTTAGTTTATGATCAGAAAGATCTCCTGGTCATAAATATTTTAAAATTCCTGAACTCTGTTCAGGGATACAAAATTATTAAAAATAATTTTCAGAAAATAAGAACAAATAGTCATATTAAGATGAGTTTTTATTAAATATTTTTAATCTGGGTACTAATTAAAATACAGGTATACTCTATGTCTGTAAGAGGAAAACTAGAAAAGTAGAAAAACAAGTTTAAAAATATAAAGAAGAAAATAAATGGATCACACATGTAAAGTATACAACACTGAGTTTAACAGGTAGTTGTTCATGAAAGGTCATGAAACTCTCAATTCTAATAGAGACAGCAGAAAAAGAATAAGGGATTCACTGTCATGTAAAAAGTCAGTGGTCTATGGAAAATAAGTGCTCAAAAATTGCTCTAAAATATTTTTTCAAAACACATTTTATTCCTTTTAGGAAAAATATGCTACCAAATAAAGAAATGGGGATATCTGATTGTGGGAGATACAAAACAGGCACCTTCTGTTAAAAAACAAACTAACAAACAACCCTCCCTAAAAAAACCCCATACGTACTCACCATCAAAAAAAATAAAATGGCTCTTCTGAAACTAGGATTTTCTTTACTTTTCTACTAGATTATCTTTTTTGGTAAAGATTATTGAGATGAAGCTAAATGCAGACTAATTTTAGCATAAGAATGAAATATGGAGTCACTGTTGGTAGCCTTTCTGATGTTTCCCAAAGCAATAACTATAAACTGAGGAAACGTGGCTCTGTGTGTTGAGAAGGTGGTAATGTAAAAAGAGGAGCTTCTCGATTTGTCAGTTTCTACTTTAGATAGTTAATAGAATATTTCTTTACATAACACTGAAAACATGAGAAAATTTAAATATTTATTTGGCATGTCTGTATTAAACATAAAATGTTAAAGGCTAAAACTGGATATTTGATTTTTACACAAAGTCCTAACTCACTTATTTAAGCTTTTGGGGGATGTGTTGATATATCACATTATATGGCATAGGAACATTCACATACATGTTTGCTAAAGTGAGAGGCTAATATTATTTCATGGCTGTCACCCATGCAGAAACATAGTCATAAATATAGAGTTCAAAACTTCCAGAAAGGCTGATGGTCAGCACATCACAGGTAATTCTGCTTTAGAAGGATTCATTAAACAAAATCCAAACTATGTGGAAACACAAATTAAATAACACCCACAAGTGGGAAACTCAAAGTTGGTCTCATTTTATGTCAGGGCTAAATTTCAAAGTACAGTTTGCCAGCTTTAACGCATGTGTTTCTGATGGACTATATTGACCCTAATATTTTGAACCTTTCATTTAAAAAATTTATATTTAAATTTTTTAAAATTACAGTTTTCAAATATATATAAAAGTAGAGAGAAAAGTAAAATTAACCACTTTTCAGTTGTAATTACTACATTATGCAACACTTTTGATGCTCTATTTATCTTATTCTCTTCTGCTACAGAATTTTAAAACAGATTCCTTACATTAGATCGTTTCAACTCTAAATACTTCCATCTGTAGCTCTATAAAACAAGGACTTCATGAAACTACAATTATTCCATAATGTAATAAAATAAGTTCATATTCAAATTTTCCTGATGTCTCAGAAATGTCTTCAGTTAGCTTGTACTAATCAAGCTAAAATAAAGTTCAACAACTGTTTGAAAGTGACTTAAGTCCTTCAAACCTAAAAAGAAGCTCCCATTCCCTCATTTTCATTTTTTTGACTTACAAGGAAACCATAACAATAAACTCACAGGATGCTCTACATTGTGAATTTGTTGGATGGATTCCTCATCTAAACTTAATATTTCTTATATGTTAAAGTTAGAGCTGAAAGCTTTCAGGCCAAACTTTTGTGGTTAGAATACTTTATGGATAGTGCTGTGTCATGTCATATCATAACTTTCATAGGTGCTAATATCAAACAGCCAATTCAAGTGGGCAGCCTGATCTTTCTTTTTAAGTTCATCATCAACTTTTCTCCTAAAGCAATGATTCTCAAACTTGGTTACACACTGCAATCACCTTGCGCCTGGATTTAGAAATTACTGCTCACTGAGTCCCATGTCCAGAGATTCCAATGGTTAACCTAAGTTGTTGTCTGAATATTTTTAAAAACTCCCAAGGTGACTGTAATGTGCAGCTATAAGAGAGAATATAGAGGTTTTTGCATACTTTGACAATCTTTGCTTGAATCAATTATTTCATTAGGGGATGCAAACTGCTGATTTTTCTAATTTTATCTAATTTTATTGTTCTACATTTATCAGCAGGAATTCTTTGGGCATATTTTAGAAATCTTTAGTTAGCTAGTAATGGCTAGGGTTATTTGATTGTCTAGAAATACAATCTGTATAAGACAGGCAGGATAAACTCTTAATTCTTCTCTTTAATTACCAGCAATTAAATTATTAGTAAGGCAGTGGAATTCAAACTGTAGAGCAGAATGACCTGGGGATCATTAACGACTACTGATGCCTGGTTCAGGTCCCAGACTTTTGTATTTAATTGTGTAGGGGGAGGGATCAAGATTTATCAGCTCCATAGGTGATTTTAATGTTGCAACAAGGTTTGGGAACCTCTAGTAAGATGTTTGTACCCAAATTACCTTCAATAATGAAAAAAAAAAGTTTGTGTTTTGCTTGTTTTTGGAGTGGTTCTTGCATTTTTGACAGAAAAATGGATTTGATCATTTTGAGCCATATATAAAAGAGAAAAAGGCAAAACTGATAGGAAAATGACAATTTTATTAAATTTCAAAATCAGGTTGATTTCCAATTTCCATAAGAACTAATCAAATAATAGAATCACTGTAATGCTGAAGTCTCCATGCAATGTTCTGATTTAATGAATACTTAACAATTATTTCTTCAAGAAACTTCACTGTTTAATCTGTCCATAAAGCCTAATAACTTATTAAAATGTAAAATATTCATGAAGACTTACACTCCTATACTCTGGTAACATTATAAGCAATAAATAGGTATAAGTAGGAATATATATTTGTAGGGACCCATTCAGACCCTGAAAGAGTTGGCATAAATATTATTTTAAACTACAAACACTTGAGATTCAACAGATGCGGAAAGAAGCCTTTCTGGAGCTTCCCTTATTTCACTACAAGCAGAAACTTGTGAGAGTTAGGCTGCCGTGTTACTCTGGGGAGTTTTATGGCATGAAGAAAAAAAAAAAACCCACGGAGAAGACAACCTGCATAAACAAACATTATCACAAACTTTCTTATCTCCAGTTTGTCCCCTAGAAACCCATTTGTTCTTACCCACAGAAGCCTTTTCTCCCCGGTTACATTAACTTCCAACTTTAGCCATTTAGGGAACTACTTTTGTAGGTGTCCGTGTGCATATGAATACTTTAGAATTTTTTTTCTTCTACGAATCTGTCTATTGTCTGGTACATGCACAGGCCCCCAGTCACATAACCTAAGAGAGTAGAGGAAAAGTCACCCATCCCACACTCTTAAGCATTTTCGGTGAGCAATTTAACACTATTTGCTAAATAAAAGTGTAATAAATAGAGACACTCATAAATACAGAAGACATTTTTACTACTATCAAAGTAAAAATCAGAAAAAAACAAAATGTTCACTGATAAGAAACTGGTTACATGTTTTCTAAACGAAAGACACTCAGCTATTAAAAAGGAGGCAGATCATTATATATTGACAATATAAACACATATATGGTTTTACTGTGTTAAGGGGAAAAAACTGAGCCATAAAACAATGTTTAATATATCTTCATTGTCTTAAAAACAAAACAAAACAAAACAAACCCAAATGTGTATGGACATTTACACCCCCACCCCACACACCAGTCTGTGTTTTAGTAGGGGGGGGGTGGGGGATGGGGGGGAGGGCGGGGAGAAGAGAAAATTGTATGGGGCAATGGCCCTAGAATGGGGAGATGTAGAAATTAAGAAAAATTTCACCTTTCCTTCAATTTCTTCTAGACCTTTTTTTTTTTTTTAAATAAGCATGCCTTACTTTTGTAATAAAACAGAAAGTTAAGAAAATATAGTGACCATCAGGAGGTTACAGCACTGCAGTATGGTAAGGAGACTATCACGACTATGTGGGTAAAAAAGGCCTAAAATATAAGGGAGGAAAAATTTTAGCTCTAAGGCTTGTTTTAACAGAAATTTGTATTCCTCCTGGTGTTCTGAAGAGAAACAAGAAGTAACAGATGATAAAAATTTTGTCATTTGTACAATTTATAAGCATAATAAATCTTACCATCCAAAACCCTCAATAATAGTCCTTTACACATGATTGATAATTTAAGTCTATTTATAAACATGCCTAACTTCCTACTGTACCTCTTTATAAATTCAGTACATTCCTACTGAGGCATAACATGTTCCCATTTATGTTGGAGTCTTATGATGTGCTAATGTTTTTTTGTTGTAAATTACTTGTTGCACATGGAGGAAAAAAGAAAAATAAATTGACTTAGGGCTAGCCTCTCATTTATCAATTATCTTCAATATTTATAGTTTTTTTAAAAAACCCATTCTGGTAGAAGAAACTTGTATCCATACATTTCAGAAACAAAATCTAAATAAACAACAAAAAAAATGCAAAACCTATACACAGTACTATATAGGTTAACTACTAATATCAGTATATAGCACACAATCATGACATGTTAATATTATGGCACTTCAATACATATTCCACAATAAACAAATATGGCATTGTGAAGTTAGAAATTTTAAAGTGATAAGATTATCTTACTACAATTTTTTCTTTCCCTTTCATATTTATTATCAAACATCAAATATCCTAAATGCATGAATTTTAAATATTTTCTCACCTACTCATTACTTATTGTAAAATATTCAACCAAATCTATTAATCCTTTAATGCCTCCCAGGTCAACCAGAAATTTCTCCATTTTTATACTCCTGTGTCCTCTGCTAACTCATTGCTTTACTAGAGATTCCCATCTTTTGGTATCTTTAATTTCTTATCCATGAGCAATAATTCCCAATCACTTACTTAAGATACATTAATTCCTGCTCCTGCAACTATTTCTTGAAGACGGCTTTCAAGTGAAAGTGAGCCTGACTCTCTGGCCTGGTGGGAACAGACAGTGTACTCCAGCTCTGCAGGCTGCTCCTCCTTGGCTACAAGGAGGGGGAGAGAGAGGGAGGATAAATTCTAGGCCTCTGCCGTTCTTCTCCTCTCATTTTACACATAAGTACTAAATTTGGCAACTGCTTAGACTTGTGATTTTTTTTCCTGGAACAGAAAAACCATGAAGTTGTGATTAGTGGCAAAATTCCCTTTACAGGATGTAGCTGGAGGATTTAAGCAACGACCAATGATGATGTTGACAACAGGACTCAATTTTTTGGCTTCAACAGCTTCTATCTGGTGGGTAGCATATACTGTGTATGGTTATTTTTATGAATGAATTGGTGTGCTTTTTCTTAAAGGAGAGGTAATTACTCCAAGGGTTTTTTTTTCTTTGAAAGATATTCTTTATAATATTTTCCATCATTAAAAAAAATAATTATATGTGCACAAATTTATTATCATTTTCTCAGGACCTATTATTTTAATATATATTTTCTGTGATTTTGGTGTTTAGTTTTCTATTTTATTATAAGTGTTCTTAAAAGCTACCTCAAACTTTGGTATATCATAAGAGATTTTACAAATAAATTGTTAAAATATATGAAAAAATAGACATGGAAAAATGTCACAGTAATAAGAGGAAAAAGAAAGGAACTAAGACAACATTCCTTCTTCATCCCGTTTTAGCAGAAAATATATAAAAAACACAAAAATTTAAGATTAAAAAAAAATGCAAGACCAAGGAAAAGCCAAAACAGAAAATAAGCTCTCCTCTTCATAAAAGACAAAAAGATGTGCATTTATGTTTTCAGATAGTACACACGTAATACTGATAACCTAGAAAATGCGGAATAATGAAGGGAGAGGACCATTGGACAGCAAGATAACAATAAAGAATAAAAGCATCATAAAACTTTATTACATCAAGGGAAGCTTCTCCTTAAGACTCCTTCCCAATCAGCCTGGGAAAATAAAAATGTTTTGTAAAATGGGCAGTTCTTCTCTAAGCTTTGGGAAGTTATTTCTTTGAGTATCCTAACTCAAAAAGATTTGGCATTTTACTTTCAAACAGCTTACTATCCTTTGTATAGGTTAAACACCAACCAACCAACCAACCAACCAGAAAAAAGCAAGCTGATTTATCTGAACTGAATCAGAAAGAAATGAAAATCTTTTCTGCCTAGGGCATCCCGAGCTCTTCCTTAGAAAATGACTCTGCAAGAAGTTAGCTATTTATAAACAAAAATCAACAGCTGGTCTCAGTTTCTGGCCATTTTAACAGAAGGTAACATCCTGAAAACACCTGAGTAGGCAGGGTCTCTTCCAGATAGTGATCAAATCAGCACTCTAACAAATCACCTTATTGCTGAAAAGCTTTTAAAGTGCTAAGATTTTCAAGTCAAATTTGTAATAAAAAAGGTAGAGAAATGGTTTGCAAGTAAATGTGCAAAACATCAAAGAAACAGGAACAATAACAGACCTTCAATCCTAAAACCTTTTGTGTAATCCTCTTTTATTTAGGAAACCAAGAAAACTGAATAAAGACATTACTTTTGTCAAGACCTAGCCAAAGACCTTTTAAATACTTTAAAAAAATATTTAAGCCACTCTGCCTCATTCTGGGTAGGATTGCCAAAACCTAAAAAGGAGATAATTTTCATATTACATTCAGTATCTCTGCATGCAAAGTGGCAATGAGAAAACAGTTAAGCTTTATAATAAAAGTAGCAGCAAAACTGTCATTTTATCCCATTATTTACTTACTATCAAACTTCTAAAGGGCATCTATAACTACTTAGAAAAAGAAATACGAAGCAAATCAGATTTTACTCTTTTATTCATATCATTAAATTTCAATTTTCTACCCTTATCATTAGAGCATATTGCCACGGTTACAACTTAACTATCATCTGTACAGCTGAAAAGTAGGCCAATCTACAAAAACATACAAATAACAATAACAAGTAAGAACAATAACAAGAAACCAGTATCAGTTAAAAAAAATAGAAAGTGTAATAACTATCAGTTGTGATTGCTGTGTTTGAAGGTTAATACACTCCTCCTCCCCACAAAAGAAAAAAAGATAAGCAAATTTAACACTTCCCAGGTGTGAATACAAGTTTGGACAAGAGTGTACCGACAAAAGTAAGGGATGAAGCACAGTTATTGGGTGAATTACATAGCTGTAGTGAGGACAGATGAATTACTGGAGTTGTATCTCCCTAATACTTCTCCTAAAGTATTTGGGAAGCTATATTTTTAACGTATATATAGAATATTACTACATTTATGTGTCTATATTTAATGCATTAGTAAATCATAAAGATGGTGGTCAAATGACTGGAGCTGAGTAAATAAATGTATTGGAAGGGAAGGGAGGTAGAGAAGATGCCAAGTGCCCAGATATTTCATTCCCTATCATGTATCTTCATAATCTAAGGTCATTCTCTCTATATGTAAATCGACACAATTATACACTGTGCCTCCCTGGCTTTTGGTAGTTAAAAATCTACAGCTGTTCACTCCAGCTCATGTCAGCTAGGACATATGGTGTGGGTTAAAACTACAAAGAGAAGCCAGGATGTTTCTCCAGCTCTACTTTAGGCAGCATTTCTGGCATGGCTGTATCTCCTTTGTGGTTCCAGATAATGCTGGAAAACTCCCCCTGCCCCACCTCCCACCACTGCTCCAGTTTGGTGACAAAATCACCTAGCCTTTTATCCCAGAAATCCTTGAAATGGTAGCAGCTGCCTGGTCTGATTAATCTTTTGGGTGCTTCAACACGCTGTTTGATTTCCTCAAACCTTTCAAACTACACTTTCTTAACTATAACTTCCCTGTCTCAAATCCCTCACAATGAACTATTTGGCATGGCTTCAGTTTTCCTGACAGGACCCCGAATGATACAGCTATTATCCTTGAGCTACAAAGAACTCTCACCTATCAAAAACTAACCCTCCAATAGAAAGGTGCAATATAGAAGATATTTTAATATTTTCAGAAATAGTTAGAAATATAAATGACGATACTAATGATGGTATATGAGACGATCAACCTCATATACCTTAAGGGAGGAGGGAGAATTAATATAATCTTTTCAGGAGAGCAACTTGGTTATGCATATCAAGAACCTTAAAAATGTTCACATACTTTAATTTTCTTCTGAAAAATCTAGTTTGAGGTAAATCAAAGGTGCAGATATAATTTTATATACAGGGATGTTTACCAAAATGTTATGGAATTAAAAATTAGACACAAACTGAATATCCAAAAATATGGATAAATAAATACTTGTAGTTTTCCTTTATAGCATCCCCTGCTCTCCCAATTCCAAGTGTACAGAATTATATATCTTCACTAGACCTGAAGCGTTTGAGAGCAAGGATACTTGTTTTAAACACTGACAACCATGTGTTAGACAACTGCTAAAAGTTCTCAAGAAATGTTTGGCAATAAATTAATGATTTAATATAAAGGTGAATTTACAGAAGAATATTATATTAAATAAATTTTTGCCATAGCCAAGTACCAAATGGATTACTATGTGTTCAGTATTTTTCTTTAGCTTTTACAATCACTTTTTAATAGTTCATAGCTCTGCTGTTTCTCCTGAGGTATGTTTAAGACGACTGACTTTTTGTTCAAAGAATTCCAGTGGCTCACCAAGGTCTGCAAGCGAGTTCAGGTTCCCTGATTTTTTGCAGCTACCTATAATTTGACCCAATGTGGCTATCTAGCCTTTGCACAGCTTACCATCTCCCAGAACAGTTTTAAATATTCCCATGTGACATTTATTTCTCTTGTCTCTTCTGCTGCCAATGACAACACTCTCTCCACAGCCACCAGCCAAGCCCTAGGCTCCAAGTCTATCTTCTCTGCAAAGCTATCCTAGAAGCAGGTTGTATATTTATAACAATGTTTCCCACATAATACTTATTTGGCAGTTAACCACATATTACTCCATGGAATGTCTTTCCTTGTATTAAAGTGCTGTTTGTAAGTCTCATTGTTAAGTAACTTTTTACATATCTGTTATTTAAGTAAACACTACAGTTCTTAGGAATAGCTTCTTTAGAAAACAGCAGAGTGCCTGGTAGGTGCTATAAAATGATACAGACGCCTGATACCAGGTTCAGGTAAACTAAGATACTAGGCATTTGGTGGTCTGAGTTTTACTATATTTAAGCCTTGTTTAAAAATTGCCAAAGTATTTGGTTATCAAGGCCTATCCTAGCATTTATACATTATTGGCATCGTCCTTTATGTTATAAACTCTGTGGGAAGTAGGGGGATGTGTGTGTTGTGCCCATCACTGCCTGACCAGCAATGTGTACATGCTGGGTCCATGATGTAGGACCGCTCAATAAACATTTAATGAATGAAGAATGAGTGTGAAGACATTAAATATTTGTGAGAGTGGAAGATTCTCTCCTTAATGCAATCCATCCTTTATCTGAGGTGAATTTAGGGTAAAAAAATGAAGAAGCTTCCAGACTGTATTAGAAGCTATCAGATACTCTACATCTGGATACATAGAGCATTTCAGGTAACTCTTCCGTGTATAAGAAAGAATGTGAAAGAAAACACCCTGATTTATATAAATGGTTAGCCATCTTTTCCAGATTATACAAAAACCATTGTGAGGGCATCCCCTGTATTTCCTAATGACAGAAAAGAAAATGTTCAGATATTAAGTTGGCATTAAAAAATGTTGATGTCCAATGTTTTAACTTTCTTTACAGTTGACATATATAAACCTATTCAACTATTAAAAAAATTAAGAGTATTAAAAACTACTACTTCAAAGCAAAATAGTTCAATATTGTTACCATTAAAGGCTTTGCTTGGCTTATTTCACCAAGAGGTAGTAAATCCAGAAAGCAGGCTATAAAACTATTATTTTTTTTGTGTGTGCAAAACATAAAGATTTTTTTATATGATAAAAACTCATACCTGTTGATCTCCAAGGAAATGACTTTTCAGTTGAGCTAGAGAAAAAAGGGGGGGGAAAAAAAAGAGGAACATTTACTTCCTTTGTCATAAAATTTAACGTGGACCTGTTTTGCTATAAACGTTTTCATATTTAATTATACAAAGTATAAAAACCTCAAACAAAATTTAAAATTAGTCTTCTAAATCAATTATTTAGCCTCTGCATTAATTTGGAACAAAACTGTATTTGTACTTAGAAATTAAGGCAAATTATCAAGTGACATAAGATTCTCCTTGGATGAGTCAAATAGTACAACATGTATGATATTCATGGTACTTATATCATGTCTATGCTGCTTTTCCTTGTAGTATGCAAATCACATATACATTAAAACAACACACACATTAAAGAGAGCCAAAAAGTCTGTTAAGAACTTCATTCATTTTACTTATCTTCTAAAGAAACCCTAGATAATACAGTATACACAAAAGTTAATGGGGTCAGTTTGAATTGAATGTTACCTTATAAAATTCAAATCATATCATAAAACTTTCTATCCACAATACAAGCCAGGAGAAAATTTTAGCTATATATTTTTCTTGGTTTATAGAGTACTAATTTAAAAACCTATCTGTGTACATAAAAACATATCTCTGCCTCCCTGAACAAAAAAATCAATACAAAAAAGCATAGTGCAAAGGAGATGGTGTGATAGGAAGGTAGGAACGAGAGGCTGGATTATTAAGCATATACAAATGATTAAGTACTCCACATGTATTATCTCCTTTATATTATTAAAAACAAGTTTATGAATAGGCACATTATTTTTATTTTGCAAATTAAGAAACTGGCCAAAGACTTATGTTAGTAACTGGAAGAGCGGGGATTCAAACCCAGGATGGTCTGATTCCAAAGTCTCGGCTTCCTATCACAGTATTATATATTATAACAGCTTGCGATCCCATTTTTGCACTAAACACACACACACATATAATATGTCTTGAAAGAAGTCTAGAAAAATAAAAACCAAGGGCTAAGTGGGATACAATTAAAATTTTTTTTTTTCTTTTTATACATCTGTACTTTTGCTGGAAATCTGAACACATATTGAAGTATTTTTGGAGTGTTTACTAAATTTAAGAAAAAATGATGTGACTTTAGGTTTAAGAAAACACTATAAAATAAAAATCTTGGAACAGAAGAAGAGAATGATCTTTTTAGTGTTATAATTCTAAGATTTTATGTTCTTGTTAATCCCTTGATATTTCCCCAAGTCATTAAGTGGTTAATGAAACTCTTGCTGGTTAAATCTCCAGATTCAGTAAGAACTCCCTGAACCTCAATTTTGTGTGTGATTTGCCTTTTCTTCATCAGCGGCACAGCAGTTCACATTCCAGGGCCTTGAATTAGCTGCATGCTCCCAAAGAATGGAGTCAATCAGTGAATAGTAATCTTAAGTATTTTGGTGATGCTCCTTTATCTGATGTACTTACTCCAAACTGATTTAAAAAGAAACTGAAGGGATGGTAAAAATGAAAATTTGGTCAAATATCAGTAAAAGCACATTTGTCTTGCTTCTGAGGGTAGCATTTTTATTTTAGAGTCATTCTTATGACTCTAAAAGTGGTTCCTTACACTGAATTTCAACTTCTCTTGAATCTTCTCTTGTTATTTAACTCTATCATGTAAATCAGTTTTTGAAACGTTGATGTTAATATTATTTATCTAACTGTGTTCCTATCAAAATGTTCAAATTTTCTGTTAATACTAAAATAAATGATAAATCAAACTGCCATCCAAAAATATTTAATACATAGTTACTTGGGAATATCATGAAACTTTGAGTTTGAAATTTACATAAACTTTAATGAAATACCTTTACAATATTTTTTATTCTTGAAATTATAGATCACAGAATATAATTCATGTTAATTGCTCAAATTGGGTAAGGGTCATGTCTCTTTCGCTCATCTCTTTATGATATATAGCAGATGCTTAATATATATAGTTCCTGAAATACAAATTGTGAAAAATACTGAGTTCTTTATTGTTCTGAGAGATTAAATATATATAAATGATCAGTTATTACCTTGCTCAAGCAAGTCAGTTTATTCTCCTACACTCTGTAGAAATTCCAGTAGCCTCATGTGTACCTATCGGGCAAACAGCATTTTGCTGAAAAGACTAATTTGGTCATTAGAATATAATAAGGCATTCCCTAGGTGAAGGCAATGGAAAGCCTAAATTCATATTACTTTTCCCTACTCCATTTTAGGTAAAAGATATAAATCAAAGGAAAATAAGCTAATATAAGGAATTAAAAATATGGTATATTTTGATGACCATATATTTAGCCCATTTAACATCCACACTAATCCTACGATTCTGTTATTAACTGGTCATTATGTTTTTCAGAACTACCTATTTTCTTTTGAATCACTTGCTTTAAATGATTATCAATTGTTCATGACTCTAGAATTCAGGAATTGGACAACAAAGACATGCAATTTTGAAGTGCTAAGTCACTGAATGTTAGTAACCTGCTTTAATAAGAACAATTAGAGGCAGCTCCATGTTAGAAACATAGGCTTATTCACTCCCTCTTCCCTCTTCTCCTCTAACCATCTACTCCTAGAAACACTTCCTCCTCAACTTTCACTGAATGCCTACAATGTGTCTATAGGCACTGTGCCCACAAATGACTCCATCTCATTTCCTTCACTTCTCATCTGAAGATGCCAAGTAGCTCATGTTCTAGGAGCTTCCACTGGAATGTGAAACGCATTTTAAAATAAAGGAACTGAATCATCCATTCTAATGTTGTTTCAGTGGGAAGATGCATTCACATTTTCTAATAACTTAATTATCAACAGCCTTCTAGAATTAAATCCATTCATAAGTTCGGGACTGTCTGGTATTGCTGAACAATTAAAAGCTAGTTCATTAGCAAATTAATAAATCAAGGCAATTTATTTTAATGTGAACAATATTAGTTTTGTTTTAAGAAAGATACTATGACTTCACAACACTACATGAAAATATGTAATAAAGCACTGTAAAATTCTACACATTTATGAAATTAAATGCTTTTTTGCATTCAGACATAAATTGGAGGCAAAATATCCTTTTTTATTTTATTTTACTTTTTTAGGCAAAGCAACCCTTGGTTGACTCACAGATTGCAAGGACCTTGTCAGCTTACAATCCTTTTTAAAAATTTTTTATGCCTACAGCACCTGGTCTTCCTAAGCAGTTTCTCATCCAAGTACTAACCAGGCCCAACCCTGCTTAGCTTCTGCGATCAGACAAGATTGGGCTTGTTCAGGGTAGCATGGCCGTAGACAACAATATTCTTGTTGGATATTCATGGCTGTGCAATGTCTTTGAAACCCTTCTTATTTTGGTAGATCTTGTGAGTCAGAAAACTGGCTTGCTCATAGTCCTCTGCAGCCAGAGGTCAGGCCAGCGACCCTGGGGTCTACAAGCAGCCACAAGAGCAGGTGGCAATGGTATGGTGGGGAACATCTGCAGTGGACCCAGCAGTGGCAGTGATTATTAATCACTGGGTTCCTGGATACCCCTACTCAGAATCTGGATCTCTGGCCTTCCTCGAGATTCCCTAAGTTGAGATCCAAAAGCTTTTAATAAGTTCCTTTTCTGCTTTCACACACCAGAGCGGATTCTACTTGCAACTAAAAGTCCTGACTGCTACTGTCATTAAACTATGTACTATGACTAAAAGCAAATATAAAAACGTCCTCTGAAAAGAGCCAATGCCTCACTCCTTAACTCTAGCCCTGTATTTCCAAATGCATACTAGACTTAACACCTTTCAAAATTCAACACACTAACTCTTATTTGTTACTTCCCAGTTACTCACATTGAAGAACATAAGGTCATTTTATTGTACCACACCCTCCCCCCACACACTATTATGTGAGCTCCATGAGGGCAGTAAAGTCTGCCTTGTTTGCATTTGTACTACCACAACCTAAGACAGTATCTGCACATGGCTGTCACTGCAAACATACTTTTGAATTCATCTCTACCACCACGGACAGAGTTCAGGCCTTCATTTTCTCATCTGTAAGCTGGATTGTTCTTTTAGTCTCCTCCCTCCTAACTTGTCTTCCTAGCTCTGATTGCTCACCCTTTCAAGCTTTCTTCCATGTTGCTGCTACAGTGATTTTTCAAATACTCCAATATGACACTGTTCTCCTGATGCCAATGCACAGCAGATCCATAGAGGACAAATTTCAAATATTTTAGTGTGGCACAGATTCAGACATCTTAGCATGGCACAGAAGGCCCTCTGCCACCTGGTTCCTTCCAGTTTGCCCTTTTCCACACAAACCCACATTCAAGGCACTTCTATTTACTTGCAGTTCTCTTACACACCGTGCTGCTTCACGTTCCCTGCTATTTTTGGGATAGAGCATGCAGACACAGAACCCGCAAACTTTCAGAATTACACAAATTCCAGAATAGTATATTGTAGGTACCAATATATATATATATATATATATATATATATATAATGTTAGATACCCATGAGAATGAACACACTAATAAAGTTTACCTTCGCTGTGTACCACTTAATAATGGTAATATTTTTTGAAAAATTGTCTATTTAATTGTCTGTATCCAATTTCCCCTTGGATCTACTGTGTCTGATGTAAGCGGCCTGCTCTGGTGGACACCATGAATAACAGTAGGGAAAGGGGTAGTGAAGAATTTGATGGTGCCACATGGTAACTTTACCATGTCATTTCCCTTTCCTTCTCCCAGGTCTAGACAGGTCTCTTTCTATTAAAAGTACATGCAGGCTACTGTCATTACTCTCTAAAGAACACACTAAATTCAGATAACATCCAAGAGTTATTCCTCTGTTGAAAAGAGAATAAGGTGTTAACCTGAGTTTAGAACACGGTCAAACTGTAAAATTCACTGCTTTAGTTTGAAAAAAAAAATCATTGTTTTAAGAAATTTTATACACATACACACATAAATGTGTTTATACAGAACCTTCATTAAGAGGTCAAAAATTTAAGCCATTAACAAATTAAATTTCACTTAGTATTAAGGGAGAGGAATCACTGGAATGAATTATTCTAGAAACTCTTATTTATGAATAGAGGACAGGCATGTCTGATTGCCTAGATTACGTACCTTGCACAGCATTCTCTCAGGAGACCCCTAATAATATTTCAAGAATTAGTTCAATGAAAATTAATCATTTCTTCCTTTGTGTCAAGAATGTGCCCAATAATCCATCTCGACTTTTGGAATTTTTATATGATTGTGATCACAGTATTTCTTTACCTATCTGTTCCCACTACTAAACTATGGTCTTCTTGAGGGTAAAGACTGTGCTTTAATTCTACCTGCATCCAACCATCATTGAGTAGAACGCTAAATAAATGATCTTAATTCTTTGTGTTGTTCTTTTTTAAGGCCAATCCTATGTAATTTTAGAAACTGTTCCTATCATTCTAAGGAGTCGAACTCCCCCCTTATTTTGGATCTTTCTATATCTTATAGAAAAGATGTTTATTACACGTATTGTATGCATTCATTCAACAAACATTTATTGATTATCTACTGAGTGCAACACAATGTTAGAGGCTGGGTTATAACAGTGAAAAGAGTCAAAGTCCTTGTTCTCCGAGTGCTTACAATTGTCTTGTAATACTTATTACTACTCACCTATTAAAAGGTAAACTGGTATTGGTACTACCCAGGTAGGAATTTGAAAATGAAGGCTCTAGCAAGAAAGGTAAGTAGCACCGTTTCCACAGCTCAAAAATTGTAAAGAGTTGGGAAATCAGACAGTTTGGGAGACTACTAACATACTATTCTACACGTGCCAAGTTTAAACCTGCCATTTCTATTCTTTTTACTATGACAATCTCTTCAAGTGGTTGCTCAAACTACCCAACTCACTAGCATTATATGGTCTACTTATTTCACTATTTCAACATATTCTTTCACTATTTTAAAAATGATTCTTAGGTGTTCTTCCCTTACTAAACTCAGGCAATTATTAAATGAATACTAACTGACTGTACAATCATTAATCTTACTATAAAATCTTGAAAAATGCATTTCTACATTGCTGTCCTGACTTTTTTCTTGAGTTTCCTATTAATTTCACTATTTTGAGCTCTGACTGTAAATTGTGAGTTCTATACAAAAGTTCTATATTTTTTCTGCACATGTTAAATAACTCTTGAATTCAAAAACCACCACAGGTTTACAAATGAAATCTCAGTAGCTTGAATAAATTCCAAACTGTATTTTTTTTCTTTTTCTACAAATTCATTACTGTCTTATCTTCAACTTGTGGTTTGCTCATTAAAAAATTACCTTTCAACTTTTTCATTTGTTATTGGTGGGCTTTATTACTCTACTAATTGAAATTATTGCTTCCATTAGCAAATGTGTAGGTTTTCGAGATTCAAAATTCATTGTGAAAACTTCTGGCAATTCTCTATTGGTTTATTATAATTACTTTTGTAATCCATTGCTCTAATATTTATAACTCTACTTTTTAATTGATTCCAAGGTCCATTTCTTAATTAAAAACTAAAAGGAAAGGGTTGGGTTTTTACTTTTTGGTAACGAATTCACATAGTAATTACTAAAGACCTTATTATCCTCTAGGCCAGCGATCCCCAACCTTTCTGGCACCAGGGACCGGTGCTCCTATGAGAATCTAATGCCTGATGATCTTAGGTGGAGCTGAGGGGGTGATGCCAGTGCTGGGGAGCAGCTACAAATACAGATAAAGAAGCTTTGTTTGTCTGCCGCTTACCTCCTGCTGTGCAGCCCAGTTCCTAACAGGCCAACCTGAGGCCCAGGGGTTGGGGACCCCTGTTTTAGGCATTACAGAGTGCTTTTTAACAAACTGCTTCAGGAAACTTAGAAAAAGGCTCCATAGTTCCCAAATCACTATTATTTTGCACCTAGGATTTTGTCCCCCAGGAATCTGGTAAAATAACTAATACAGATTCTCAAGTTTTAGTTTCTACTTGGAGTGTTACAAGATAAATTCTAAACAAATTTCCTCATCTGAGTAATCCATTTTACTGAACACTTAATTTTCTATATCTTCATTAATTATAAATAAATTAAATATTCAATTATAATGTGGAGATGATATCATAACATAATTTAAGCCTTATTTCTATCTAGTATTGCTTTGCTTACCCTTTTAATTAGTATGTTTAAAACTCTGCTCAGTTTCTCTTAATGCATTTGTACAATATTTCATTTGTTTCTTGTGAGTTCTGAGCTAGGTAAAGCTCATTCTATGTTCTAGCTTTCTTAGGTGCTTTTGAATTTATGGACTAGAATACCACTTTTTTAAATATAATGCTTGTGGAAGGCCCAGGTTTTAAAAGTATTCAACATGTAAGCAGGTCAAATATCGCCTCACCTTGACCATCAACAAGAATGTCCTTTTGCTCATTTTATACTCAAAATTAACAATGGTAAGAAGTGAGGTCTAGAACATGGGTCCCTAAATCCCCAGAACCAGGCTGCACAGCAAGTGAGTAGCAGGCAAACAAGAAGTTTCATCTGTATTTGCAGCCACTCTCCAGCACTAGCATCACCACCTCAATTCCGCCTCAGATCATCAGGTATTACATTCTCAGAGAAACTTTAGTCCCAGGTGCAAAAAGGTTGGGGATGGCTGGTCTAGAAGACTGAGATGAAATAAGGGCTCTCTAATGCTAAAATCATCTTCTGATAGTCCAAGAACTCATACTATCTACCAATAGGTAACTGCTAGGTTATAACTAGTTTTATTTTTCCTATGCTTGGGAAACAGAGACCTCATCTCTTGCTTTTACTTAGATAAGAACTGACTAGGAA
This sequence comes from Macroglossus sobrinus, assembly GCA_004027375.1. Lineage (NCBI taxonomy): Eukaryota > Metazoa > Chordata > Mammalia > Chiroptera > Pteropodidae > Macroglossus > Macroglossus sobrinus. The sequence continues at coordinate 1,055,816 of PVKZ01000206.1, forward strand.
ATAAATCCTTTACATTAAAAAGAGACTTAATCTCTGTCTTAGCATCAGAACAACTAGAGTTAGACAAAATTAAACAATATATCATGAGCATTCTTCCCAAGACAGGTGTGGATAGCTCTTCATTCTTTAACTAAGATAGTTAGGTTAAGTCGAAAGCAGGGAGGCCAACATGTAGCACACATGATGAGGATGCACTGTTTTGCCTGGTTAAAGCAGAGGAGGAAGTTGGAAGCAAACAGTTGTCTCTTCTCACCACATTATCACCCGTTTTTTTTTTTAAAAATCACTAACCTATAGATGACATCTTAGCAATACATCTTCATATTTAACTACATTTTAAGAGTGTCTTCCAAATTTATGTATTATCTATTCATAATCAATCTAAACAAAAACAAAGGTTCTTCCTCCAAATTCATAATTTTTTGGGACTGAGGTTCCTCTCTGTTCTCTATAGCATGGAATCAGACCCTGGGCAATTCTTTATTGAATGGAGACTGATTTGCTTTATCCTAAAAAAGAACCATTTAACTTCAGCAGTCAGAAAAAATAAAACCGTGACAACATGCTCATAATTGGAGTTTATTATTATTTTTATGTGTTATGGTTTTAAATTCCCCTGAAAATGGTATCTGTCTATAATTTGAACTAAGCAAGGCATAACAAATGGGACAGGGTAAAGGATCTTTTTTCAAATTACTTATATGATCTGAGGGTGATACTGAAGCTAGAGGAAAGAAAAGACACTTGAATTAAAAATGACGTCCTTCATACAGGGTGCAGCCACTCCTGACCTACCAGCAACAGAACACTAGTCTTGGAGTGGTTATGGACTTGTGCTGATCCAGCTGCACTCTAAACCCAATCATGTGCGTGACCAACAGAAGGATGAAATGAGGTGGCTGTAGGAAGGCAGGCCTGATACTGCACGGAGCACAGAAAAGGTCAAAGGCTAACATTTTAACCCATATATTTCCTCCCAAAAAAACTTTCGCTGGAAAAAAACTGGTCATGCTCTCAAAATGTGCTTTTACAATTTTAGTCTTTAAAAAATAATAAGCAACAGGGGCAACAAAGTGTGGTATAAACGTGCAGTCTTGCTTTCCAGTGACTGCTAGCAAGTTAACAAGTCACAATGTATATAACCAGCCACTGTGGTGAACATCTGTAATATTGTTACTGGCTCTTTGTTCTCACCCTTGTTTTCACAGTTCTTCGTTCTACTTTTCCCTCATGCTACCTACTGTATTTTTGGACCCTTATAATAGCTATCTAAAATGAATACAGGAAAAGGTAGGATATAAATAATATTACGAGCAGTCTACTACAGAGAAAAATCTGCATTTGATGCACCGCAAAAACATTTAAAGGAACAGAATATACTAGAATAGCCCTTTCAACAATTCAAGTAACTTCCATAGGTACTGCAGGTGAACACATTTTAAAAGATGTTAAATATTCTTTGACAAAAGCATTTTGTATTAGTGCTTTGAATCTATGAATAAAAGATCCAGAGGACCATATGGGAAGGGGAAGATCAAAAAAGGATATAGTACTAGACAAAAATGAGACAAACAGTTCTCTCTGGTATCCTCATAAATTATACAGGAAGCATGACTTCTGTTTAAGCCCATCCCACCACAGGTTTTCTAACCAGTAAAAGTAGCAATTTGAATAGAAGGGTTTTCTAACATTTCAGTTGACATTTGAAAGAGTGAAAGCAACTGAGATGAAAATAGTAAAATGGCTAAACACAACCAGACTTTCTTTCCTAAGTATTCTGCCGTAACTCAGGGATGCTATTTAGGCAAAAGGCCAGTCTTGGAATAGACGGTCTACTGTGAATTATTTGTGTCCGTGGTCTACAAAATGCTATTGTTTCTCTCATTTCTATTCTTCCAAATCCTCCAAAGGTGAAGAAGCAGAAAGAAAAAAAAATTTAATTAAAAAAAATGCACACACAAATATACTTTTAAAACAAGGTATAAAATAATTCAAATCTTATATTTTTAAATGAAACTGGCACAGGTAAGGAGGTGGGCAAGGGTGCTTTTTTTCTATTTGCTCTACATGAGATCCAGCACAGATGACTAAGCTGTAGAGATCTGTAGTAAGACATACACTGGCCGGCATCTAAAACCCTTAAAATTTGTCATTATAAACAGCTTTATGATGCACGCAATTTCATTTTTAATATTATTTAGAGTTTAAAATACTTCGAAAAGGCTATGTAAAAATTTACTTAGAAGGAATTTCAAGACATCATAAGCCTAAAGTTTTTATTAAACATGTACTTCCCTTATTATTTATCCTATTTAGATATTCAAAAGCAAATAATTCATTCACATTCAGTTCTTTGAAACATGTAAAAGCACTATTAAATTTGGTGTGATTAAAAATGACATTCACTTTATGTCCTTTGATTGCTAGAGTAGGATTTTGTTTTTAATTTTTATAAATAATTGCTTCTTTAACTTCTGAGAAAAAAATTGAGCGTAAAAAGAAAGAATATAATATACTTCTTAAATTTGTTTTGATTTTTGAAGAAAATTATCTTTTTCATGGTGTAAAAGCATTTCCAGCTCTTGATTCATGAACAAGCATTATAAATAGCTATTTTAGTGCTGAAAAGGGAATGAATTCACATGTGGGATATAGTATAGACCCAGGATCATCAATAACTACCCTGGAAAAAGAATGGGCACATAAGGACAAGTTAACACTTGGCATAATGTATGCTACGTTTCTATGTAGGGAGATGTATAGAACCCAGGAAAGTGGTTTTAGAATGCTTCAAATCTCTCCTGAAAGCTCCTGTGAATCCCTGATTTGTCCCACATCTCCTTAATATTCTTGTTTCCTTCTCTTCTTTACCCCCAAAACATATATGTGCAAGTTTTCCAGGCTAATAAATAGGGGAATGAAACAGAAAAAAAGTTAGAATAAATGAGAAGAAATGGCAACAATAATAATGGAGCAACAGGGTAAAGTCTCTTAAAACTGCATTCTTGAGACATAATGGGTGACCGACCCATAAACACTATTCAGTGGTTGAACAGACTCTCTGTGGCCAACAGACAAGGCAAATGGTTGGACGACTGTGCCTTAAATTTTTAGATTTAGTGTGTGACATTCTTCTTTCGAGAAATATAAATAAAAAGAGGGTCAATGGTTTGCAACATGATAGAAGTGATTGGCCAACTTTATCTTTCTTTCGCACCTTTGCTTCTTCTCCCATTCATTACCATAATGAGCCAACATTATTGATAATAACGGTATAATGGAATACATGGAGCATACTGTGTAGGTTCATTACCTATTCAATTTAAGTAGTTTTTATTTAAATTATTGGAAAGAACATCCATCACTCAGATTTTAAGAAATATAACCATCTTAATTTTATAAAACTAAAACAAATTTAATCATAATTTCGGATCGAATTTTAAGAGCCTAATCACTTAACATTTAAAATACTTTTTATTATGCAACATTGAAATGTAGAGACATACACACACACACACACATATATATATATACACACATAGAAAAAAATAGTATAATAGACTCTCTGTATAGTCATAACACAGCTTCAACAAAAAAAGTGAACACATGGCCACATACATTTCATCTACATATCCACCCCACTATTTTCTCTGCATTATTAGATCATTTTGAGGCAAATCTCATATATCTTATCACTTAAGTAATAAATACTTTAGATCAGGGGTTCCCAAACCCCCAGGCTGTAGACTGGTACCACACTGTGGCCTGTTAGGAACTGGGCTGCACAGCAGGTGGTGAGTGGAGGACAAGTGAGTGAAGCTTCATCTGTATTTGTAGCTGCTCCCCAGCACTAGCATCACCACCTCAGCTCTACCTCAGATAATTAGGCATTAAAATTTCATAGGAGCACCAGTTCCTGGTGTCAAAAAGGTTGGGGACCACTGCTTGGTCCCCCATCCAAGTACTAACCAGGCCTGACCCTGCTTAGTTTCCGAGATCAGACAGGATCAGGCTTGCTCAGGGTAGCATGGCTGTAGTAAATATACATACTTTAAAAAAGACCATTAACATAATATTATCACACCTAAAAAAAAAACCAGCAAAATTCTTAATATCAACAAATATCTAGTCAGTATTCAAATTACCTATCTTAATTTTTAAAAAGCTTTTTTTTTTTTTAATCAAGACCAAATAACATTCCACCCATTGTATTTGTGGCACTACCTCTAAAAATCTCTCTTAATGTATAGTTTCGTCTTCCTCTTTCTTTTGTTTTTCCTGTATGAATTTACTTCATTTGCCCTGAAGAATTCCTGACAGACTGGATATAACTAATGTACCAGCATAGTGCCATTTAACATGTTCTGTCTCCTATGAACTGGTATTAATGTCTAGGTGGTTAAGCAATTTTGAGGCAAGAATGCATCATAGGTGATGTTAAGTACTTCCCACTGCATCACATCAGGAAGCCATAATATCATGAACCCTGGCTGTCTCCAGGTTCATGATATTAACATAAGATAAAGCAGTGAGGTTCAGCTGATGTCAGCCTGATCCATTCACTATAAAGTTCCCCATCATCATTTTAGCTAATGATTTTAGCAGCTGTTGGTGAACATCGATCTAGATACATTATTTCATTAGTCATTGCAAAATTCGCCCAAGATTTTAACTTTTATACTTCTTAATATACTACTCTAGTCAATAACATAATTTCTACTTTTATATTTAGGTTTATAAGGAATACAATAAAATTATGTTTTACTTACTTTTTACAAATAAATATTTACTGAAAGTATTTTGCTAATGCTGTTCAGAAAACAGATATAGATCTGTATTTTGTGTTTCCTAAGTATGAATTTTTATATCATAGTTAGTAATACTACTTGAATTTTCTCTGTGGCTCAAATAGTAATACTACTTGAATTTTCTCTGTGGCTCTGTTATTGATAACATAACTAAAGAGAATGGTGGTGGTAGATCAGCCTTTAATTGGCTTGTTCTGATGCAGAGAATATACATCATAGGCTCCTAGAATAACTGGCTGTTATTTGTTCTTTTCTAATAAACAAAAGGCTACAAGAAATAAACACACACATATTCTTTAAAGATATTTCTCCTTGGATTATAAGCAGTCTGTTAATGCAAAACAAATGCTGTATCTAACTATTTGGTCAAAATGTATAAGTGTTTAACAAAAAATTCTTTTTAGCTGTGAAAATCTGTAGCCTACAGGCTTTTTTCCTCTTCAGTTTTAGTGTTTTTAATTGTGGAGTAACACAACAGCAGAGAAAAAAATCTATGCAAGAAACAAATTAGATTGATTTGTTATTAAATAGATTGTGAAGCCTCAGGGAGGATAGCTATAATAACAATTCAGTCACTACAAAGTCTGGCAAACTCATCAGTTGATTTTCCTCCCTGGCAGACATGCCATATTCATTTATACAGCAAGCTGATTAACTGCTGAAAATGCACTAATAGATGGCTCTCACTTTTAGGTAGACAATCACATTTCCAATTTCCTTTTCCATACATCATTGGCTTAGAGCTGTATAAGGCTGTATTTCTCTGAAGGGTTAAGGAAACATCTCATCACACGTATCAGTCTTTCTGCTCTATCCTAAAACTGCCAAATGGTAATGATAATGTGAACTAAGTATCAACATTCCTTTATTTCATTATGGAAATTACAGTGATTAAATGAAGAAATAGTAATTTTGCTCCCTAAAATAATGAACTGGAGAAAGTACAATAGTGGCAAAGTTTTTCAAGACTGTTTTTCAGAATCTATAAATTAGTCTCTACATGACTTCCTGTAACATGTTTGTGATTAACGAAGAACAGAAATGGTAGTTACTCCAAAGTTCTCATAAAGGAGAGACAAATGGTGATAGTTGGAGATATAGCTTGGGGCTAGGAGTTTTACAGTAGTCTGTACAGCAAGCATGGTTTTATACAGACTGTTTATTTGGGGTGGTGGAGTGAAGTGAGGTGCTGAAGTTTTCTGAAACTACTTATTGACACTTCAGTGGAAAACCAAAAAAGTAACACTATCTTTAGGGGAAAATATCATCCTAATGTTAAATTCAGGTGTATGACAATTGAAACCAAAGCTAACTAAAACAGAAAAAAAGACACAAAATACAAAACTAAAACACAAACTAAAATACCAAAACTGACACTGTTCAACAGAAGATAATGGGCACAAAACATCCACAAATACAAATGCCTGTTTGTACAATAGATACTCAATGGTTACTGTTCTCCTCCCTATAATATAATTATAAAAAATATTTCACTTAAGGATATGAGAAACAAAGATACCAAGATAAGGCCTCCTGGGATAGAGTCAAGGACAGACAATATCTGACCAATACAGTGCTTTTCAGAAAATTAAAAAAAGATATGTAGACATATATTTATGCTACTAAGTGTTTTATCATGTTGCTAGTTATGCATACCTATCCCTCCTGCAACACTGGAAATTTCCAGGGTTTTGTGCCTTGTATTTCATCAATAAAGCAAAGGCATAAATATTTATTGAGTGAAGTTAGAGAAGAGATCAAACATTTGCAGGAAAGAAAAACAGAGTCACTAAAGGAAATGTGGAAATAGAAAGTAATGTTAGTATCATATGTTTGGGCTTTCCCTTACCCTAAGATGCAAATTTGGATAATTTAGTATCTATTATAATCTTACATAGAAGGCTGTTTCTTCTACACAGTTGTCAAAATACAAAGATTTGTATTCTAAAAATAGATTAATAAATATGGTGTACTTTGTGTTGTGATGTACTAAGATGTGCTGCACTATTTTCAGATCTACATCTCAGAGTTATTTCAGCTAAAAAAAACTAATGATAGAATAAAAAAGAATTAGCTAAATTACTCATTAGAAAATGGACAAAGAATATGAATAGAAAAGGAAACTTAAATAGATCTTAAGGATAAGAAAAGGTACTCGATCCCATTGGTCATCAAAAAAAAAAAAAGCAAAGTAAAATGAGATGACATTAGATTGGTAAATTTTAAAGAACCTGATTATTATTAAATGCTGGTCAAAACAAAACAAAAAAAAAAACAGACATCCTGGAATTTTTTCATATACCACTTGTGAGGGTGTAATTGTTGAGCTACTTCAAAAAGCAATTCATCAAGATCTAGAAAACTTGAAAATGTGCATTCATTATGGCCCAAATATTCTACTACTAATGACATTTCAGAACCTTACACGTGTAAACCAGAAGCTATGGTCCAAAATGTTCATTGTTGTATTACTTATAATATTAAAGGGAACCTAAATGTTTTTCAATAGGGAAATGGCCAAATGGTTTAATATTCCATGAAATAAATATATAACAGCAATTAAAAAAATAAACTAGTACACATATTAACATGGACAGATCTCAAATACTGAGTAGAAAAATCAAGGTATACAACAATACAAAGACCATAACATTTGTATAGATTAAAAAAGCAATAGAAAATACTGGCCAAGGATGTGTATGACAGATGTACATGATACAAAGGAACACAAAGTAAACTGGAAGACTATATACTAGTAGTTAGCTTTTGGGAAGGGAGAATGGAGCAGAAGGGCTTAAATTACATGTTTAATGTTTTTTTGTTTTTGTTTTTAATAAAAAAAGTCAGTATGAAGAATTATCAATAATTTTCTATTCTGATATGAATACTTAAATTTTTGTTGTATTAGTCTCTGTACTTAGTATTTTAAACACATCTCAAGATATAGATTAAAAAATAAAGATAAAACGCAAGATGATAGTAATAAAAATATGTAATTAAAGCTATCAATAAGGTGAAAACACAATGTAAATATATATATGCCTTACTGTTAAACTTACTACATTTCATTAACCAATGTCACCATAAAAAAATAAAGCTATTATTAATTCCTAAAAAGTAGTAATTTTTTTTTCCAGGAAGCAACTTAAAATATACTACATGGGCTATTTAAATTATTTTATAATTTATCAATATGTACGCATGGTTTAAAAAACCTAATGACTCAGGTGGGGGCTAATATAATTCTTGTATTGATTCAATAATTCATCACTGTTACATAAGTTAAGAACAGTAATTATAGAATGTGAACTATGAAAAATTACAGAAAATAAAATGTTATTTTAATTAAAATGGCTCATTAAAAGATAATTAAATAATGGCACAATACATATATTTTAGATGCATGGGCCTCTGAATTTTAAGAAGTATTTTCCTCTTCATTAGTCAGGAAAATTAATATAGCCTGGCTGCCTCCACATTTAAGCAAATGTTTTAAAATAATCCAAAATTCTGATGCTGACTATAAACTTGATCTCTTTTTGTGGTTCCTTCTAACTATATCACCTACTTAACCTTTTAAAATGCTCGGCCTAAGGAACAGGTAATTTGTTTTTAAGTATTTATTCATTATGATTAAAAATGTTTTGTTGTACAATGTTCTAGGTCAACAAAAATTTTATTTCTTATGAAAATTAGTTGGCTTCACATCCAGATTCTACAGGTTCAGATTATTAGGTTAAAATACGTTAGTTCAATGAAATATTGGTTGAATTACCTTGGGCTCAGATGCCCTACAGATGACTTAGTTTATACAAGTTTAATTCAAATAAGTAGAGATAGTTGCCACTTGGATTTCTATGTCCCAGATGAAATTGGCTTGTGACAGGAATGGCAATGAGAAGTAATAATTAAAATGTCTTCTGGAAGAACCATGCTTAAGTAAAATGTTCTGGATAAATGACTTCTGTAAAGCTGAAGGTTACCACAGACTCATTTGTATCTTTTAGATGTGGTACTCTTTCCTGTGTTTACAACAGTTGTATCATAAAAATTCAGTGTTACTAAATTCGCTCATAAGAGCATCTATTTAATACTCAGTGCAGAGAGCCCCAAGAGGGTTTCTGATAATTATATTCAAATATCAAATAGTTTATTCTTCAATTAGTCTGCATTAGAAATGAAATCAGAGAGCTTTTATTTGTTTAACCATTAAGAAAGTCACTAGTGACCAAACACAGCACTAAGAAAGGACATTTGGTAAATTATATTCTGTTGACTATCACATGACTCCGAAATAGCTGTACCTAACACACACTTAAAAGTAACAACATGAACAACAATGAGCTCAGCAATGTACAAAGATTTACTGTAACAGAAAGCAAAGGAGAAAGGAAAGAAGGCAACAAGCCCTTGTGAGGGAGTAGGAGGATGGGTGAAGCTAGGAGGAATCTCTACCACTCCCTGAGCCTCTTCCTGATCCCCAAACTAAGAATGCTCAGAGTAAAACCCTTGGTATTTTTCCCTCTTAAAACCTAAGACATAGTAGCATTATTCACAATAGCCAAAAAGTAGAAACAACTCAAATGTCTATAAGATGATGAATAAATAAATAAAATGCAGTATATCCATATAATAGACTATTTGGAAATAAAAAGGGATGAAGCACTGATACACACTGCATTATAGATGAACTTCAAATATATCATGCATGCTAAATGAAAAAAGCAAGTCAGAAATAATGTATATGATATAATGTATAGGAAATGTCCATAATAGGCAACTCCATAGAGACAGAAAGTAAGAGTGGTGGTTCCCAGAGGCTGTGGGGAGAAAAGAACAGGCAGAGAGTTTCTTTTTTGGGTGATAAAAATGTTCTAAAATTTAATAGTGGTGATGGATGCACAATTCTGTGTACATACCAAAAAATATTAAATTGTACTTAATAAAGGTATGAATTTTATGGTATGTGAAATATATCTCAATAAAACTATTATTTAAAAAGCTCAGGTTTTGGTTGGTAAGAACACTAAAGGTCAAAGGGACAGAACTTTATTAAGCATCTTCCCAAAGTACATAAAAATAAGTAATAAACTGTCAAGGCACAAACATTCAATCTTTTCAGACTCTTCATTTTTAAAGAATGTATCATTGAGAAGGTTTATTTCACAGTGACTTAAAAAATATTTACTGAAGAAAAGATGTGAACCATGAAAAAGTCTTTTCTGCTATTGTCAGCATTTAAACATTTTTAGAATTTTTATTAGTATCAATGGAAGCCTGATGGGCACCAGGAGATGATCCTATAAAGTGTAAAAAAAAAATCTAAATGGCAGTGGGGAATCAAATCTTTCTTAACAGAAAATAACAGTTCTTTTCTTAAGTGGCAATAAGATTATTTATCAAGATTGTATAACTTTTCTGAAACCATAAAGAAATCTATTTTAGCAGGGCTTTAAATTAACTTGAAAAGAATAATCTTAGGAAGAGTGTGAAGTTATTTAATTCCAATGTCGCCATCCATTTCCTCTCTCATTCAGTCCATATAAACAACATTTTCTTCAGGGTCTAGAGTAACTTTCTAACACCAGCAGCAGCCAGTTAGAATGTACAATGAGGAGGGACCAACTGCTTCTAAATGAGGTAATAAAATTTGAAATAATGCACAAAAATTGAAATAAAAATTTAAAACCGTGCTTTAATTCTAACATTTGCTATTAACATTTAATAATTTCCATAATTATTAAAAGGTCCACTAATTGATTTCAAAATAAATAGAAAGTCAGTGTTTCATCTTAATGAGTGAAGAAGCTATGATTTACAAGATAAAATATGTGGAACCTATTTATGTGCCCCAAAGATAGTTTCTTGAATTCTAAGATGATCATATTTTCATTTACCAACTCTTCAGTTTGAACTATATTTTCTTCTACAGTTTTGTTACCCAACAAGCTGAGCCATTAATATAAGTTCTCTGCTCGCATGAAGTGTTCAATACATGCCAATTCAATACAATTTGCTTTGTAGTATCTCCCCTGGCCAAGTCTTCCACCCACAGAGTTCAGTTTGCCACTGGAAGGCTATAGTAATCTCTTACCATTGCTAAATTGGCATCCCTAGGGTGCTGGTCCAGCCCCAAACTATTTCTTCCCTTGAGAATTCCTCGGGCAGATGGGAGCCATTAAAAGTTAGGCCTGGCATATCAAAATGGGACTTTAGGAACAAGATAAAAAGTTAGCTAGAAGTAAATAACTCAAACTTATACTTTAAAAAAACAAAGAGGATGAAATGTAGCAAACGTAAAAGTGGTTATGTCTTTTTTGGGATTAATGGAAATATTCCACATGTTGATTGTGGTTAGTTATACAACTACATACCAAAACTGTCAAAAATCATATAATTGTACCCTACTGAGTGAATTTTGCCATAAGTAATCGACTCTTCAATAAACCTGATATAGATGTTATCTCTAAATGATAGAATTATGGATTTTTCTCTTTATATTTCCTCGAACTTTACAGGTTGTCTAAAATGAGCATTATTTAACTAGTCAGTAAAAAATAGTTAAGAATATTGCTTTGGCCACCTCTGCCCCTTCCATGCCCTTGGGAGTATAGGTGGACAGGAAAAGTCCCAGGGTGAGGAGGTGGGCCCCTCACTGTGGGCTATTGGGCATGTTTACTGTCACCCATCCAGTGTAATCTAAACTTGACTAATGTGAAAATAATACCTCATTGGTGATACTGCAAGAAGAAAATAAATCCCATGTTCATCAAAATTTGGATGTGAAGATTGCTGCTTATATAGCCCATGGGAGACAAGAGGTTTAAAGACTGTATTTCCTACCAAGGTACATGTGCTAAGAGATTCTCCTGAGATAAGCTGTACATACCCTGAGGGTCATTTCTGATGCTCAGGCATGCATAGCGTGCACCTGCACGATGACCTGAAACATGGGTATCTCACAGCTCAGCACCTGTTATCACCTACGACTTCTAAAAGTCTTGGACAAAACAATCATCATGGCAAACTGCCTGCTTGGAGGACCTGACATTGACCCATCCATCTGTGTATGCTAAACATCATCCCTGAGCCAAACTGGAGTGTCAGAATTGGCCTCCTGGAGAATTATTTTTAGTTAAGGTGCTATTCCATCCATTTATATTCCGTTCTTCAATGGAAGAAACAGCACCATGAGTCTGATTTTGTAATTTAGAGAGACAGACTACTGTGGATGCCGTCTACCTCATCACACGGTGGTCTCTCAATGGTGACTCACAAGAGAAATCACTCAGGTCTCAGACCCGGGAATGATAGAGCCACCTGAGCAACCTAGTTTGTTTTTATCTTCTAGACACTTTGTATCATGTAATTCGTTAGTATTCCTCTCTTTAGCATGGCTGCCAGGACATTCAGAACCACATTGGCTCCTTACTTTTAATAATGCACAGAACGCTAACATGCACTTTTGTATACTATCTTAACCTTGGCTTCACCTTATTTTTCTAACCTTCATCTCCCCTTTGTTTTAATTTCCTCAATTTTTTTTTTGTATTTTGAAAGATGTTTCAAATACTTTTAGAATGAGGTAAAATATTAAATACATAGTGTACTCAGTACAAATGCAGAAAGGCTGTAACTTTTTGATGAACTGATTCTACAGCCTAATATTTCTCTTTCAATGAAGTGAAATATTAAATACATAGATAATTATAACATACTCAAAATAAATACAGAAAAGCAGAATCTTCTCCATTAACTGATCCCATGGCTCACTTTAATTGAGGTAAAGTATTAAATATATAAAAAACTGTATTTTCCTCAGTATAAATGCAGAAGAGCTATAACTTCTTTATTAACTATTTCTATAGCCTACCTTCATTGAGGTAATATATTAAACATACAGATAACTACTAAACGCACAGGTAACTATAGTGTATTTGGTATAAGGTGAAAGGTCTATAACTTTTCTATTAACTAATCACATAGCTCACCTTCAGGGTTTTTCAGAGTCGCAGTGATAATTTTTGGTCTGATCATCATCTTTAGATATAGGCTCCATCAATTCCGGATTAAGGATCATTACATACTGATATTGCTTATGTTATTAACGTTTTGCAGTAAATAAAACAAATGAAAAATCGAATCAGAAATGAGGTTTTTACTATGTTATTTAAAAGATTACTACTTCTAAAAAGTCATTAAAATAGTCAATCATTTTAATTATTAAGTTTTTTTAAAAAGTTCCCAACTAGGCCTATTGCAAGTGAACTGCCAATGGTAACTGTAAAGTTCACTTTTTAGGACACTTCCTAAATAAAAAATAACATGCAGAGGCTCAGTTTCTCTACCTAGAAAATGGGAACATCCCATGGCATGGGTCAAAGACTCATCTTTGGTACCACAAACACAGGGGAAGTGAACTGTTTAGTTTTAGAACCATTCTTGGGAGAGGGCTCCACAGTATATTACTCAGCACAATATAAGAGTCATTTATTAAAGGGGACCTCGTGCCACTGACTACTTCTAATTCACAGGGTTCAGCCAATAATGGTAAGCTGACTAAACTCACTTCATGTAAGGATGACCTAGGAAGCTACATGACCGTTAAGCATCAATCCCACTTTTAATTTCCTTTGAGCAAATTAGAAATAGCCAACAGAAAAGAGGGCTTGGGTCAGATAGCTGATTTCTGCTCTTCTGTATCTTTAGATTCTGGTTCTGAGACTGACAAATAACTGGTGGGGACTAGAAGACATAAGGGAGATCTCTCAAGTGACAAAATACAAATCTTTGTTTTCTTTATTAATACTGCTTTCTAATGGGCTCCTTGCCAGTGTGTAAATCTGGTGGTCCCAGAGCAGAGTAACTGTGTCAACAGTTTAAAGTTCATTGAAAAGCACAGATAGGTATGAAGAGGGCAGAAAGGGTAGACAGAAACTGAAAAATACTAGGTAGACAAGTTATGCATCATTTTTTGGTGAGCTCAAAACACACTGAACTTCATTAAGGTTCATTGTTCCTTCAATAAACATTTGGCTGGATGCCTGCCTGCTGAGCACCAGGCATGTGCCAGGGATCTGGGTGGCTGGGCCTTATACCTCAGGAAAGCTAATACACGCACAGAGGAACAATTATAAGAGTTCAGAGGAAGAGAGATGACTTTCTTGAAGAAACTTGTGAGAGGCCATGGGAAGTGCTAGCATTTAATTGGGGGCATTAAGAATATATGAGAATCTAACATGAGATGGTAGTAGGGCAATCAAAGCAGATCAATTATCATTCCAACCAGAGTTCACTGAACAAAGAAACCACCTTCCTCATAACCCTTAAGATTCCATGACAGGTTCCTCTCCTGCTGCCTGGCCCCTCTTCATTCTAACCTACACACTGCACTGTCAGGATAACTATCACCAACCACCACCACCACAACCATCACCACCATCACCATCACCACCATCACCATCACCACCACCACCACCACCACCACCACCACAACTTCCAATAGGTTTCCTTCACAGACCTAAATAAGGTGAAGCTTATCATCATTCTAGTTCCCAGTTCCCCATAATCAAATGCCAGCTTTACCTTTCCAACATCATAAGCCAGTACATCCTAGACACTATTGAGTGACTTGCTCCTTCAATACAATAGAGTGTGGAGCATACATATACACATTTGTACATGCTTTTCTCCTTTTCTGGTCAGCCCAGCTCCCATTTCTGCAGGACCCATTCATTCCACCAAGATTCCCTGACTGAGCCCCAACAATACACCAGGCACAATCAGACACAAAGCACCAAAATCACTGAGAGTAAGTATCACTCACAATATGTATTTCACTAATAGATTTTTAACAAATCTAAAGAAATAGCTAATTCAACTATATAAACTTAAAAATATTTACTATTTTAAAACATAGGAAAGTACAAAAAAATTTAATAGGCATGTACACATCAATGGCCCCTTCATTTATTAGATGTTGATATTTTGTCATGTTTGCTCCAAATGGCAATCTTAATAAAGCCTAATTTCTGATAGCTTCTTCCTCCCTTCTTCCCTACAGGTATCATTATCTTAAATTGGTGTAATTCCAAAAACATACACCCCTAAACAACAGCACTGTTTAAATATCACACATTATTGTTACGTATATATTTTTACAAATGTTCATAATGATATCCCCCTATATCTATTATTTTGCAACTTGTGGTTTTTACTTAGAATTGTTTAGCAAAGATGTCCATGTTGATACATGTAGATCTAGTTATTTAATTCCTCTCGAGTTTACTTATCCACATTTTATTTTCCATTTCCATCCTGATGGATAATTATTCCTAATATGTTCTTTTTCAAATATAATGTGACAGTGAGCATCCTCATACTATCTTCCTGTGCATACCTTTTGCCTAATTCTCACTAACTGTTGAGGTTTTTTGACTTGAGTTTTATAATATCTGATTTTGAACTTATCTTTAGTGATGTTAGTTTCTCATTTGGGGATTCCTGAACAATGTGGAGTTACATCTGGGTTCCAAACCCACATGTGATACATGTGGAGTTTGACAGGGGTGCAGCTCTCTGAGTGTCATGGCTTTTGATGCAGCAATCTTAAGTTCAAACATATCACCTTGAGCACATACAAGGCCTCATTCTTTGGTCTCTGCATAGAAATTAAACCCAAGACTCTAATGCTTTTTTGGGGATTTCTTTTTCCCGTCTCCTGCAGCGGCATCTCTGGCTTTCAGTTCCCTTTCTAGTTCTAGTACCTGGTGATTTTTCTTACTTTTTTGCCATTTCCTCTAGGTATTGACTTGCATTATTAACATACTGCGTATTTCTAAGAGTTTATCAAAAGAATTTCTGTGTTAATTTTTCAGTTAGCTACACTTCTAGAATAAAAGTCCTAACTGAATTCCTTAAACATTAAATTAAATTTTCTATTAGTGTAAAATTATATATTTTAAAATCTGCTGGTCATTACTTTTTGGAAATATACAATACCATATTATTAAATTTATGAATCCTTCTTTGGTGCTAAAGACATATATAACTTTAAAAAATACTGAATATAATTAAATTTTTGATAATTAACTTCCTTAACAAATTATTTCACTAAGTATTATACAGAGTTAGAAATTTTTGACTTACATTTTTACACCTGCTTATAATTTCTCTTACTATAAAAAACTGGCTGGATATTGAAAAAATGATCACATAATCTGATACTTGTGTTTTAAAAGTTTTATCGATCTTATTTCACCTAGTCGTTTTATAGAGTTCTAGAAAAACTCAAGGTAGACTGAAGGCATTTTTCAAAAGCTAACTAAATATTATCATTTAGAAATATTTCCTAGTTAAAAAAAAAAATCAATACAGGTTTTCAAAGTCAATTAACTTTACCAAATAATTAGCAATTGTGAAAAACAGCCATTAACTGTGTCTACATATGATTAATCAAATTTCTAAAGATAGCATAGTAGCTTTTGCAAAGAAGGTTAGCGATGCTATATAAAACGTATCAAACACAGAACTGAAGGATAATCAATACTGCAAGAGGCCTTTCAAAATTAGAATAAAATGACATTTTTGGTGTCAAATTCAGGAGGGTAGATTAACAGTGACAACACTAACAGAATCATCTGCTGCATCCAGACAACTTAATAAGGCATGTAACTTGAAGTTGTGTAAAAAGCTAGAGCCATTGGCCCTGTACCTGGTGCTGGCGATGCTTGGTGATTCTGCTCCAAGCCTACATCTTTCTAGCTGACTGGCAACAATCTGCCTTTCCACTTCCAGTTCTCGGGTGAGTCGTTGAAACTGAAGCTCCTGTGATTCAAGGAAATAAAAGGCATATCAGGCGCCGAGGTTTGCTGCTCAGGCAGATATGTGAATTACTTTATGTCACAGGAAACACAGGAACATACCCATAACATAACACTATAATGTGGCTTTGTGCAATTAGCGTTTTGGATGGAATTATGGGCCTAATAAATACCCTACTGATTTGGAGATTTTTCAAACTTAAAAAAGGTACTAGAATATTTGCCTTTGTTTGCAATTACAAACATGTAGATATTTATTTGCTCTTCTTTTTCCTTTTCCGGTGCCAACAGAGGTCTTCAAACAGTACTTCTGCTACAATGCTATATTAAAAGTAAGGTTTGAAGAATCCTTACTTGATGTGTGTCCTACAACAGACGCACACCAGCCAACAGAAGCTCTCCATCCTCGATAGCTAATTCTTATATCTCTCATTCCATATATTAGCACTGCATTAAAAAATTCCCACGTTGAGAATCACTTTATGATGTTTGATAAAGCTTTTTAATTATTAAGAAAAAAACACATCATTCTAATCATACGGAGAAAGTCTTGCTATATTTATATACAATACGAACAACAAAATTTTTCTATTGTCACAAATGTATTCATGTGTCACAGAGTAAAGAAGAAGGGATTTAAATAGTCTGAGCAATAACACAGAATTTAAAATTGTATTAAAAAGCTGGGAAAAATGAAAAAAATTATATTCTTTATTCTGTGCTGTACCATGAAGGCCAGGGTGTTCTATTACATGAAATGTTTTAACTTTTAAAAAATATTTATCTCTTTGTTACCTTGACAGGATTTTAATAAATAGAAAGCATGCTATGCTATAAAACATCTATAGATCAAATCAAATATACTCCAAAGGCTTTAAAGCCACAAATAACATCTCTAACATCTCTAATAACACCTCAACCTCCCCTGTGGCATATTATCTTCTTACAAGTCTACTCAAAGCAGATGCTGAACTTGTTGTTTTATTGGACAATGACTGTAGTTCAAAATACCAGGCACGTAACTCTAAACCTGGAAATGAATCAGAAATAAAACTACCTGTAATATTATTTATGACAGTATGTATTTGTTTGCCATGCAAAAATAAAAATAATTAAAAAATATTAACTCCTGGTGGAATCAGGCAAATGTGCAATTACTTGACAGCACTGGCTTTGCAAATGCTACAAGATATTCTTAGAATAATTTTAAAGAAACAGTCCCTGAATCCTTTTCTAATGAGTCCAATTAGTGTGGGCATATAGAGCAAAGCCTGAATGAATAATAGCTGGCTCCACAATGCTATACAACATGATCATAACAGGTAAGTGGGACATTGCCTATTCTGGTTAATAATTCCTAGACCACTGGTTCTTAATAAATGTGCAGCAACAAGACTATATAGATAATAACTGCACAACATTTAGTATCAGCTAATTGATTTTTAGGACAAATGGTATTATTTATCTCACACTTACTCTTTCTTTGCCCTTAAACAGTATGTTTTTTTTGTGTGTGATATACTTCCCTTCCTTCATTATTTTACTCAATTACTTATTATATACATCTCCTCTCCATCCATGAATCCCAAAATAATCCCCAAGCCATCACATTACCTTTGTGTTCTGATTTCAGTGGCTACAAGGGATTCAGGGCTAGAGTTTTTTCTACATTTTGGGATGACCAAAAGTTACCAAGGTATGCTTTATCAAATTAGTACATAAAATGCTACTCAAAGAAAAATTTCCACTTTTGTGGATTTTTATTATGTTTGTGGCTATCTCTGACCTTTTGAACATCCTTTCAAAAAAAAAAATGGTTGGGAAATTTCCTGCTTGAAGGCAGATGGTGGAACCCACCATTCCATAATTCCTTCCTCCAGAAGCAAAGATGAGTGTCTCTCGCTCTGCCAAGATGCCAGACAGTGACTCAGGTGCTGAAACCAAGACTTTGACAACAGAAAACACGAAACTCATTTTCTTCCTCTTTCACTTTCTTATCACACTCCCTGCAATAGGTCTCAAGGTCATGTTTCTAATATGGAAATGACCTTCACTTAAACCGCTATGTTTATGCTTGGTTGGCAGTGTTAGTTATTTCTTTATCTGAACAATTTTGTGACACAGATTTGGACACTATTCCTGGAAGATGAGTCTCAAGAATTTTTCTCTGGGCCCTTAAAACAAATGTGGGAAATTCACTAATACTCAATTAACAATTAAATGCCTTTTTCTTTATAATTAGCCATGTCAGTTTGTTTCTTACAACTAGAAACCCTGACTGACATATCTACGGAAACCACTGACAGTTGCTGGAGTACTAAGAGAGCACATGTATCCATAATTTTTTGTACATTTTTTATTTAAAAGTTGGGTAATTCCATTAACATTTGTATGAAATGAGTCAAATCCACATTTTCTTCCTACTGGTCATGGAGCCCATAATAATGAACGTCACTGACTTCATTCTACAAAGTAATTGCTCACATGTCTCATAAGTAGGACATCAGTGAAGCCCCAAAAGCAGAGTATCAGAAAGCTATTAACACATGGAATTTGTTAACATTACCTAATGCCATGAATCTTTATTTACAAGTAAAATATATGTATGCTTTGTTACAAATTAATATTACTCTTACAGAATATAAATTGAACACCCATATGTAACTGGCACCAAATGGATGAGTACAATATAAATATTTGATAATTCTGTCTCTACTTCTTATTCTTACTGATGAGGAAGAAACTATTACACAGTCATAAAAAACACATCTAATGATTTCCAAAATAACACTCATTAAGATGATTATGCAGAGATATCATCTATAAATATAAAACATTTGTATTTTTTCCTCTAAACTTAGGTTATGAAAGCTGATCCTTAAACCAGTATCTAAAACTGGGCATTTGAAATATGAGGAGATTTTATATATTTTTTTCATTTGACATGAGCAAGGTAAATGTTAAAAGCTTGTGCCAGTGATTTAGTAAATAACAATTTCCTCTTAAATTCCAGCAAACAAGATTATAAGCAAACTTTGAAAGTCAAGGCTACCAATACGCTATAAAAATGGAGCAAGTTCACACTTGTTTGAAAGCTTATATTTTTACCTCATTTCTCTCATGCAAAAGTACTGATAGTCTCTGAAAGAGTGAGTCATGGGAATAGAAGAAAACAAAGCTTCACTTTCATGACCTCGTATAGCCTTGTTTGGTGGATAGATGGCTCAAGGAAGCCCAGGGAAGGATGTGCTGCCCCCAGCTGTCAGCTACTCCAGGGTACCTCATCTGTAAATAACTGCTTTGACTAGGCGTATACGCCCTGGACAAGCTGCATCCAGCCACTAACTGAATTGAGAACATAAAAGCCGGGCCCAGATTTGTTCCAGAGTTCTCCATTGGCTTGGCTGGCCTGTGTAGTCCCCAGACTTCTCCCCTGCCCAATAATGCTTTTCCTTCCCCTCTCCTCCTTCCCTATTATTCTGATCTGTAATAAATACTCTGCATGCTATGCTTCATCTCAATGAGAACCCAACTTGAGATAGTATTGTTTTTTTAGCTTACTTTATACAATGATAGAAATTTTCTCACTAACTTTAATATTGCGATACTTCAAATGTATAGAAAAAGTACAGATAATAACATAATGAATTTTTAAGAATTGGACCCAGCTATAGCAAATCTTAATATTTCATTACATTTGCTTCAGGTTTTTTGAGAAATAAATTACAGATACAATGAAACTTCATTTTCTCTCTCCAATCCTATTCCTTTCCTTTCTTTCCTCCCCAGAAGAAACCATTAACCTGAATTTGGTGTTTAATAGTCACATGAATACTTTATATTATTTCCAGATACATAAATGACAGTATTGTTTCGCAAGTTCATAAAATTTATATCAATGGTATGCTGTACACAGTATACTCTGCAGACTGCTTTTATTGTGATTTTCAGATTTAGCAACATCAGTACACAAAGATCTAGTTCATTTATTTTCATTATTCAATAGTATTTCATTGAATGACTATAGCACAATGTATTTTTTATGTTCTCATCATGATGAATTCTTGGATTGTTTCCAATTTTGTGCAACAAATATACTACAAAATAAGCATCCATGTATAAACCTTCTTTGTGCACATGTGCCAGACTTTTCCAGAGTGGAGACCTAGAAGTGGAATTGCTGAGTTTATGGCTAGGCACATCTTTCATTTCACTTGATAATGACTGTCAAATTACTTTCCATAGTAGCTGTTCCAATTTATATTCCAGTAAGCAGTGTATGAGAGTTCCAGTTTCTCCATATTTTCACTGACAC
This sequence comes from Macroglossus sobrinus, assembly GCA_004027375.1. Taxonomy (NCBI): domain Eukaryota; kingdom Metazoa; phylum Chordata; class Mammalia; order Chiroptera; family Pteropodidae; genus Macroglossus; species Macroglossus sobrinus. Next base: position 1,076,761 of record PVKZ01000206.1, read on the forward strand.
TGATTTGCATTTTGGGGCTTACATTCTTTGCTTTATTTTGCAAATGGCATGCTCAAGATCACCCAGGTTAGGGTGAAAGCTGGGTCTACTGCTTACTTAGTTTAAAATTCTCACTTTCATTTCAGTTTTGGTTTCTGTGAGTTCCTTACTTTATTTCCAGCTAAGCTGTACATTTATAAAGATAATTTAAATACTTTATAATATTTAAGAAAAATTTAAATATTTTATTCAGCAGATTTCATTTCTTTCAGGTGGAAAGACTGGTTAGGATAATGGGAAGACTCCCAATTTCTGGCACTGCCATCCATCTATAGATATCCAATTGTATCACTCCCACCTATTTACTTCAAGTTATGCTAACTTATTCCCTAGTTCAGGAGTAGCTATGATAGTTACTACCACTATGGTGACAACAATTAAGAAAGAGTAGGAGGCACTCATATCAGGCTATTAGTGATGACACCCTCAACTACTTGTCTGCACATTCACACTAATCCTCAGTTCTCTTCCAGACCTAGTGGAAGGACTGTCCTTTTCTTGTCTAAGGCTGGCCTCTCCATGCCACCTGTCTTTTCTAGGGTCTGACTTCTTTCCTGAATCTTAAATGCTTCCTCTCAGTTTAATGAGTCTCAAATTTTCCTCATCAGAAGACATATCTTCTTGATTCAGGACTCCTAAATCTCTGTGTCCTTCCCTATGCCCTATATTGCCTTTTACTATATATTTTAATTTAAATTGACTCCTTTATAAGATATAGTATCATCCCAGGTATTAAAATCATTAAAATAATGGTTTCTAATGCTTTTATAATCTTTCTAATATAAATAAAAATACACCATATTTTAAAATGTTCATCTGTGTACTAAAATCATTTCACAACAACATGCCTTTCCATGCCTATAAACAGCAGCAGGAAAGTACTGAGTACTGGTTATACTGAAAGAGGAAAACGGACATGGTCATTATGTGATAAATGCAATCAGTAGTTAAGAAAAAAAAGCATTTTTATTTTAATCATCGTTGCTTTAAAATATTCCCCCCAAATTTCACTTTTGTACCTTAGTATGCTGAATTTTATTTTAATTACTGAATAATAATGTTAGATGTTTAAGGTATATATAGCATTATGCAGGATATGTCTTGTTCTCAGCACATATTATAGCATTCCACCCACATTCAGAAGGTGAATAGATTATGGTCATAATCACATCTTTGAGGCTCTTGAGCCAAGTCTAGGGATCTATTTTAAAAATGAGCATTTAAGAGCTAAGATAGTCTCAAAAACATATAAAATACCATTCTCTAATCTAAGCTGGAACTAAAATCAAAGCAGCCATATTTTTAAAGTAGGTTTGGGAAAAACTGTCCAGAAGATTCCAAACTGAACTTTCACTAGCATATCAGAAGTTCTGATAAGTCTACCAGTAGAAAATTAGCTTAAGTTTGTTTAACCTAGCAATTCTTTACTTAAACTAAGCACACTTTTTCTTTTTCAAGGAATAACTATGAACATCTCAAGAAACAATACTGTCTTATAGAACACAACATAGGCAATGCTGGAAAATCAAGCTCATTTAATATATTTACTGATAGCTGAAGTAAGTAGTAGCATACAGTATTCTACATTTAAAATTTTTTTGATGTATTGGAAAACAAAATTCAAATTGCTTTCGTCCCGACTGAATATTTACAGAGAGCAGGGCACCACGAGGATTAACCTTCAAATGGAACCTGCTGACCTTACACCACTCGGTGCACGCGAGGACACCTTGTCTGGATTAGTTGCCCTACGCTATGTCCATTGCTTCTTACATTTAGATTTCAACTAAGATAAAGAAAAAATACAAGACACAACTACCAATTTGAATTTTTGTTATACTAGCTAACACTCTAATAGGAGATGAACAATTTTAAGATCTTTATTGTTTTATCTTACTGCCAAACCACACGGGATTATACCAAGCTCTAGCTTTGATTATCCATCCTTTAGTTTTAATGGAGCAGAGAAAAAAAGAGCAAAGCTTACCAGATGCTCTCTATATTTGCATTCTAAAGCTCAGGCTCTTACCTGTAACTTTGTCACCAAAGCTCCCTTTTTAGGAAATCAAAATAAAAGAGGGGCTTACATTAAAACATAAGGAGGGCGTTTTGCTTACAGCCATGTGCATCTGAGAATGTCAAGGTAAACTGGTAAAAGCCTTAAGCTTTTCCTACAGCACGATGAATGACTTTTTGAAATATTGTCTACACAACAGTAACGTAATGCCATTGGCTCTTCAGTCTCATGCATTAGTGATATTCAAATTCATTATCTCTAATTAGATTCAAACTCTGTTTTCAATGATTGTAGGCTAAGTAACTCTACCTGAAGAACTAGTCATGGTCACTACCGAGCACACTCTCCTGTGTTCTTTTTCTCCACTGCAGTGGATCTCAAAATGTACGCCCTGAATCAGCAGCTTGGCTGGAAATTTCTCTGAATCAGAGGGGTGGGGTCTTGCCAGCTGTGCATGAACAAGTCCTCCAGGAGAGTTTCACGCACACAGAAGTTCCAGAACCACTGTCCTAATGGAACCATCATTCCTCTTTGACTCAGGCTCAAACAAATTATTTCCATCTTTTTACCATTTTCTTCCTTTCTCTTATTCTCTTTCCTTCCCATACCTCAAACATTAAACAGTTTCCCAAATTCTGTCACCCCACCTCGCTAACACTAGTTGGAATCTATTATTTTCCTTTTCATACTACTCCAATTGAGACTCACATTATCTTCAGACTACTGCAATAAATCCTAAGTCTTCTCCCTATGATGGTGGTGGGGGCCTTGCCTCTGCATTTCACATTTCTTCCAGATAAACTGAAAAGACAATATTACTCATCAATACTCTCTACCTTTTACTGAGGTTTCCTGGGCTCCAGGGTCCCTGCCAAGTACTTTATATGCATTACTTCATTAACTCTGCCGTCAGCCTGCATGATGGTCAGGGTTACCCTCATTCCACAGAGGGCTGACTGCCTACAGTCATTCAACGCCAGGATTTTGAAATCACATAAGTCTGACTCCTGACCCCAAGATGTTAAGCACTGTGCATCAGGCTCTTCCTACTTCATAATAAGAACTTATAAAAAGCCAACTATTTTAAGACCCATGGAAGTCTGTCTCTCCCCATCCACCAAAATACCTTTCTTTGGTCTCCTGTCATTCTTCTTCACATACCTAGACTGAACTATTTACGGTTTCCTATAGATAGCACTCAAAGCTTTTTTTCATATTGTTCCATCCACCTGAAATATCACGCTCCTATGAGTGCCTACAGTCCTTTATCCAGGCCTTGAGCAAAGTGTCTGGTGCATTACATGTGCTCAATTTACTAAGTTGGATTCTTCTTAAAGAACAGTAAAATCTACATTTTATTCATCTCAGTATCCTTTAACTCAAACCAAAAAACCAAAACCAGAAAAAGAAAACCCCGCTAATTCATTCAGGATAAATTTATACAGTATATTTTATTTAGTATGCTATAGTTAATTGCACAGATTTTTAGAATTAGTGATTCATTAGTATTTTTTATATAAAAATAAGCATAATATTTTATGGTTGATCCTTTTTGAGGCTCTTAAAGCCTTTCAAATGTAATAGTCATATCCTTACAATTGTAGGTAAGGAAAATTAGAAAAAAAATGGCACAAGAGAATGTTCTACTCTTAGTTAAAGTCATAGAAAGATGTGGAGGCAGAGCTAGGATTAGATCCCGAGTTATTCATAATTTTTGTTGACTGATCTTTTAACAAATTAGTTCTACCAAGAATTTTGTATTATTCATGGTGATATGAGCAAATAAGGTTTTTCTTTAAAAAAAAAAATGTATGCATAATTTCAGTGGCATGTGGCTTATTGCTGTTACGACAACTTACCCCATGACACTGCTCCATGACTGTAATTGTTTATACCCAATCCCACCTGCTGAGTTCCCTGAACAATTAGGTATCAAATCCAGCCCATCAGGAGTTGCCCAGCCTTGGCGTGGCATTTTTAAAAACCTGTCAACCAGTCCATTGACATTTTATATTGTTTAACTAGCAATACCTTCTTTTATTTTCATCTACCTTTTATCCTAAAAAGTAGAACGTATGTTTGCGTGTATAAATGTGTATATGTAAATATAAATAATTCTAGTTAAATCTTCTTTTAGTTGAGGTTTTACTAATTTATGCTGAAAAATTCCTTGTATTTAAAGAAGTCCTAGTAGTCAAAAAATTGAGGGAAAGATCTACAACATGAAAAATGGATGCTTAGAGACAGTATCAGTTGTGGTTGTCAATGACAATTACCTCTGTCATTTTCCAACAAGGTAGTCAGAACACTTGGTAGAGTTAATATCAAAAATATAATTAGTTTTTCTTGAAAATACTCAATTACCATTATTTTAAAATTCATTAAGAAATTATGAAAAAAAACCCCCATGACTTAACACTAACAGTTTATCTGGTTTTCTAGTACATAAATATTTAAAAAGTAGTAAGACCAATGATGCATATCACCTCATGTTAGATGCTTATTTAGGAGTTAATTGACTGCACAGATGATAATAATGCATATAAATCATCATTTCCTGAAATGGAAAACTGAGAAGGATAAATGACCAACCTTCCACTCTTCTCTATGTGGACTAGTTATTGCAAACACAGCAAAAAATATAAAAATTATATGAGAAATAAAAACAAGGCTAAATTTAATCTTTGTCTTCATTAGTTCTAATAACACTAGGGAATAAGAGGCTAATTTTAAAATGATTAATTTAAGGTTTGGTCAGTAAATTAATGAAATGTAATGGGGAAAGAAAACAAATACCAACTAACGCAGGTAGATATTTTCTTATGAGTATACTTTTTAAAATTACTTCTACAGTTGTTCTTTTTGCTTTGCAGATATTTTATGGCTAAAGTACATGGTGGCATAGAGGGAGATATTACTGGAATTAGAATATACATCTATAAGTTGTGCCTTAGCCATTTAAATGGTTCGTTGTGAAAACTTGTTACCTGGTTCAAAAGGTATAAGTTTTCAGTTCCTTTGTCTTCTTAACAGTTTTGCATTTTATCTGTATGGCTTCTCTAACATTATCATTCCTTCTAAAATCTCCAGTAATTGCCCTGGGATTTTTGAGAAATAAGGGCTAAAAAACACAACAATGTATCATTGATAACCAAAGGACATATCTAACCCAGGAGGAACACGAAAGCCTTAGGACAAAACTGGAGCATGTCTAGCTACAGGCTGAGTCTAATCTCAGTGTGTCCTCATCCAGACTCATGCCCATCCAGCGTTCAGGTCTACAAATGTTTCTATATATAATGGCCCTCTGTTTTTCTCTGACTCTTTTGCTTTCTCCCCTAATATCTAGTTCCTTCTGTGAATTTGCTGTATATAAATGCAAAAGTAATTTACTCTCTGTTACCTTTATGTAATAGCTGTATTTTCCCTATTTACTCCTCCAAAAAGACAAGTTAAAATAACATTGCTTTTTACTTGTGCGAAATCTATTTAACTCTCAGCAGAAAACAAGTAAAGAGTTCTTAGGAAAAAGAAGAGCCAAATTGGAATAATCCTCTTTTTATTGTTCAGAATAATTTACCTGAAAGAATCTTTTAAATGACCACACTTGGAATTCTTCTTTTTCTTGCATTAATAAAGACGTGAAGAAATACATTTGCTTATTTTTGGAACAGGTATAACTTGATATCAAATGTCTTTCTTATTTTTTTTATTAAGTCTTAATACTAATAATAATACCATGTACCACTGAAAGAATGCCAACTTTAGGTCAGGCATTCTCTATATTTTTTCTCTAATTCTTACAAAAGTATAGGCCACTATTGAGTTGAGCTATCACAGGGTGGGAGAGGCAAAATGAATGACTTGCTCAAGGTTACATAATTAATTAGTAACTGAAGAACAGGGAATGGAATTTTAAATTCTTGTTCTTTCCATTATAGAAAGCTGAAAATATTAAGCTTATCTCATTTTCTATTCCTGAAGGTTATATTTAGAACTGTAATCGACTTTACTGCTTTGGAACTCTCTTCCCAAATCAAATAAAGCCCTAGAATGTAATAAGAATTAAAAAGCCAGATGCTAGTATACATGAGAACTTACTAATTATGACAAAGGTAGAATTTCATCCAATGGGAAAAGTACTTCTGGCTTAATTAGAGAAAACAAAGCTAGATTACTACCTCAAACCATACAAATACATGCATATATGCGCGCGCGCGCGCACACACACACACGTTCTAAAATAAATGTAGAGAAAATACTCAAATATATAAAAAGATGACCTAGGAGAGTATTTTTTAACTCTAGGATGATAGAGACTTCCTTAAATAAGACAAGAAACCCCAGAATTGTAAGGGATAAGAGGGGTATACCTATCTACATAAAATAAAATGCCATATGCCAAAGATCATGCAAATAAAGTTAAATGACAAAAAAAGAGAAAATTAAATATTTGTAACACCTAATACATAATGCATTTAAAATGTCATATAAACAAATTTTACAAAAGCATAGTAAAAAATACACAAATGGTATAAAAAAGCAAGGTCATCTAAGATAAAATGTAAACACTAATCAAAATATCAGAAAAAATACTGCTCAATTTCATGAGATGTCACTTTTTCTACTACTGGCAAACATTTTAAAAGTAGTATTCAGGGCTGGGGAGAAGGCAAGAAAAGGCCACATACTATTCATGTGAGTGTGATTTACTACAACCCTTTGGGAAAAGAACCTGATAACGTCTACTAAAATTAAAAATACATATTCTGTCTACGGCCATGCCACCTTGAATGTGCCTGATTTCATCAGATCTCGCAAGCTAAGCAGGGTCGGGCCTGGTTAGTATTTTGGATGGGAGACCATCTAGGGATACCAGGTGCTGTAGGCATTAAAAAATAATAATAATTAAAAAAAAAACAAACATATTCCTCATAATCTTGCAATTCCACTTTTGAATATCTATGGAAATAAAAGTATATGTAAAATATTAATTGCAGCATTATAAACAATTTGAACATCTATCTACATGGCAATATTATGGAATCTCCATACTACATGTAATAACTACTATGTAGTTATTAAAAAGAATGAACTGGTCCTTGCCTCAGAAGAATATTATATACAATTACGTAAAAAAGGCAGTTGAAGAGCTGGGTAAAACACAACAAATAACAAAATTAAAAAAAACTCAACTCTATATGGGTTTGCTTGAGCATAGAGAAACTGGTAGGAACACAGCAGCGAGCGGATCACTGAGATTGGTTACCTCAGAAGGGTGGGATGGAGAAATTACTTACATTTTTATACTATCTCTTTATATTGTTTCATCTTCTATAAGCATATAGTTTGTAAATTAAAACATAATTCTGAAAATTAAGAAGAAAAAATAAAAGGGCTAAAAATGTAAACTATTGTTTAAATACTACCAGGACAGATCTTGCTTAGGAAACAGCTCATTCCTAGAAAATGGTATTCTGATTAAGAGAACTGATATTTTTGCCTTTTTGAAGCTATTATAGTACTCTAGGGAGCGCCTTTCTAGTTGCTAGATGGGGTGCTGTCCGTTTCATGAATCACCTAATAGAACCAATTAGATCTTCCAAAAGGTAAATAAATAAATAAAGGGATTCAATAACATTTTAATGACCTGTAGAGACCTACTCTAACGGTAAGTAACAACACTTAACAGATTCAAAAGTGCACAGCATTGGTATGGGTGTGAAGAAAAGATACTGTGGGAATAACAGTATAATTGGTATAAACTCTTGGGAGAGTAATTTAATAATATCTAAAAAAATTAAATATGTACCTATCCATGAGCCCATCAGTTCTAATGCTGAGATCTTAGATATACTTGGAAAAGTACACAAAACCAACCTATTAGATACAATTGGAAACAATCTGACATGAATTAATGAGGAACCCGTTAAATATATTTACACATCTATAAAATGGGACTCCATGTAATTGCTAGAAAAGACTAAAGTAAATCCACATGTACTGATATTGAATAATATCCAAGAAACATTACTCAGGCAAATAAAGCTAAGTAGTTTGGTTTGTGTGTGTGTGCGTGAAGACATATATGATGAATTATATAGAAAATTGTTTTCTTGACATATACTCAGGAAACTTAATTTTGGAGAAGGACTAGGCATCTGTAGGGTGCCTTACTTTCTATTTTAAACTTTTTAAGGTAAATATTTATGTTACCTAGGGTATTTGCAACTAAAATAGTTTACTCTTATAAAACCACACTAAGACCCTAATTTTTACTTTTAGTTAAATTCTGACTTATTAAAGAAGAAACTGTTTTAAGATTGATTTAATGAACCCCACTGCACTGCATATTTTTCTTGCAACTGCAGGACTCTTTAATAAAGAACTGATATCTTCAGAATGGTGCTTCTCAGCTTGTTCTATAGTTTTAATTAATTTCCATAAGCTGCTAGCAAGTAAAGAATAAAAGATCATCTTATGCTCAGTGTAACCATAAAATTAAATCTACATAATCTTTCTTACAAATTCTATATATCAACATATTTTTTTCTAAGTAAAACATGGAAGACGACCCTATACTTAACTTTAAATTATAAATAATGTCAGGGCCAAGTTACTTAGGTACTATCAAATGGTAAACTTTTCATTTGATAAACTACTAATATTAATAATCTGAAAGGGTAGTTATATTTTTTTGTACTGTATAATTTTAATTAGGTATTCAAAGTAGAAATAATTTTTTAAAGTAACAGCTGATTATATATATATATTTACATACATATTTTTATTGTGGCAAAATACACATAATATAAAATTAATGACTTTAACAATTTTAAGTGTACAGTGCAGTGGCATTAAGTACATTCACACTGTTGTGCAACCATCGCCATCATCTATCTCTGGAACTCTTTCATCTCCCCAAATAAAAATGCCATAAATATTAAATAATAACTCCTAATTTCTCCCTTCACCCAGCCCCTGGCAACCACCATTTTATTTTTTGTATCTGTGAATTTTACTATTCTAGGTACCTCATATGAAGGGAAGACTGAAAAATGTTCCATTGCATGTATACACCACATTCTGTTTATACATCCATTCATCAATAGATATTTGGGTTGCTTCTATGTATTTTTTTAAAAACCCAAAATGCTATATCATATTTAAGCCAAATTCTCCAATAAAATCTATATTGAAATACATATTTCTATTTTCTTCTCTATTAGCTTCTTCTGTTAAAATATTATTAACTTTCATGAAATTCAGAGGTTATATGTCCTATAAACATGGACGAAACTAGTATTAATGGCTTCCCTTCTGTAATTTAAAAGACTAATTTGATTATACATTCATTCATTTGTTTAAAACTTTGAGTGCCTACTATGTGCCAGGTACTGTGGTTGGCAGAGATGAGAAGAGAGAAGGGTGGACACTGAGAGGAGGGGAAAGAAAAACAGAGAGAGAGAGAGAGAGACGGACAGTCAGTCAGACAGACAGAGACATACGTAGACACACACAGACGGATGAGAGAATGCATACACGAGCTCAGGAAGGCTGTGTGGGAGCCATGAGAGCACTCTAGTCTAAATCTTACACGAAGTTTTTCCTCAAGACAGTGGGGAATTGAATTAAAATAGTCAAGCTGAAATATCAAAAATAAATCACTTTAAGATGCCAAATAAAATAAGCTGCCTAGAAAGTTGGTGAACATGAAAAACTGAGTGGTGCTGATGAGACCATGTGGTTTGGCATCCATTTCTTGGTTGCTTGGTATAACAAAGCAAACACCATCTGGCTCACTAGCTGCTGGGTCTCTAAGGTGTGTGAGAGCTTTAATGAACTTTCAAGTCCCATAAAAACTTCTAACCGCAGATTTTGCTTTAATATCATAGAGCAGGTGTTGGCAAACGTTCTCTATATAAGGCAGGAGAGTAAATATTTTAGGCTTTGTGGACAATAAGGTAGGTCTGTCACAACCACCCACTTCTGCCTTGGTAGTGGGAAAGCCACCACATATGGTAACACAAACAAATGTGTGTGGCTATGTTTCAATCAATTTTACTTATAAATACTGAAATTTGAATTTCACCTAATGTTCAGGTGTCATAAAATAGTTGTCTTCTGATTATTTTTAAAACATTAAAAATGTAAAAAGTAGTTTTAGTTTGGGGAAGTAAAAAAAAAAAAAAAAAGTGGCAAACTAGATTTGGCCTGTGGGCCAGGGTTTGCCCACTCAGGTCCTGGAGTTTAAATACTTGTTAAGCCTCTTTAAAGCATACAATTTGAGGTAGACCAGAACAAAGATGGAAGGATCATAGGATTGGGATCCATCCTGGATCTGAATCTAGGCTCTGTCACTTACTAGCTGTATAATATTGTTTTAACATCTATAAACCTCAGTTTAATCTGTAAAATAGAAATAATATCCACAGCATAGAAAAGTTGGTGTTGGGAACAAGATGCTAAATGTTGTGTAAACTGACAAGCTATTTTTAAAGACAGGTATTATAAAGTAAAAAATATATACATTAAAAAAAATATACCATGTTCTCCCCCATGAGGTTCACTCATCAAAAATTAAGAGATTATTTTCAATTCCTAAGTAGAGGAGAATAACATGAAATAAACTGCATGATAGATAGATGTCCTGGATTCCATTATTACTAAGCATCAAGCATTGTACAATGTTATTACACTACTTGGTTAATAATTTACTTATTTTACCTTCTGATTCTATTCTGTTCTTAATAGCTCTGACTTGTCATTTTTTGTTCTCTGCTTTTAATCCTCATGTAAAGAGGATTCAATTTTATATATAAAATCACATGAAGAAAGTAGTAGCTGAAGTACCACTCATGACAAATGACAGAAAAATATTTGCTCCTTGCTATCACATGTCTATTTTCTAGTGATTAAATTTCAAAACAAAGTCATCTCAGCAAATTTAGAGATTCTCACAAAATTAAAAGGCATTATTTCTTTATATAGCTAGCATGAAGATATCAAAATATCAATGCCAATGAACAGTACAGGGATGGTGGGTAAATATGTTAAGTTGTTCTTTAATATTCAGGTACTGAGCTAAAATGACCCAAAGTCTTTATTCAATATTTCTCATCACACCATATACATATATTGAATCACTATGTTGGACATCTGAAATTAATGTTGTATGTCAAGTATACCTCAACTTTTTAAGAAGAGACATTTCTTCCTTGTGTCTATTTTACAAAAATACTGTAAAACAACTTTTCCTCTTGTTTTCTGAAGATATTCTGACCAGTAATTTTCATGGCACAACTCATACCTCCAGTTGACAGATATGAAAAGATCGAACTGAATTCTGGAACTATCTTCTCTCCTTTTAAAAGCAGGAAGTTTATGTGATGAGAGGATGCTACAGCTGAGCTGAATGCACGGTGCAAATGGTCAGCAGACTATCAGGATCAGTCAGCGCTTTTGCCCAGGCCTGAGGCTCAGGTAAGCAGAGGCTAGCATACTGGTCTTTACCTGCCTCAGAGGTACCACCAGCCTTAGAGCCTGGGACCATAACTGCCTGCATGCATGTACATGTGAACAAGAAGGAGAGGACTGGGTTCCTTTGGAAAGAAAGGATAATACATTTTGCCAGAGTAGAACTTCTGAATCTATCAGCAGAGTAAATAAAAAGGTTACAGATCACCACATGGCAGGTTACAGTTATCCTTCAGTGTCCTTGAAACTAAGCCCAAATTATCACTTTAAATACATATCTGTGACACTTATCTTTTAAAATAAAATAATGTATTTATAAGGAAAAGAAAGCATTTTAAAAGTACTGTGTAACAAATGTCAAGAATACCAAAAAGTAGGTAAAAATACGTGATTTGGCAAAATTACCATTGTTTCAGCTTCACACACTAAGTGTGTTTGAACAACAGTGTTTTAGAAAGGCACATATTGAACTGGGTTTAATGACAATGACATTTTCATTGCAAAGTCTGCTGGGCTGATGACTCTAGTCCTAGCAGCCTTGCACTCTAGGACAGTACACAGAATGGGTTGGATGTTTTCTGCTCAATACTCCATTCTCATTCATATGACTAAATATTTTAAGACAGAATACATCAAATATAACCATTCCCTTACATTTCCTCCTGTGTTTTTAATAAGACTGTATTTAGCACAAATTCACGTAAGGAATTATACTGATACTAGTATTATTAACTATTATTTATTAGGTGCTTATTATAAGCCAGATACTGTACTAATACTTCTATGCATATCATAAATGATGAGTAAAATCAATACCCAATGAATGACATCTCTGTGCTAAGCACTTCTTAATTTCTACAACCACCCCATGAGGGACGTATTATTATTGTTTTTGAGATGCTGATCATGAATGTCTAAGGTCATGCACCTGGTAGATGATGAGCAGGGACAGAAGTGACTCTAGGGTTGGTGCCCTTTATCACTGTCTTTCAGCCTCGCCCATGACCTACAGAGTGTGGCAATGAAATTGTTTTCGAAGTGGCAAGAGGAAGATAATCATCTTTTAAAAACAATATAACCAAAGCCATCCATCAAAGGCTGCACTGCCTGGCTTGTTACTTTACTCTGCTGCAATCATCTTCAATTTAATAACTGTTATTCAGAAGACTTTCTTTGGCATTATCTAAATAAGATGGCACTACTAAATAGTATCATGATGGTCTCAAACAATCAACACAGTTAGTTTCTAAAGTTCTAGGGAAGCAGCTGTGGATGGACAGAATCTAGTTGGCAGATTTTTAGAGATTATCTTCTCCATAGTTTCCCATCTGATTAACAGTGCCTTATATGACATCCAACTCATTCCACAGTGAGACAGTAATGCCATCAGTGATCTTCACAGTCTTGGGATCACAAATAAAAACCCGTAGGTGAAAGTAGAAAAAGAAGGAAGAGCCACATCGCTTCATTTATTTATCTGAATTCTTCCATTCTGAATTTACTATGAGGATTTCTGTTTTTAAACTCATTATTGTCAATATATTTGATTGAGAGAGAAACCAAACAAGTCCCAGGTGAGACTGTGCTATAGCAACAGGCTTGCCATAAATTCTTTGGGGAGCAGAATTTCACAGAAGTATTTGATTGCCTATTCACACTCTTGATTACAACATACCGAGCTGTTAAACTAAATTGTATGCTATTAGTGTATTGAAGGAACTTTAAAAAATAAACTATCCTGTGTGAAGATACTTTTCACACATACGTTCACACCGAGATGTGTTTAATTGTATGTAGCCCATTTCCCTTTTATTTAGAAAACGAGAGAGACAGTTTTAAACTATTTCAGAACTTGCCAATGTCACAATGTAGTAATGGGATAAATAAGGCATTACTCTTTATCACAAATAAATACTAAATCCTTATTCTGGTTCATAAATATTTGTTCAGTCTTCCATTGTGATTATGACGATATAGATGTACAGTCCTTAGAATTTAATCAGAAGCTTTAAAGTTCCTAGAGATCGGTAAATAGCAGCCAAAGTAACCGTGGAAAAAACAAGGTGAGGATACAGACGGCATGGGCAAAATCTATCACAACCATGAGAAAACGAACTCGAAACAAACCCAGATGAGTCTGCCTTCTCACTATCCATCTTCATGACCAAACACAATAAATTTAACCAATTTCCCCCATATTTGGCTATAAATGGTGCTAGAGACAGAGTTAATATTTCATAAATATTCAAATAAAAAGGACAGAGAAACATTCATGAGTTAATTTTATATAACCAATTTTGATATTTATGCTATTAGAGATACCCAATGGTGTGGATCAAATCCAAATTATTTACATTTGGTTTTGTAATGCATAATATGATGTTTCTGTAGCAGATTTGCCTAATTACATTTTGCCCTTCTACTAAAATTAGTTTACATTATACCTGCTGTATAGAAAAGGTGGTGTCCCAGAAGCTCACTGGGCAGGAAGACAGCTGGCTCAATGAGAAATAAACCAGACAGACTTCAGAGAAGAAAGAATTGACTGAACGATCTCAACTTTGATTACTTTGTAAGCACTGAAAGTCTACATAAGACATATATAAGTCACGTGAAGCTTCCTTTCTTCCATTTTGGCTTTAAACTATATTTGGCTTTCTTAGAAGACTGGGAAATTCCATGAACTTAACTAAATAAGCATGTACTTATATTTAATTGATTAAACAAGGTTTTTAAGGGACAATTTCCTTAGAATTTATTCATACAATTAGAATATTCAGGACTATTTCAAACAAACAAATAGAAAATAATCATAATACAATGTTACCAGTATTATGTAGTGGACACTGGTTGCTTTTGCCTCCTAGAATCTTTTTACCTTCTAAATAAGGCATACAGATTTTCCTGTAGCAAGACTCACTTTCCCTATTTTTGAACCATGTGAGTTTGGTATATCAAGAGCAGAGCTGGACAAAGTTTAGAGAAAGTGGCAAGACTAATGAACAAGGCATTTTAAATGAAAATGAAGAATTATTTCTGTATCAGTATCAAGGAAATGAGCTAATGAACAGGGAGTTTGGGTCTAAGAATACAACATTTAAAACATAAGGTCCCTCAAGATGAGGATGCCAAGGGACTGTTCTGTCAGAGACTGGATGGGCTATTAAGGTAGATACTGAAGTCACCTACAGACTCATGGCAGAGGTGATCTGGAAATTGGCCAGGAACTGTGAGTCAAGCCTTCAGTGAATAAGACTGAGTAACGAGAAGGCTCGTGAACAACAGCAATGAGAAAGGGTGTGAAAGTCTCAGAGCAGGGACGTGTGCAAGGTGCACACGTATAAATTACTGGGGAGCAAGGAGAATAATGGTCTTATTTCCTAAGTTCTAGAAACCCAGAGGTTAAGATAATCACAAGATACCTTTAGAGTGAGCTTCAGGGGATGTGGAGTCCCCTTAGGGGTCAGCCAGGCTGCTATTAGGAATTGGGGAAGGATAGATATGAGGGAGATGAGGATGTGGGGTTAGTGGCTGACCATAAAGAGTTCCAGAGGACATCGAAAAGAGTTTGGGAGGGAGCATTAGGAGGATGGGAGTTAGACTGGACTAGAGGACAAACAGAAGGGTAGAGATAGGAGATTGCCAGACAAGCAGGACGTCTGGTGATAAAGACACTATGAAGTATGAGAGATTGAGTCCTTAGAATCTCTCAAAGTAGGGCAAAAACTTATGGATTATCAGTAGGGAGGGAATATATACAGCTGAGTACAGCCATCCTGTTGACCTTCAGGTGCAGGTATGTGGTACTCTGGGTTCTTGATGGTTTTCGGCCTCAAAAGGTGAGTCCTATGTCCCTTGCTGGGACAGCAGATAGTCACAACATGGCACAGTTAGGGGAACCCTGATCCATAGTATGATCAGGTAATATCTGCAGATTACTGGACTTTAGAGGCAACAAACAAACAAACAAACAAACAACCCTACTCTTAATCGTCCTATATGGCTCTCTCACCCAGCAACTCCTTTCTGTCTCCAAGTTTGGGTATTACTGTACCCAGATAATATCTTGGAGAGATTACCAAATGCATCATAACTAGAAGGAAGTGAGAAATCAGGGCAGGCAGAGAGAAGGGCGAGTGCAAAGGCCATGAAATGCACCTGGCAGGTTCACTGAGGAAACCTATGTAGCAGGAGCAGTGAGTGAGGGAGAGAAGAAAGACCAGGATAGAGAGAAATCATGGGACTGATCACGAAGGTCTTTGGGGGCCCTTATAAGGGCACTGGCTTCTCCTCTGAGAATGAGAACTCAATGGAAGATTTGGGCTGAAGTACGCCCAAATTTGATTTCTCCTTTAAAAGCATCTCTCTTGAGACTAAAATGTAGATAGAAAAGGGTAGAAGTAGAAAGAGAAGTTAGGAGGTTTCTGTGAATCTAGACTAAAAGTGAATGAGGGCAGTGTATGGATCGTGGAATGGTTGGCCAATAGAATAGTTGGCCAATCTGGACATATTGTGAGGATAGAAGCTCATAGATCTTTTAGTTTAA
The DNA here is from genome assembly GCA_004027375.1 of Macroglossus sobrinus. Classification (NCBI taxonomy): domain Eukaryota; kingdom Metazoa; phylum Chordata; class Mammalia; order Chiroptera; family Pteropodidae; genus Macroglossus; species Macroglossus sobrinus. The sequence continues at coordinate 1,092,840 of PVKZ01000206.1, forward strand.
GTAACTTTTCTACCTCAGAATAAAGGAAGCAATGAGAAAAGTGAGGAGAAAATATTCATTCTTCATGTTTTAGCTTCAATGTCATCTCTTTTAAAAGGCCTTATCTAAAAATCTATTTAAAGTAACATTCACCTACAATGTCCACTCTTTGCCTTTAACAGATTTCTCAAAATCAATACACATATATAATACACTTTTTGGGAGGTTTACTTGTTTAATGTGTGCCTTCCCCCATCAGATTATAAGCCTAACATGGTCAAAAACTATGAAAAGACAGCTTGGAAAGAAACCATAATTAAATCAGATAATGAGCTAAATTCTAATGATTAGAATAGCTGAATCTGAGTCACAAGCACTATAAGCTCCATGAGGGCAAGGACCATACATTTTTTTCTTCTTTACTGTGTTCTTTCCAGTATTCTACTAAGCGTATGTTGAAAGAATGAATATATTTATCAATATATTTTTAACTTCAAAGTATTATATAATACTGTCCTTTAATCATACTAATTTTAAATCTTAATAATTGAAGTCTACTTCTGATTAAGGCAGCTAAGATAATTCCAAATTTCAATGTCTTTTAAAGTTATTTTATTATACATGTAAAGTCTTCAGAGGGTAAATATAAACCAAGGTTAATATTGTTAAAAATTATTTCTACACAAAAGAGGACGAATAGGCAGTGAATTCCTTGAAAAATGAACAAAGACTGTCAGATAAGGAAATATATGCCAAAACCAGGTATCACATTTTTTAAATCAATGAAGCAGAGAAATTACTAAATTGTCTTTTGACAAAAGTGAAAAATACCTAAAAACAGAATCTAGTATTTCCTCAAAATATTTGATGATTCCTAGCAAAAACCTGGGATAAATCAAATAAATAGAAAATAACACAAACATTTAATAAGGGATAACAGCAAAAGGGTCTTATGTCTACTGTAAAAACTATCATAAACTTGGTGGCTTAAAACAAAACTTTATTATTTCCCAGTTCTAAAAACCAGAATTTCAAAATATATTTCACTGGGTCAACATTCAGGTGTCCACAAATCCACACTCCTTCTGGAGTCTCCAGGGGAGAATCCATTCCTCGCCGCTTACAGTTTCTGGTTGCTGTTAGCTTTCCTTTGTGGCCTCATCACTCCAATTTCTGCTTCCACCTTCATTTGCCTTCTCTTGTGCATGCCAAATCTACCTCTGCCTCTCTTAATAAAGACAACTGTGATAGCATTTAGGTTTCACCTGGATAATCCAGGATAATTTCTCCATCTCAAGATCTTTAATCACATCTGCAAAGACCCTTCTTCCAAATAAGGTGACATTTATAGTTTCCAGGGATAAGGACCTGATGTCCTGGGGTTGCTTGGTGGGGCTGGGTGGCGGGGAGGAGAGACAGGGATGTACGGCCACCATTATTATACCTATTTTAGTCCATACTTTGGCTTCAAAGATTCATCATCTATCCCACGTGCACAATACATGCACCTCATTCAAACATTCCCCAAAGTCTCAACCCGTTATAGCATCAATTAGAAGAACCAAATCTCATGTGAATTTCATTAGCTCAAGAGTTCCAAATCTCATCATCTAAACATTTAAATCAGGTATGGATGAGACTCTGGGTATGATCCATCCTGGGGTAAAATTCCTCTCCATCTGTTCATCTGTTAAACTAGAAGGCACGTTATCTGCTTCCAAAATAAGATGGTAAGGCAGGCAGAGGATAACAGTTGTGGCATCTCCATTACAAAAGGGAGAAAATAGAAGGCAAGGGGGGTCAGTCACTCGGCCCAAGTCATTCAAAATCCAGTAGGGCAAGGTAGGGCAAGGCCTGGAAATAATACCCTGTGGCTTGAGACTACCTTTGGAGTCATTTTTCCTTTTTCTTGAAGATTAGTACATAATTGCACTGAGTAGTTTTAGAAGCCTGATTTTTGTCTATAGAATTTTGGCAGCCCAACAGCCTTCTCACATTCCATCCTGCTCTGCCCTTCCAGTCAAGCTGGCATTGTTTCTGCTGATATAATATTTTCAAAAACCTTGTGGGTCTCTTCGCATTCATGCCATTAAACAAGAGGGACCTCCATGGATATTTCATGGATAATCCCATCTCCAATCCTGTTTTCTGCTGAGATGGTTGAGGGGGGTCTTTCCAAATCATCAAGTGTGGCTCATGTTAGCATTAGAGTTCCTGCCTCAGCATATGTGTTTCCTCTGGCAAGCTGCAAGAAACTAGGGTGCCCTTTCAGCATTTTGCGTAGAAATCTCTTCAGTTAAATATCCTAGTTCATTGCTTACATGCTTTCCACACAACTGTGGGAGATAATTAAGCTAAGTTTTCTCCCACTACATAACAAGGACCACTTTTCCTCTAGTTTCCAATTATGTATTCCTCATTTCCTTCAGAGCTCTCACTGGAAGCAGCTTTAATGTCCCTATTTCTTCCAACAGTCTATTTAAAGCAGTCTAGGCTATTCCTACCTTGTGTTTCAAAATTCTTCTGGCTTATAACCTTTAACCATTTCCAAAGCCAATTCCACATTATTATATCGACATTCTCACCTCTTGATATCAAAACTTGTATTAGTGTTCTATGCCTGCTATAGCAAATCACCACAAATCTGGTGGATAAGAACAATATAAATTTATGCTCTCATAGTTCTGGAGGCCAAAAATTTGAAATTAGCTTCACTTGGCTAAAATCAAGGTTGTAATTTGAGATATTCTCATTCTAGGAGTTGAAGGAAAGAATCTGTTCTCTGCCTCTGACAGCTTCTGGTGGTTGCTGGCATACTTTGGCTTGTGGCTATGTAACTGCAATTTCTGTCTCTACCTTCACACGGCCTTCCTTCTGTTCATGTGTCAAATCCCCCTCTGCCTATTCTTATACAGACATTTATGGAGACCATTTAGAGCTGACCTGGATAATCCAGAACAATCTCTCCTTCTCAAGGACCTTAACTTAATTATATCCATAAAGATCTCTTTTCCAAATAAAGTAACATTTGTAGGATCCAGGTATTGGGACCTCATATTCTTGGAGAGGGGAGCATTATTTTGCCCACCACAGAGTATAGAGGTGTGGCATATTAATTTACTGCAAGTCTATCATGTCTATAAAAAAGTGTTAACAGAATTTTGCTCTTTCAAAATTATTTTTTTAAGTTATTACATTAATGTGAAATACTTATTCTGGTGTTTCCATTTACAGTAAACGTAAATAGCTTTGCAAACAATTTAAAATTGATAGTACAGCTAAGTAGAGTAGGCAATGGGAAATTAGCAAATATAAATAGTTGCAAAGAGTTTTCAAAAAAAGTTTTGCAGAAAGTGAAGATTTTAGGAACTGATATGCTTTTATTTTGGAAAACTACTCTTTAGGAAAATATCTGCATGACTTAGGAGCTAAGGTGAATAAGAGGCCGACATCCCTCTTTTAAAATTTACTTATAATCAGTGCACTCTCTCACTCTTTGAGATACAGAAGGGCCAAGGGCGATCAAATACCAGATGGGAGAATACTGGTGAGATGGTTTTAGTGGAGCAGCAGGTAGCTAAATCCCCTCCAGTTTGATTAATTACCCTGGGAGTGGCTTTACAGCCAAGAAGTTGGCTCCCATGTTTTCATTTGCTGCTACAGGAAAGAAGGGAACATTTAAAGAAGTACTGGTAGTGCTAAACAAATTAATGCCTTTCTTTAATCTAGAAGCAAACAGTTTGGGGTTGTTATGTAGAGCAGCTGTAATGGCCAAATAAAAACTGTGTCTTTGTTAACAGCTTTCACTGCTTCGGTAAAGTTAACCCAAAGACCACAGGCCTGATGGGAATTTTAACGCTAAGAAAGGAAATTGTTCTTTTCCATTTAAGCCTACCAGGCAAACCAGAGTTATGTTAGAGAATGATCATAATACTTAATAGTGAAAAGGATAAATAATGGCCACCAAATAACTATATTTGTAAAATGTTATTCTAAAAAACAATGATTCCTGCAAGTCGCTTTGAATATACAGTTGTATTTTTGATAAATAAACAGCAAAGCTAATCTGTTTTCTGTTATTCACCTCTTTAAAAGGCCAGGTTGCCTAGACTGTGAATTCCCAGGCAGAGGCCCCCATTTGTTTTCCAGAAACTTAAAGAATTTCTCTTAAAGTACTCATTTTGTAAACCTAAACTAACAAAGCAACAATAATTGTTAAACACTTAAAATATAAATGCCCAGTTCTGCATAGACTTTAAAATGCATAGCTAGAGAACTTTAGTGATAAGAGTAGTTTAGAACTCTTATTTTTCACTGGAACACAGTGCTAGGAATTCTCTATAGAGCCTGAGAAACAGAGTTCATGAATCTGTCAAACTGGAAAGGTCTCATATTGAAAAGATCCCAAGCTGCGACCCTTGCCAACGGTGTAGCCAAAGAGGACTGGAAAGCACCCAATCGGGGAATTACAGACACAGTGGCAAACTGTTGTGTTACAGTGTCCAAAGACTCACAACTTTTGAAAATCTTTTATAGACCATTTCCTGGGGCGATGGAAATGTTCTATATCTTGACTGTGGTTACATGATTGTATTTATCTGTCAAAACTCACAGAACCACTGACTAAAAGGGTACATTTTATTTTGTGTAAATTATATGTAAATAAATATGCCTTAAAACATTAACATACATATCCATATTTTCTTAAGTTGTGGCATTTTAACCTACAGGTGCCTTTCTTCTAATTCTGGCGATATTGCTCTATATTCACTCATAAATCCACTTTGATGCACATTATAAATATACTTCTACTTTTCAGGCAAAATTCCTCCACATTAATAGATTGTCCAATTTAACTTCTCCTTGACAGTAGAATAATTTTTTCCCCCTGAGAGACCTATAAATGTACCTTTGAAGCAGAGCCAGAGAAGGAGCCTCAGAAGAGTGAGGTTTTGATCCCACCTGGTGCACCAGACCTTTCTGGTATTTTCTCTAAGATACTGGGACAATATTATGACCATTAGCTACATTGCTCGGAGGTAAAATGCCATTTATATTATGTTGCCTGATTTTAGAACCCTTTTTAAAACCACAGCCACAAATATTAGGCATAATCATAAATATTTTTCCTGACCTAGATATTTTGTTTCTATATATTCATACAATTTTTAAAGTTTTACTTAAGTATGCTACATATTTTCATTAAAATCATTGTAATTAAAGCAAGAAAACTTTTAAATTTTAAATTTTGTTAATAAATGCAAAATATGGGTACTGGAATATTAAGGATCCTTTCCAAGCTGGTCAACATGAAAGATTAATTACTGGGTTATGTAGTTAAATCAATTTCTATCTCCTCCCTCTGCTACATTACAAATAAGAAAAAAGTTGTCTTTAACCTCAAATTTGTTTATTTAAAATGAATTTTATGAGGATAAAACATGTTTCCTACCCATAAAAAGCTACGAGGTGTTTGAGCTAGTCTCTGGTGATTCTGTCAACATCGTAAATGCAGAGCCACACATGGAGGGGAGATGATGACTGGCCTTCACTTTTCTAGGAACAGGGAGCTAACAGTGACTAGAGAATCTCACATTGAGCGCTGGACCCCTGAAAGCACTAATATTCGAAGAATAAGTTCATCAAGGAAATAGATCAAGTGTCGGTGACAACCAATAGAACCCAGGAGATGCGGAGTTCTCACAGCAATACACAGGTAGTTGCCAATTAGCCCTAACAAATCCTATGTAGGTCTGTTTGGACATCTGATAAGTGTCTGTGCTCCTTCCAGGAGTCCTACGTGGCAACCAAAAAAGTCATACTGTTCACAACTTTAAAACTGACATTTGTACGGAGGGGCTAACAGCTAGCAAATGAGCTACCTGGATAAGATTAAGGTATCTGTATGTTGTCAAGGTATACAAAATACACCACTCAAAAAGTGTTGACATATTATAGTGTATAGCACAGTCTGAAAGGCAACTGAAGTTTTTGCTCCATCTTGGAAATCATGGTCCAGAAATACTAGTTAGGACATTTTAAGCACAGAAAGGACCAGAGGGAAGGAAATTATACTTAGACTTTAGCTTATTGAAATTGATCTATGTATGTGACACTTGCGGGGGGGGGGGGGGGAGTCAGAGAAGACGCATGGTATTGATCTGTCCCACTGTTGTTATTTTTAACTTGGATCATTTGGTTTAAGTGGCCTGTGACAAGTTTTTCCACTAGAAAACTATTTTTCCCCTTTGTAGTTTATAACATCTTGTGAGGAGATACTTTCAGACTATGTAAATAGATTATTTAAATATCCTGTTTCTCATCATACCTCCCCACTAGTTTTAGCAGCCATGATGATTGTTACCAGAGACAATTATTACTATGATGATTGTCAAATGTGGGTTCCCCCACCCCCAATTCCATCATTTTAGGATTATTTTCATAAGCAGACATACTGGATGATCCTGAGGAGGGCAGTCTATCCATCACATCCCAAGAAATCCTGATCTGGTTTTTAATTAATGAGAGTAAGGCTGCCAGAAGAAGGCTAGACTAACTCCATTAAGAAGGAAGCAAGTCCTGTCTGCCAAAATATCAGGTCTGGTATGTATCAATTAAGTACTAACTCAATGCTAACATTCACTAGGAAAACTGTAAGTAAATGAATGGAGTATGAGTTAATTTTCTTCTCTCTTCATGGATGCATCTATGTCCAGTTACAAGAGATGTTATAAAAACAATGATGCATCCCCTGGATTAACCACATCTGTTGATCCAAAAAAAATCCCATATAATCAAATGCATAAACTCTTCACAAGGCAAAAATGAGCCACTGAGTTGTTAGGGTAAAAAAAAAAAAAAATGAACTATGGATGACTTCAGAGAGGCAGGGGCGATGACACCTAGAACTACCTGGAAGCCCAAAGCTACCCAGAGTATAGAACAGCACAGAGGAGGGAAGGAAACTAAATATGAATTGGGGAGTGGGGGTGTGTGGCTGCAGGGACACTGAGAATTTTCTCCAAAATTCTGAAAAATAGTGCAATAAAATTTCAAAGAAATAAAAAACAGAATACGCTGACTCAAGTTTATTTTTCAGACATGAAATTAAACATGATCCTCCCCTGTAGAAGAAGTACCTTTCTGGCATTACTGGCAACTTAACATTTATGAGGTTGTATAACCTAAAGCAATTTCTTCAGCATTAATACAGAGAAGCCAAATACAAATATTAAATTTTTCCACAGGGTTAAAGTTTTACTTATCCACCAATTGTTTCTTTATAAGTAAATATGAATGTAACTGTTTCAATCTTAAACTACTAAAGCATAAGATGTTATTTCTATAATCATGGTCCTCAAATAGATAAGTAAGGCTTGGTTTTATTAAAACTACCCATACAGGCTTTCTTAGGTTATTTCAATAAAATCGTTTCCTGTAGAAAGTACTCCATAGACAGTTAATCATCTGAATCCCTGTCTACCATCCAAAAGACTTTATCTGTAATTCCAGCCATGGAAGATTACATTACACACATTCCTCTCCAACAGAAAAATAAATGTTAGGATGAACAAATTTAAAACAAAAGTTTTATGTCCAACAACTTCACCCAGCCTCAGCTACACTTGAATGCTGGTCCTTGGAGCCTCCCTGGCTGAACTCAAAGGAGCTTCCTTCTACTCCCAGCCTATTATGTCACCTTGTTTCTAGTGATCACTGGGACATTTGCTCAAAATTATTTGGCTGCCTTGTACAGAGCTGCATGCTGGAAATACAAAAAAAAATGTCTGCCAAAGAATCTGTGCTTTGCTGAAGCTCAGAGTCTAGTGTAAGCCAAGTCATATTGGGATTCTAAAAAAAATTAATATTCTTTACTTTGAAGTCAACTTCGTTGAGATATAACTTGCATGCAATAAAATAAACCCATTTAAAGGTACAAAGTTTGATGGGTTTTACTAAATGTACACAACAATGAACCACAACTCCAATCAGATTTAGAGTGTTATTCTCCAAAAACTGCCTTAACTCCTTTCTAGTACTGCCCGTTCCCCTACTTCGCAGCAACCATGATTCACTTTCTGTTGTTATAAATTATTCCTGTTCTAAAATTTTATGTAAATGGAATATAGAATGTACTCATATACCTGACTGATTTAAACTCAGCAAATTTTTGAGATTCATCCATGTTGTTTCAGTAATTTTTTTCTTGTTGAGCAGTAGGAAGATAAATTATAATTTGTTTATTCATTCATCAACTGACAGATAACTAAGTTGTTAACTTGGGGATACTGTAAATAATGCTGCTATCAACATCTGTACGCAAGTTTTTTTGTGGACATATTTATTTCACTCATTCCTGGGTTACATCCAGGAAAACTGCTAGATCATATGATAAGTGTATGGTTAACTATGTGAGAAATTGCCAAGCTGCTTTCCAACATGGTTGTATTTATTGCACACTTGCACAAGCCAAATAAAAAGCGGGGGGAAGGGGGGAGTAAAAATCACCTTGGCACAGGTCATACAAAAATAGGTAATGGCCTAAATTTGGCTATAGTTTGCCAACTTCTGCTCTAGAGTTTTCTACATATAAAGTCATGTCTTCTGTGAGAAAAGAGTTCTTCCTTTCCAATCTCTGTGCCTTTTCTTTTGCTTGCCTTTCTGTACTGGCTAAAATCTTAGAAGAAAAGTATTTAGTTTTCCATCATTGCATTATATTTAATTTTCTCTAGGTTTGTCATGGATGCCCTTTATCTTAGTTTGTTGGAGACTTCATCATCAAGGAGTGTTGAATTTTATCAAATGCTTTTTCTTTATCTATTTGGATGATAACATGGGTTTGCGCCATCTTTTTATTAACACTTTCAAATCCTAAACCAATCTTGCATTCTTAGGATAAATTACACTTGGTCATATTGAGTTAACTTTTTACATGTTGTTGGATTAGAGTTAGTAATACCTTCTAACAAATTTTTGCATCTATATTTACGAGACATACAGATTTGTAGTTTATTTGTAATATTTCTGCTGGTTTGGTATAAGAGTAATGTTATATATGTACAATTTTTCAGATTCTTTCCTGTATTTTTCCTCTTTCAAATATGCAAAGAAAACAAATTTGCATTTCACAAGTTCTCATGATGAAATTCTTGAAACATACTTGCTATATTATAAGTAACTATCTTGATTGAATACTTACCTTTTAAAAATGAGTTCAAAGTTCAAGCTAGATGATTGGTCAGATTTTAAAGGCCATTCTCTCAATGGTATGCAATATTGTCCATGGCTACCCAGTCACTGGGAAGCAGAAATGCTAAGCTAAGTGCCTTTTCTAAAAATCACTCAGTGTCCAGTGACAGAATTAACATCGGAGGGGGCGGGGGGAAGGTTTTGACTTACTCTAGCCTTGTGCTTTATGATTTCAACTCATCTTTTACCTTTTACATCTGAACTTCGATATTTCAGCCATTTCTGCATACGTTCCAAGCCTATGTTTGTATCATCTCTTTATCTGTAAGTCATGTTACTGCTTATTATCCACAATCTATCCCTGCTCCAATGCTCAGCATGCTGTTTTTCTATTCCTATCTTCTCTCCATCAAATTATACTGCCTGAGAGGGAATCTTTATTTCTCAAAAGTGAAATCAGGATGGATCTGATACCTCACTTGGGCTTGCCCACTGCTTTTTTTTGCTCATGCTCTATAATGTTATTCATCCCAACAAAAATTTCATTTTCTTTCCTGTATTACACTGACATCAACCAAACTCTCATATATCTGTGACTACTTATAAAAAGAAGATTCCAAAAGCAACAGGTATAAATATGCAGTCTCTATAGTTTTTGCCATTTAACTATCTTTATCTGAGCATTTCGTGTTGGCGGATTTCTCTGAAAACAGTAATAAAAAAGAAAGTTTTCAAGGAGAGTAAAACAAAAATGAAAAAAAAGCTACTTGAAAGAGAGAAAACAAAACTAAGAAATATAAATTGAGAAAAGAACTTTAAATGGCAATCTAAAAGACTGATATTTGAAATCATTTTTTAAGTCATTTTATTTACTACGATTTAGATTCTATCACATAGTATTCTCTACTTAAACAAAATTCAGTTCAAATACACTAGTTCAGTAAACATTAAAAAAATAATCTGGCAGTCAAATGTAGAAAGTTTTGATGAATAATATCCAAATGTCAAAGGGCTTCTATTATAAATGATCAAAGAAATATCAACTTAATCTGAATTTACAGTTCCTTTTTTTTTTAAGATTAAAACCAGCAAGAACAATCCAGTATCTACTTCAAATAAAAATATGCTTCTAAGTTTCAAATACTTTTAAAGGTATTGCATATAAACCTTTCTTAATTGATCACGAGAGAAACTATATGTAGGAGAAATTGAGTCCTGGGAATTACATGACAAAAGTAATCACCATCTTGGCATTTATGTAGAGATTTTACCTTCAAAGAATTTCTATAAACATTAAATTAATGAAATCATAAAATGTACTTGTGAAATTTTATTAAGTTATCAAGTATGCAAACAGAAAAAAGTAAGGGACTAGTTTTGAATCAAGCATGACACTAGGTGGTAAACATGCAAATATGTATATAAATGAATAGCAATAACTGTTCATAATATCATGAAAAATTATTGGAAACAAATTTAAATAAGTGTGACTAATATGAACTGAATTCAGGTACTATTAGGAAAATTCCAACTTCTGCATCCACTTAGACACCATAATAGCTGTGCTCTTGCTGTAAAGGCATTAAGCTTATAAGATTTTATTAATGCTCTGCAATGGGTAACAAGGGCAGTTTCCCCCCAGCAGTTTATAACTTAAAGAACACACTTTGGCTATCATATATTTGAGCCCCTTTACCCTGCCTATCTTCCTCCTCCTCCCTTACCTCCTACCCTCTGGCAACCACTAGTCCATTACCCATGTCTCTGAGTCTCTGTTTGTCCTGTTCATTGCTGCTTTTAAGTTTATACGCCACATATAAGTGATATCATGTGATTTTCACCTTGTTCTTTCAGTCTTATTTCGCTTAGCACGATTAGCTCGAGGTCCATCCATGAAGGAAACTGGATTTTGGGTGGTAAATGCACAACAGAATATATAGATGTCAAATTACAATGTACACCTGAAAATTACATAATTATATTAACCGATGTTACCCCAATAAACTTAAAAATAAATAAATAAATAAATAAAAGAACACACTTAGCTATACCTCAAAAATTTTAAACTTGTCTCCACCTCCCTTTCCATGAACAAACAATAGAAGACATTGATGCTGGTGGGGGTGTAGGAAAAGCAAAAAGGACAAAGCTGAGGAAGCAGGAAAAGGAAACAGCTGTTAAAGTAAGGGAATACAGAGAGAGAGCGAGGAGGCCCAGGATCCCGGTAAGAAAACCATGTCCCCAAAGGCAAAAGCAATGTAAGGTTTCTCTTAAGGGAACAGAGCTGATCAGAAGTAATGTCTTGTGCCCAGTGGCCCCCAACTAAGTGTGGAAACTGGCCTGCTCTCTTTTATGCTTTGAATTTACGACTACAAGTGCTGGATCTCTGGGCACCCAATGGCACTGCACTTTCTTATGCACAGGACATATGAGGTCCTGCAGGTGAGAAGGCTCTGGGTGGAAAAGCAGAGTTTCCTTCATGCCGCTACAGCCTCCTTAACCCTTCACTGTTACCACTCCCTGCCTCCACCTGCAGGGAACTTGTCCACAATGTTAGTTACATATGGATGACAGATGGGTATATCCAAGTTGGATGGACGACTGGATAAGAATACAGAACCTTCTAGTTTCTGGTGGCATGTTCAGTTCAGACCACCTTCACTCGTCAGCACAAAAGAAATCACTACACCAGATAAATCCCTGTTGCTGTCATTGTCTTCTTTATGCAGTTTACGTACCAAAGGAATGAAAGGAACACAATACAACCAAGATTTTTCCTGTTGAGCTGGGAGCAGGCAGTGGGGATAGGGGAGGAATAAGAGGATGTTTATACCAGGGAGAACCAGATTTAGATCTCTAACTTGAAATCTTGAGGCCTAAATTACTCTAATCTTTACGTTTTAGTGTATAATGCTACATAATAATACTTATTAAATAGAAATAACTTTATTCTTATTTTGCTGACTATAAGGCTATCATAATGGTTTACAACAATAATTTTCACAACTTAGAGAATGTCAAAGTACTTTTATTCTCACGACTCTCACAATGTCCTTCTGCGATAGGCAGTCAACAATTATTCTTATCCTCATCATCCAACAGACAACTGAGGCTTGGAAACACTACGTTGTTAGCCTAGAGTAACACAGCTAGGAAGTGGTTTTGCTTAAACTAATGTGGCTCTCCTGAACCTGGCAGGAACACAAGCTCTACCACTGGTGTCAGAACAAGAAGCAGGGGACAAGGGGAGAAGATTCCTGCTAATTGCTTATGAATTGTGTGACCATGAAGAGCTACTTAACCCATTTACATCTCAGTTTCCCTCATATTTAAGATGAGATAAGCCCCATAATTCCTAAATTATAGGGCGATGGAGAATTAAATGAGGCGTATACACTGCCATTGCTAGCTTGCACAGGCCTAGCCCACAGTAACTGCTCAGCAAACACTATTACTCTATTAACAAAATTCTACTTTGCCTCTCTAGTAAAGATAACCAGATGGGTAGAACTAGTACTGTCCCTCAGTGATGTTCTCCCTAGTTATGGCCTTTCAATGCATTCCTTTTTTTTTTTAATTGATTACATGGATTCTCTGTACTATTTTATAATTTTCATTTTTCTATCATCTTTGAGTAAAGAGCAATTCTACGGAAATAAAGTTTCTGGATATCCAAAGTTTATCCTTCAAATGCCAATTTATTTTCTAATTTCAAACACTCCTCAGGTGTTATACCTTTCCCTGACTTGTTAAATAGAATATATTAGAACACACACACTTTTCTTGATAATTTAAAGTGTCACAATAAACATTCACAACCATGTGAAGACATCATCAATCCCAGGCCTGCCTTTCAGTCGTTCTGTCTTCCTTCCCTGACAGAGGAATGTCAGCTGGTCTCTTCCTCTTCTAACTCTGATCTCCACTCTTTCTTTTCTGCCCTTTGGTCTCTTCTCCTAGCCTTGACCACTCCCCAATGCCTTAACCAAATCTGCACATCTAAAACATATTTTAGAGAATTATAAAGACAACAAAAGTATAGATTTTAAACTAAAGTGAATAAGGTTGAGGGTGAGTGCCTAAACAGTAAAATATAAGATCGTTCTAGTTATTGAGACATTTTCATTGTAATTTTTAGTTCATTTCCAAGGGCTGAAGTTGCCAGTAACATGATCTCCAAACAAATGTATACCTGAGCATGTTTGCAGGTACATGCGTGTGTGTAAGTCTGTGTATGCTGTATGTGAAAGTACTGGGTATTTGGGGGGGGGGGTAATTTCTCAATCAAATATCTTAAGTATTTTGTTTTCTAGTTTTAAGTATACATATTAAAAATGGAAACTTTTTTAAATTTAAAAAGTTAAATATGGTTTAGTCAAGAAATATTTGCATACCTATCACCTACCAGACACTATTTTAGGTACAGGAAATGAAAAACTGAATAAAAAAGGTAACTTTCCTACTCTTATGGATCAAATGTTTGAATTAGAAAATACTTTGAAATTTACCTATTTCCAATTACAGATTCTAAAGAAAAGTTTTCAGGTAATAGCAGAAAATCTGATTTCAACAAGCTTACAAATGTAACTTGAGATTCTGAGTTCTGTGGAGAGAAACCTGATGATATTATTAAAAATATATTTAAATTTAAGAGCCTGGGGTGGTACCATTTTTCCAAATGCAAGAACTAAGAAGTAAAGAAACAGAAACAAAACACTTAGGATCTCATAGCAACATTAATTACTCACACTGGCATATTCAGTAATTTCCATTATTATTTTTCAAAATGGCAAAGCATATAAAGTTAAACACAAAGATTTTTTTTTAACAACTGATTTCCATTACACTATTTTATAAGATAGTGACAGCATGATAAGTTGACTCAGAATTTTTTAAAAATGTAATTTATATTTGCAGGTTTTCAAAAAAAATTGGCATATTAAGGTTTAAGGGAGAGACAAACATAAAGCAATTTAAAATAAAGACTTATTGATAACCCAAAGGAATCAAAATTTGTTCTATTCTCCACAGTACTTATTACAAATATTAAATAGAGAAATAAAACCATCTCCTAAGAAATGTACAAATCAGTGTAATAACTGTGATTCTGGACCACCAAGGAATATGAGGTACATACAACTCAGCTGAGCCAAACATTAATCAAAAGGAGAGTACAGTAAGGTAGGTAGATAAGAAAGTAGAGGCTCAGCATGGCCCAGGTAACAGGGCAATCATGCTTTTCCCAAGGAGACTGGCAGAAACTGCTGGTTGTTAATAATTATTTTAGCTGATCTCGTGGTTGTTCAGCTGGAGGCTGTATTTCAAGCTTCTGAGGCAGCATGCTGTGACCATGTGACCAAGTTCTATGCCTGTGAGGAGGAAGTCTGTTCTAGATAACTCTCTCCAAAAGGGTGTGTATGCTCTCCTGGTTCTTTACCCCAACCTAAAGGCTGGGGGCTAATTAGAATCAGAAGCTGCCTCAGAGCCAGAGATGGCAACCATGCAGCAAAGCTACCTTGGCTAGCCAGCTCTGGACCACCACTCTCTGGTATGTTTTGTGATAAAAGAAATACAGTCCTTTATTATTTAAGCCATGATTTTTTTTTTTTGTCTCCTTTTTACAGCAGCTAAATTGAAGCCTAATTAACACATATTTATGACAGAACCACTGTTTTAGAGCCTAGCTGCCTAAGCTCCTATTCTGAGGTTTAGCAAGTATACTCTGAACACCTTTATTGGGTTGAAAGCATCTTTGATGGATTATGCAAATAGAGAGCTGGGTCCATATCCTCTATTGCTCTGAAACTATCTAATACAGGGCAGTTTGAGGGAGGGAAGGGGAAGGAAAATAAAATAAGTTCAAGTTGCAGACTTTAGCATTTAGAATTGAATCCCTTGTCACTTCCTGGATTCTAACTAGATGAACAAACTTGAACAAATTCAGTCATCCAACAAATAATTATTGAGTATCTGTTATGCAGCAGGCCCCATTCTTGGCTTCTGTATGGTTGATATTGTTTACATTCTGGTGGACTTATGTTTCACAAAATCTCTAAGCCTCAGCATTGTCATCTGTGAAATGGGGATGACAATAGAGACAGACTTATTTATAGGACGTTGTGAAGATTACATGAGGTGACAAGTACAAAGTGCTTAGTCAGTGCTATGCACATTACTGGATTCAATAATTATTACTGATAGTTAAGAAATGTCAGTAATTTGTGCTTAGTGTATAGACACTCACTAAATGCCACAGGAGCACAGCATTATTCTTCAGAATCCAGCAAGAAAAGTAAGTCAGGAATTGCTCTGTCTAGTCAGTATGGTACTCATTTGTAATGTCTTATATTTTCTTATCTTGCCATCTGTTTGATAGGAATTCTAGACATGTCTTACAGACAGACAAATAAAGGCTTACTGAACACAAAATATTACAGAGCATTTGGGGCCTAATATTAAAATATTAAAAACTTTAAAAAAATAATTCCTCTTTATAAATGTAAGTAAAGGAATGGATTCTTTTTTGAAAAAAATATTTTATTAGTTTCAAGTATACAGTACATTGGTTAGACATTTATATAGTTTATAAAATGATCTCCCTAATTGTTCTTTCTCTCTGGCTCTGAACCTAGCCATTGCATTACTGCTAACTGCATTCCCTATGCTGTGCTCCCCATCCCTATAACCATCCATCAACTAATTTGTATTTCTTTAACCCTTCACCCCAATCTCCCAGCCCCCCCCCCAAACTCCTCTCTCCTCTGACTGTCACTATATAAAATAAATTCTTTTCAATATGCTGGTTTGGGGATCTCTTTTTAAGGTTAAACCAGAACATTATCTTCCTCTCTCTGATGGTATTAGTACCTGCAGCACACCAGATTGCTTCAGCATGTCACCTTGCACTGTGAATCAGAACCTACCACCCAGCTACTGCTCATATTCTCAAAACAACTGTGGCTTTTCAGATCCAGCACAAAGCTCTTTCAGAATAATCATACTACATTATTTTGCACCGCAGAATGTTCAAATCCATTTCAGGGAAGAAAGAGTCCTAAGGCAGGTTCTAATGGGGAAAAAGGGCAGGGGAGGGGGGATTTTCCCAACTTACTAAACAAATTTGAAAGACTGGGAATTAAAGATTTCTGGCAGATGAAGATGAAAAATAAATTTAATGCTCTGCAGGAGGTAATGAGCAACAGAGTAAACAATAGTCCACACTAGGTGGGTGGCTTCATCGTGATATAGCAATTTCAAGGGCAATTAGATTTGAATCCCAGCTTTATCACTAAAAATGCTATGGGGAAAAAAAAAACTTTAATATTTATAAAACACCTGAGATAGCTCTGCTTCTAAATAGGAGCCTGACAATCAATTAAGTACCAAGCAATTAATCAGCATTTTAAATATATGACTTACAACCTACAAACTGGGCATTATTATTGTAATTTTACAGAGGAGTTAAGGGGCTTGCCCAATATCATAAAGTCATTTCTGGGAATCTGAATAAGAAGCTAGGTCAACTTGATATCAATGCCCGTGTTCTTCCTACCACAGCAAGATGAATTTAAAAAACTACTGAATTCTTTAGAAGAGTACAGTAAAACTCTCTAAGAGTTCACCAATGAGTTAGGATTATCAGATTATTACTATAAATAATGACAAGGGTAACATTTAAAAATATTCACTATGGTATGTACAGTGATTCCTTAGCACAAAGTGAAGCCCAGGACTCCGTGTGCCTCTTCTACAGAGTCCCAGGGGTGGCTGGCTGTGAGGATGCTCTCAGGTGGTCATCTGTCATTTTTCTGAGCTGTCAAGGTACCTGCTTTTTCAACTTGCCAGTGCTAATCTACTATGAAAGTTAAAACTTGTACTGGCCAACATGTTCCTCAAGGTGTTTAATACTCTGTTTAGGACAGTCAAAATCCTAGCTAAAACAGCCACAGAATAACAAACTGAACGTTGTGGTTTGCAATATTTTGTGGCCAATCTACTTTATTTTATTGTGCATTTGTAGTTGCCTGTGATAAAGGACCTCAAAGTTGGGATGTTATTTTTCAGATATAAGAATTGTATTGGGAATGGCTCCATGTTTTTGGCATAGTTCTAGTCATAAAATAAGACAGTCCTAATTACTACATTTACCTTCTGTGTAGGAATGTATCATAAGGGACCATTTAGAGAGTATACTGATGTGAGAGCTCTGCCAGTTCAAATAAATCAGTCAGCATGATTACAATCAGCTTTGGACTGCATCCAGGTTATGGAAGGCAAGAATAAATTAGGAGTATATGCCACCACAGCAGTGACAAATTCTCAAATTCTTTGTAAAAGCACCAATATTTCTTTAGGCTCAGATATGACTAAGACTACATTTTTAATGAAATGTTGCTTAAAAGCATTTAAAAGCTAGAAAATATAATCATGTCAGCACAGATTCCCTCCCCCTCCTCCAAAAAAAAAAAAAAAAGATGTGTGATATCATTTCAAAATATAGTCAGCCTACTTTCATTAGGCTGTGGGATTTGATGGAATGATGTCCGCACAAGCAGAAGAAGCCAAAGCGTGGTGTGATCCTAGTCAAGATGCAAGTACCACCACATTACTTTAGAAGCAAACATCCATTTTTGAACAAATCTCTTTTGATTGTTAATTTAGTGCAGAACTGATTTTTATAATAGCAAGGAAAAAATGATCAGGTATAAGTTATCATATACATGCCATGAAGAAATTTCATTTTTTTTTTTTTTTTTTTACCTTGGATATCTCCCTCCTACTTTGTTTATGGGGGAGGGAGCTTTGTACTTCTTCCTCAGCTCTCCTAGGTAATTATTGTTAGTTTCATGTGCCCTAGTATATTTGTGTTTTGTTTCCTACTTATTTTCTATGAACATGCAAACATTTTCAACAAATATGTATTCAACAAGTACTGGGAGCTGATTAGTATTGGACACTATTCTAAACTCTGGAATATACTGGAAAGCATCCTTGGAGTTTATATTCTGGATTGGAGCAATCTATAAAACAGGTATTTTATACACTCTGCATCTTCCTTCTCTTACTTAATGATACATTGTAGAATTCCTGGTAAAGATCTATCTCAGGAATCTCTTAATGAGATTTCTGAATATACTCTGTAAAGGTATCTGCAAAGGGCTGGATCTGCATAATTAATTCAAGATGACACAACTCATATCTTTATTCACCCCTTCATCAGCTTTATTAGCATGACAGCATATAAACTCTTGCCTGGTCCTACAGATGGAACTCCTTCCATAGTCCACTGCCTTTGAATATTCCTCAATTTTGATCTAGGTTCCTCCTAAGTGGCTCTGGGCTAGAACATGCTGCTTCCATAACCTTGCTACATCTTGTTTCAAGGATAACAGCTATAGTTATCCTTACTATTTTAGTAAGACTGGAACGAACCATTATCTCTATTTTACAAATTAACATAGGAGCCTCCACCCAAAGTAACTTGCTCAAGGTCACACAGCATACATAGGTAAGGGGTATAAGTGGAAGCTTTTGATCATAACGACTGTGCCATGATACACTTCTGGATCTGAAGATGGCTATCACAATCATGTTAAATTATCTATTTCAACCACGATTTAACAAGTTTTCCACATCTTGCAACCTATATAAATGTCTTTTTTCTCTTTCTCTGTCAACTTTAGTCTACGATAACTTATTATTATTTTTATGAGAGCTATCTCCTACCTACCCCAGTCATATTATTTTGTGGCTTTAGAATTTTTATTAAGCGTTGACATGCATTTTGTAACAAATCTGGCAAATACAAGGGGAAAAGCATCGGAAAATGTCTGCTCAACATTTAGGAGTATCTCCTGTTTTATTAATGAGTACACATGTATATCTGGCACATAACACATAAATATTTTGTTTTCTATGTAGCAAAATTATACATATGGGTTAGATGCCTTTCCTTTTGTTTTGTGAAGTTTTCCCCACACCATTAAAAATTCTTTTAAAAAAATTTGTTTTGGTTGTGTAAAGCCTATCCTACACATGGACTATTTTGTAATCATTCCAGTTTTATTGTACAATCAACTTGTTGCCAACTTTTAGATACCATAAACATCACTATGATTGACCTTAGTGCTAATATTTAATACTAATTTAGACCTGATCCCTAGAATTACTAGAATTAGAATTACTAGGCCAAAGATATAACCTTTTTAAGGCCTTTATTGGAGATCATTAAAATGCTTTCAAAATGACTGTGCCAATTTACTCTCACCAATACTGCACAAAATTGCCAACATCATTACATTCACACTGTTTTATCTTTGACTTAACTGTTGCCAATTTGATAGGTAAATATATTCCCATTATTTTAATCTGTATTTCTGTGATTACTAGTGAGGTAAGAACAATATTTCATATGCATACTGGTCATTTATATTCCTTCTGTCAACTGCCTGCTAATATCAAATATCCTCCTTTTACTAGGTAGATACTGTTTTTCCTTACTCATCTGTAATTATTCTGCATAGTTTGCATTCATTTTATTCACTCATTAGATAGGTACCTGTTCAAATTTTGTTGCTTACTTTGTTCTGTTCTAAGGACACAATTCTTATCGTTTGTAGTCCAAAACAACTTTGGGAATTTCCTTATAAGACTTTCTAAATGAGTATATACCTTAACAAAACTAAGATCATAATACCAACACAGATACTTTAAGCACAATTAAAATAATACTCATAGCTCCAAGGAGATATTAAAATGTACAGGAATTTGTTCTAGCTCAAAATGCAGATTTCTTTTACCCTTTTTGTCTTTGCAAATTCAGTAAGCTAATAAACCATAGCTCAAATCATTCAATATAAATTTCTAGGTTGCAAAATATCTTAAATACTGGGACAGTGAAAAATGCCACTAAATTGCTAAATAAAACTCTGCATTGACTGGGCGTTCTTCCCGTGGAGTGTCTAAAATATCCAAGCAGTTTAGCTATTACCAAGAGTGAATCAGAATAGTACCAATGGCCAATAGTGACAGTCACCAAACAAAGTAACATATTCATCTGAACTACTTGAAAGACTATGTAGCTTGCAGACCAAAAGAAGCAAGAGAGCACAGGAAAACTGCATAATCTAACTGATAACATGTAATAACCCTTGATTCCTGATTTAGAATGTTAATTGAGTAAGGAAAGATGTGCTAGTTATTTCATTCGTGGGTCTTAAATTTGATTACTCAGTGAAGGGAACACATCTTTAATGATCAAAAAGGGTACCAAGGTACAAAGGGAGACACATTTCATGAGCCCCTGAACACCTGAGAATATCTTTTTAATCCTTCATACATTAAAGACAATTTAGCTGAGTGTAAAACTCTTGGACTATAAGCATTTTACCTTCAACCCTCTAAACACATTGCTCTACGCTCTTCTGGTATCTGTTTCACCAAAGCTAGATATCAGTCAGATTTTATCTTTTGAAAATAAACCATTTCTTTTATCTGAATTTTTGTAGCATTTTTTCCTTTATCTTTGTAAATTTCAAATTTTGTCAAGGTTATTTTTAGACAAAATTAAGATTTTTGTCTTTTCCCTAAGTGATGCCTAGAATATGATGACTCCTTTAAATCTGTACACTCTGGGCTTTATTTTCTGCTTAGAAAAACTGCTTTTAAATTATATTTAAGTATTGCTACTGTTCTAGGTACTCTAAAATCTTTCTCAAGACCATCTACAATGTTTATGTCAAATTCATTTTCTATAGCCTTTATGTCTAGTAACATTTATCATATCCTTTCCGTTAGTTTTCTCATAATCCAGGATACCTTCTCAAATAATCTTGTTACCACCAATGATTCAATTTTCTTCCGTAGCTATTCTTCTCTTTATTGACTCCACAGCAGATTTTAATTGTTTAGTAAGCACCTCTGTAATATAACTGCCTGAATACGAATCCCAGATTCTCTATGTATTAACTCCGTTAAGTTTAGAAAAGTTACTCAACTTTGCTGAGTTTCAGTTTTCTCATTTGTAAATATGGGTAATAATAATAATTGTGCATAATTCAGGGTTTTTAGTTATGAGTACCAGAAAACGCTGGATAATTTAAGGATTAAAAACAATTTACTTATAAAGCTGAGGACAATATATTTTCCCACCTAATCTATTCAGGTAAGAAAATAAATGGAACAAAGTAATTTGGATAAAATATTCAGTGGACAAAAAAACTGACAGATTTTCACAGCATTAACTCATAAAGTTGTGCTAAGGAATATAGGAAGCCCTCTGTGTACAGCACAATGCCTGGCACACAGTAAGTAATAATACATGGTAGCTATTAGTCTCCTAATAACTTGTATTTCATACAATTCGCTAATTCTTATATCTTACTGACAAAAACAAAATATTTTCTGAATTTTTTATATGTTTCCTGTAGTAGTAGCAGCAGTGGTAGGTAATAGTGAGAGAAGAAACAGTAATCTGGTTGTATCGAAAGCTGCATAAGGTAGAGTCTTTGTCCTCATGACGACAGATCTGACATAGATGAATCACTGACCATTCTTCTCAATACCATTCTACTGGCCTTACAGTAGGAGAAATCCTCTACAATTCTGACAATGGGGTGAGTCTCTACGATTTTTAACAGAAATGAACAGTAGTTTTATCAAAGCTTAAAAAATTTAAAAATCAAATGTAACCCAATAAAATAGTTCCACATCAATAAAACATGTTTTCTCTATTTTGCAGTATGGATCAAATAAGCTAAGTGTCACAGCATTCCATTCAATACTTATAGCTACACAAATATAAGCTTTGTATTCTTACCTACAGACCATCAAATCTTCTAATCAGTTTAAAATAATGTTAACAGCAGCAATTACTGACATATTTTTCCACAAAATAACTCAGCAAAAATTCACTTTTCATTATGCTTTGCTAACTGAAATAAAACATCAAGATCCTGCTGTTATGGCTTACATTATAAAAAATATATATATTCATGTTATTAAGAAACAATGAGAAAATGGTGCAATGGGAAAACTCCATCAAACTCCCCCACTTCCAACAGTTACAGCTTTAAAGCAAGAAACATATGGGGTAGCTAAGGTATTAAGAAAAAAAAAGGAGACACCAATTTACTCCACGCTTGGGCGACTTATTCTTTTTTTGTTAATGAAACAATTTATAAAAACATTTGCAAAGAGTAAAAGTAATAGTTTACATCAACTTTATGATGGAAAGAAATTTTTAAAAGAATAACAGAATACAGAATTATTAAATATAGAAGAAATAGTAAGAATTCTCCCCCAAAACAGCTTATTAGGAGGCCATATGTGGCTAAGGACCTTTATCTTGATCTAGACTTTAGGAATGATTTTAGGAAAAAGTAAAAACCAGATATATGACTATTAGGGTAGATGATACCATGTGATGAATACTTTCTTGATGCTGGTTTATATAAATTTTCATATTTAAAAGTCTATAAATTATTGAAATACCTTGAATCCTAATTTTTAAAGAAAAATTAAACTTTCTTTCAAGAGTCAGGAGATTCCAATTCTAAGAAAACTATCTTCCCATTTATGATAGCCATTTTCATTTTGTAAATATGATTTATACAGAATTTAATTGTGCAAATACATTTGTCTTAAAGTTTCCAGTAATAAATGTTTTCAATTTGCTTGCAGACTGTTCCTATTATTTGCAACTCCTGTATTTTAAGGTTTGAGTGCATAAAAACTCTTAAGATTTTACAGGCTAAGACACAGATCAGCCTTTGAACTACCTGAAAAGAACTATACGTTTTAAATGATTTTTCTTAAGAATGCCTAAAACAGAATAATCATAACCTAATTTGCTTTGCAGCTTTGATCATTTTGGAAACAATACATTCATAAAATATATACAGATGCAATAAGGCCATACGGACCCATTTCTGCAAAAGTAACAAAAATGGCAATTTAGAAATTGAGAACATTTAAACATGAAGAAAGACAGTTTTGCTATAGCTATGGAGTAACTTTAGGGTTATACCTGAAGGGAAAAATATGTTTCTGCAATATTTTTCTCTCCAGAAGTGATTCTAAAAAGAAAAACTATCATGCAGTGCAGAGAATTCAATGCTGAATGATCCCATCATCTATTTAATCTCACCAACTCAGCAGTCACTCATTTCAAATTTAATAGCATAAAGTTTGCATGTACTGGAGAAAAATTATTCCATATATTCCTAATTTAACTCTGAATAGGAATTGTGATCTATGTTATTCAACTGAAAAGGAAGTTACCATTTTAAACATGCAAAGTCAGGACTGGCTTTAAGGATTAATAAAAAAAATTCTATTACTTTGAAAATAAACGAAAAGTAATGCTAATTCATTGGTAAAAATTAAATTTAAAAGTGCCTAAGTTAACAAATTTACTTAAAACAGACATATATCTATACCTTGCTTAAATTAAAAAAAGGGACAAAAAGGGGTAAAAGTACATGTTTTTAGAGTCTATAGTTCCAATAAATGAATATTCATAATGTGCCAATTACAGCACATTTAAGTACACAATACTGTGTGTGCCTCTGCATTCTTCTGAGGATAGAAACTATGAAACAGATCATCTTTTTATCGCTTTACCATCCCTCCAGCCCTCTCCTGGACAGAGTGCTTTGTTCACAGTAGGCTTTCGATTAATATTTTTTATTTAGTTAAAAACAAGCATAAGCTAACTACAGGGGGATAGTGAGCATTTTTATATTCGTAGTTCATTAACCCAATAAATATTTTACAGTACCCACAATGTTTTCCATATCTGCATATGTAATCTAGCTATGTGTGAAAAGCCACATGGATTCAGTTCAAATTTCTAGAACTTGTTACTACACCTAAAAAGATGTCTCCAATTGATTTAAATAGAACAAATACTCAGTAATTCAGAATGTACTCTTGGGATATGTAAGACTTGGGAACAAATCCAGCTGATCATCAGTGTCAGAAAACATAGGCAGATGTCGCAATATATATGCTAGCTATAACTGTTAGTTAACTTGACAAACTAATTTTTTCATGTTGCTTACAGCAATTTTTTTTGTGCAAATACTGAATAAACCTGTTGGCCATACTCTGTTGTATGTTTAATCACAGAGATATCTAAACTGGGAGAAACCCTACGTCATTAACACATAGAAGAGAAATATTACACTGTGACCACAGCACATGCAGTTAATTAAGAAGACCAATCTCCTAAGGACCAAGTATCAGGGTTCAGAATTCTTGAATCCTGGCCAAATAGTACCATAACAGCTCTTCCTCTTGACTTTGTTTTGAATCTCAGTTCCATAATATCAAGGAGGTAAAGCTGTAAACTTTGATGATCTCACAGAAATCATTAAGAAATGATACAATCTTACCTTGTGTTTGATGATGCATTCAGGCACAGAAGACTTCACTACATTTTACACAGTAATTACAACTTCCAGGATAATTCGGTTACCAATTAAGAAAAATTGCTGTTACTAATAGGAAAAAAAGTGAACTTTCCGGTATTGTATAGGGCTTTTAGCTAAGCTAGAAACTATGTTTGTTTACAGCTGAAATTAAAATTCTATCTTCTGCATTCAGTTGAGGTGTGACAGGGAGAACTATTTCATTGTAAATAAACTTAGGGGCCAAATAAAAGAAAGTTACAAAGGCAGGTGCACACCAGTTGAGTTGTTTCAGTTTCAGAGAAATAGAGTAAATAATTTTACTGGAATTTGTTCAGTTCTGGGCATTCTGCCATACAGGAAGGGTGTGTGATTACTGAGGCTAACATATCCATGTAATAATGAAGTAATATCAATAGGGCACAGTTGGGCTCCAAATGTCCTTATTTCATGTTCAAAAATTAAGGATCTCTAGTGACTGTCATTTCACTCTTTGAAATCTAAATATCACTTAAGATAGACAGACTGAAGGTAGAAATGTAATTTTCATTTAAGTCAGAAAATATTATCTTGAATGGTAGTGTTCTCTTTTGAGAGCCTCAAAAATGAAGATCATTAAAATTTTCAGTCATCAAAGATAACAAAAGAAGTACCAACAGTATCTAATTTAGGAATTCACCAGAGTAAAAGGAGTACACAGAAAATTAGCATGTTTTACCAAATCTATTCTTTGCTAACTATTTCATGTTATCTGGATTGATCTCAACTTTTAATCTAGACTCCAAACTTTGTAAATCATAAACCGAAATTAAGAGAGTGTGGTCTGTGAAAAACAATGGAAATTAGAGTGCTTGAGTGTGGCCAAGTTAAAATAGAGATCTCAAGTATTCAAGCAACTTTATGACAGAAGATGAAAGAGTGTAATAAATAGTACATGTGTGATTTTTACAGAATGTAAATCAACTTAAATCCTATATAGAGCTATGAAACATACTTGTTAACCCTATTATTCATGGCCATATGGTCTTTTAAAGAATGTTTCTACAATCCAGGATCACATCTTTTCAATTATAAATCTAAAATTTACTCTAAGTGATAATAATGGCCTGCACGTGGCCCTTTGGCTCCCTGCTTTTTTTGTGCCTATGAAGTTAGCACACTGGCACATCTGACCAAGTTGCAGGGGGTAGCAGCCAAGTTCTGGATGAGCAGACAATGTCTTATCAAATTCTAGTTCCTCTGCATCCAAAGCCATGCTATCCATTTCAAGGATGAATAAATCATTTTAGTCAAGTTTTTATAGGAGGAGGCAGGGCTCTTTGAAGATAACACATCTGGCCATATTTCTTTATCTTACTGTGTATGAGTTCTTAAGCTAGGCCCAAGACTACTCTTAAATTTCCAGATATTTGAAAACTATCAGGATACAAAAAATTTCTTGTTTCCAATATCTGTATTGATGTTGGACTCTAGATTCTCATTAGGAGTTGAACTGAACAGCAGAACCCTCCAAATGATGATCCTGATTACAGCCAACTGGTAGCTTAAAGTTCAACTGACACTTCCTATAATTTCAGATTTGAGTCCTAGGATCACACTACTTTGTTATTCCTATGGGTTGATTGTTTGATTTCTCTTAAAGCACAATCCTTAACTAATAGACATTTCTTTAAAACAGTTGCCAGTATCACCCAGTATAGATGATGCTGGTGGATATTTAGCGACATCACCAAGATAACCACATCCTTTTATTCCCTACACTTAATCTATCTAAATTGGACAGATGGGAGATGAAATTTATAGCACTTGTCATTATTTGGCCATCAAAATGAAATAAAATTTTAGTTTGTTCCACGCAGACTGGATTTCATTTTTAGGTCAGTATGGATATACGCATTTCAATTGGCTTAAAGACAAGAATATACAGTGGGGTAACTGATTTTCTAGGCTCTGTCTGTGAGATACTTTTGCTTAGTAATATTGCTATGAATGTGGTTACAGGTCCTATTATTGTCACAAAACAGCCAGTTGGAGACAAAGTGGTCTGATAGCCATTATTCCATTCCCTTCTTGTAAATCTAATATATCTAAAGGGCTAGGGGAAAGCTGCCTATAACATACACGTGAAACAATGTATAAAACATGGCTCCCTCCTTAGGTAGCTGATTTTATAATCCAAAGAAGCTTGCGGTAAGAGTCGGAGCAGTGGTATAAAGTGTTAAAAGAGGGCCAAGAGAGATTTAACTTCAGGCTGGGTGAACATAGCAATAGGAAAGAGGTAACACTCGCACAAAAGTGGACTCTTTCTATCTGCCAAAGAGCAAGGACCTTTCTGTTTTTTTAAGTTACTGCACAGGTGTACACCTATGTGACTGACATAAATGTGAAGGGCTATCACTTTACAAAAGAGAGGAAATGTGATTATCAGCATTTTGTCAAGGAATAAGGGACACCTTCCAGCTTCTAGATCCTAGAAAAAGTGTGGTCCAGTAGAGGAAGATTTAGTTATTTTTATGACACCCTAAATCCAATTTCAGATCGTTAACAGGCTAATGATTTGTTAACAAGACTGCTCTGGTTGCTTACCATTTCATCCTCTACTAGATTGCATAAACTGCCCAGGGTGAGTATGTATGAGGTATTTTAGTGGGTTAAATATACTGTATTCAAGAAGAATCCAGACTTTTCCTCTCAAAATTCAGGTGTATATTAAAAATATTATTTCCAAATTCTTTAACCAAGTGCCTTGATGTTATGTTTAAGGTTGCACTAAATCAGCATGTTAATAAAACTTATTTTCACATATTCTATGCCTTATAATATACCTAAAGCTGTTCTAATCTGTGAGACCAATATGAAGTTTTGAAAATTTAATCTCATAAAGAAGTAAAATACTGTCACAGCATAACTATAGCTCAATACTAAGAATTTTTTTGCCTTCCTATCAATGTCCAAAAGAAAGCGCACCGAACCCCACTATATACTTAAAAATAGAACCACCAGATCCTCCTATGAAGAGCTTTATTTCTTCTGTAAAAATGATGACAATGATTGTAATATTAGCCCTTAATATGAGCTCTAAGTACCAGATACTGCTGTAAGCATTTTACATAGATAATTTAATGTCTTCAATAATTATTATTGTCCTATTTTACAGATGAGAAATGGAGGCACAGAGAGTTAGGAAATATTTCCCAAGATCACATACCAAGATGAAAACCCAGGCCGGCCATCTATCCAGTTACACTGAAGGGGTCTCCTCCTTCTGTACCCTAATGAAACGTCCTTCCTTAGATACAGCTGCCACTGAACAAGGTCTGTTCTTTGAGATCAGGGCAGCTGATACTACTGGTCCATGGCTATGAGCCTACATAGTAGTGATGCACTCTTTAAAAAATAATTATGTATCCCATCCAAGAATATGGCTCTTTTGATATAAAACATGATCCAGGACATAATCTAATATTAATACTGTTCCATTAGAATCTAACATGACTAAGAATACCACATCCTGACCAGCATTTTAAAATCAAATATATAATATGAATAGCAATTAGCTTTCTTACACATTTTTAACTTTTCTGTGCTCTGTCTCATTGGGCAGATAACAGAAAGTGACATATTTTAGAAAATTCCTAAGAAATTTTTACTCCAACTACAGAGATATTAGAGTACCTAGCTAGCTAGCTAGCCTGGTGCTACAAAAATGCTATGAGTCCTAGAGTTTGATATTTAAAGCCAGGTGAGTACTTTGGAACAAGAGATAGATATGGTGTCTTGAGTTAAATGATTGAAATGCTGACTACTAAGCACTGACAAGCAATTTCGAAAGAAATTCAGAATGAGAACTCCAACTGTACATGAACAGACTCAAATTCACAGAACAGGAGTAGAAGCAGAGTATAATATGGTCTTCGATTAACAAAATATTCTGGAACATACAAGATAATTCTTCCAATAAATAACAAATATCTATTTTTTTTGGCTAGCTTGCCAAACTCAAACTCTTTCTGCTATTTCACAGAAAATATCCATTCAAGAACAATATTTATTGTCAAAAGATAAAATTTTGAAGTCATCTGAACTATCAAGGAATTTCAGTGCCAATTTTCTTCAATATGCAGGGTATCTGGTCTCAAGAAACAAATGCAAAGCTCCTGTTGCTATGCTAAACACAGTTTCTAGTTTTAAGTTAGTTCTGGGCCTTTTGATAAATTTACCATCATGTTGCATGAAAATTCAGTACACGCTAAGAGCCCCAAATAAATCAGCGCCTTTTCATTTTACAGCTCTTCAAGTCAAAACTTGACAACCATGAAATGCTATGAAAAAAAGTCCTTTTTTTCCTTCCTAAAGGTGAGAGAAGCTTAGATCATCTATAGTTTGGGAGAAGATAAAAACAGTACTGACTATGATTTTCTTGCTGTCTTCTCAAAATTTTGTAGAATGCTTAAAAACCTCTAATTTCAGTGAGGAATAGAAAAATATTTTGACATTTTCATATTGGAATAAGTTGTAAAGTCATTTTTCTTGAAAACACAGCTTTAATGTCAGACATATATCATAGTTCTGTAGTATTCTTTCATACTCTATACCTAGCTTTAAGTTACAGCAAACAGTAAAATGAGGTATTAATTATTCCTTTACTATTCATCATTAGTCACTGAACTGCTGATACTGATTTTTAAAGAAATATTCCAGCAAATATACATCTAAGTTTATATCTCTTGAGAAAAAAAGATTCAATAGTTTAGTCCTAAGATTTAAACAGATCTACCCCAACAGAATAACTCTTAAAAAATGCATATAATTTTATTTTGTTTTGTTTTGGGGGGGCAGAAAACTATTTCTGGAGTTTTAGATTTACATTGAACTTATTAAACTTTTAAATCTTAAGAAATTAAATTCAGGAATCCCAATTCTCTAAGCACAACAGATAAGATCTAATTTAGAAGGCCACTTTGGTTTGAAGAATAAATAGTATTAAGGACCTTAAGAAAACCAACATAAACATGACATTGAAGCAAAACCCGCACAGTTTGACAAGTATTGGAAGACTAGCTCACAAAAGGAATATACTTTGATTCAGACAAACACAACAAATATAGCCTTTATCCAAAAATCACAAAGACAACCCTCCATAATACCTATGTTAAAATGTTCAACACATCTAAAGATGTTACAGGCCTCGAGTTGCCAGAGTCCTGATAGAAAAGTCAGCAACGTGAACTATGATTTATGAAGCTTTGCGTGCATGCACACACTCTGCAACGGGGGAGAGACAGAGACACCGATCACCATCAATATTGTCCTTACTTGCAGACGCACAAGTATCCTGCATGTTCCGATTCTGACTGGAGCGGCTCTACATGCCAGTCATCCCAATGTACTCAGGGATGTAAACACCTTATAATTAGAAAACGTGAAGGCATCAAGGACATTAGACAAATTTAAAACACATCCAAAGATTAAATTTTAAATGCACTGAAGAGATAATTAATTGCAAATTCCAATAAGAGAATGTACCTGCTCCTTCACAGAAGCTAGAATAGTGGTGGCTGTGGTCTCGGGTTCCATGCCTGGGCCAGTGGAGGCAGCTTCCTGGAGGATCTGTGGTTGCCCCTCCTCCACCAATGAGGCCTGCTCAGGAGCTGGCATTCCTCCTGCAATCAAGCAGGCAAAGGATTAACACTTTCTCAAGGGCTACTCTGTGGGAATGGCAGGGGCTGAGGAATTGCAGATAGTTCCTAGGAAGTACTAGAGACTTTTATACACAATGATCACAACTCCTTACAGCTATTTGATTTTTTAGATGGCAACATCTAGAGCCAAAAGTATAGCTAGTATTACCAGATATCAAAAACAATAAATAAAATAATGATAATACTA
Organism: Macroglossus sobrinus; assembly: GCA_004027375.1. NCBI lineage: Eukaryota > Metazoa > Chordata > Mammalia > Chiroptera > Pteropodidae > Macroglossus > Macroglossus sobrinus. The sequence continues at coordinate 1,123,307 of PVKZ01000206.1, forward strand.
AGAAAAAGTTTAGACAACATCAAAGTCAAAAAAATGACACAAAAGAGTGGAGGAGGGCTCTTAAATTAGAAATAAATTAAGAACAGTAAAGTTGTTAGAAGGTTGTTAATGCTGAATTTTATAATCAGATAACCAATAAGTAAATGTTATCACTTTATCATGAACAAATAATAACAGACACTGTATATTGCTTTAAAGTCCAGTTTTCAAGGCTATACACACGAGAAGGCATCTACAAATATACAAATGCTTTATAGATTACAGGAAAGGCTTTTGCAACAGAAAAAAAAAGGTCATAAAACTTAAGAAACTTTTGAAAATAAACAAAAGTCTGCTGTATTTAAAAGAAATGCAAGGCATTAATAATTTGTAACAAGAATATCTTCAGTAGAATATTAGAGCTAGTTTGGTTTCCATAGAGGAATTTGATTATCCAAAGATGACAATGGTTATGAAGATGGTATTGAAAAGAGAATCCATTTTTTAGGCCCATAACTCCTGATAGAAGAATGGGTTCTTGGCAGGCGATGGAGTGCCTCTCCTAAGACAGCCATATTAAGGGGAATGTGCTTGCCAGATGATTTACTAACCTGATAGGGACTCTTTACAAGTTTGAAAAAGATTAGAAGATGCCCACCTAAAATACTGTAAATATTTTAATAACTCATTTACATGTCAGTCTCTCCAACCATCTACTTGAGAGCACAGTCTACCTTCATACCGTGAAACTAGCCTGGCATAAATAACAGGGGGTCAATTAATGTTTGCTGAATAAATCTATATATAAACAAAAGATGACCATCTTTCCCATGTATCAGTCCAGTCATTAAGTAAATCTAAAGTGCTATGATGTTCATGAGACAGTATTTTTCAGTGTGTCACTCTATACAGTTATCTGAGACCGTACTGTTCCTGACATTCTTCATAGTTTTCTCCTAAAAATTACTTTATTGTTTTATTTAAATTTCTTAACAACCTCTACAATGTTCGATGCTGTAGTATGATCTGCGGATTTTGTCCCTCATTCCCTCAAATTTCAATATCAGTCTATTTCTAAAATTCTAATCTGTAGGAAAAGATAAGATGTGCATACCAACAGAGCCGCCGTCTTATTGCTTGCTTTCTTGATTACATCAGTGGAGATGGTTCTAGGTTTCTGCCAGTGGTTGCTTTATTTGTGTTGTATTAATAGGCAGAAACAGATAATGAATGAGTCTGCTGAGTTTCTGCATTTTCCCCTCAAGAAGTATCCTCATGCCTGCCCTAGCAGGTGAATTCTCCAACTGCCATTTCCATGGTGCCCAAGGCTGCAATGGACACAACAGCAAGGAGAAGCTTCCTCACGTAGAAGGAGGAGATACACAGACTTGAAGTAAGTAGGACGAGGATAAAACTTAAGAGACTTTGGACAAGTTACCACCTCACTGAGCCCTACTTTCCTCACTTACAAAAATGGGCTTACTAATTTTTATACAACAATGGAATAATGTTATGGCAATCTTTATTTTTTAGTATGTGTGATGTGCTTACTGAGATGTAAAATATACTTAAATTATAATCAACTAGACAAAATAACCCATTTCTATATTTCCTGAGTGCTCATTAACACAAGAGATGAGGTTTACAAAGAAAAAAATGCCATAAAGATCCTAGATTAGCTTTTAAAGATATGAAAGTATTCTACACCATTGAAAAATTACACACCTTAAAATAAGCAGATGGTTGCAAAGAACAAAAATGTTACTATGCAACAGTGAAACAAATAATGCCAAGAATCAGATTTTTAAATGTCAAGAGTATAATACCACGAAATAACCAACGTTGTTAGAAAAAGAGAAGCGAAAATTCAATGAACAAAGAGAATTTGAAAAAGAAAAAATAGAAATGTCACTGGGGAAGTAATTATTTATTAATTATTTACTATAAATAGGAAGAACCTCACTGTTTAAAGATCTATAATTATATTATTGTAATTATATTCCATCACTGTAAGCATACCATATTTGATTTCACATATTTACTTTGATGACTTTGACTGTCCAGAATCAATGGAATTAGATGAGCATTTTCTCAGTACTGCTAGGCAGGATAATAAGAAGATTCAGGCATAAGGCAGGGTCACTGATCACTAGTGGCTCAACTTCCAGCTGAGGTGGCAAAATATGAATCAGATCAAGGCAAAGTACAGCAAGGTGTGAGTGACAGAATAATAAAACTAAAGGCCATGGAAAGAGGTTGGGAGTTGTTTATACATTTATAAAAGAAAATACAATTTGGTAGGAAAAATTTACATAGGCAGGGATGATGTCATTCTCTATTCCTCAAAAACTAGGAGACTTTGTAGGCAATCGTAACACCCATGCGATGAAGAATGTGATGATCAAGGGTGAGACACTTTCCCATCCCTCATCCAGAACAGTCTCAAAATACCACACCACCATGGGTCAGAGGACGGATGCCACAATACTAACAAGGTATACACCTATTAAGGTTTTCTGTCCATTTCCTTTTAGTTCTCATAACAACTTAAGGAGTTACAGAACTCAAGCTAAGACTAGAGTCACTACATGACATTATAATTTCTTCCTATTAGCAAAGGAAAAAAGTAACGAGTACTTATGTAGCAAGGAGACTGTGAGGTATTAGGTCTTGTGTTTCCCTCAATGACTTCAATTTGCCTGATTTGGGCAATCACATTCTAGGGACCTGAGAACAGTTACAAAAATAGGCTGCTAGACCATTTGGGGGGCTCTCTGGAGAATCAGAGAATAGAAGAGTAATCTGGAAGCAAGAAAATGCCATTTCCGTTTTTGGAAAGAAGAAAGTAGATTGTGTTCATGTTATAGACTACAGGGCTAGACATAGATCTTAGGTGAGATTCTTAAAAGGATTTTATCCAAGAGATGATTTGTGAGAACTAAACAGGGGCAAGGCAAAGAAAAGTCATGTAATACTGATCTAATTTCTGTCTTTGGCAGTGCACGGAAATGTAGTCTGTCTAGACCCTGATGGGGCATGTATGATGTTACAAGTCCCTCATGATGTTATAAGCAGCATAGAAATGGGGCTGGCACAAGAGCAAGTGCTGACTCTCACAATCTGTAAACAGCTGAATGAAACATATTATCCTATAGAGATTTCTAATGTAACGCCAGTGAGCTCGGATACTGACACAATCCTAACCAAAAACTTTAGCCATAATATAAATAAAAATACATAAGACATGCTCAAATTCATCAATGATTAATAATACTGATTTTACCAGATAAAAAAGTTAAAATAGGAATAATATTGTCAAACTACTATAATAACTGCCTTTATGATATTAAACAATAGGGATAAATGTAGAGTCTTGTATTTAGGTTAGCTCAGCAGGAAATTGGGGAAGATTTAGCTACTTCATGTTCAGGAAAGAATGAGTGAACCATGAATGAGGTAAGGCTGCCCAAAGCCAAAGTGATCTTATGCTGTGTTGATATCAATACTTAAGATGATAGGAAGAAGGGGAAAAATGAACGTACACTTCTCCTTCAAGTTCCTTGGGACATATCTACTTCCAGTTATGGGTGACATTAACAGGAATGGACACAAGAATATCTGCTCAAGAGAGGACGAGTAGGATGGTGAAGAAATTCAGTCACTATTTCCAGGCACAGAAATGAAAATGAATGACAGCTCCTGTTATTTATGTGCTCAAACCTTGTCTGGGGACACAGAAAGAACAGTTAATAGACCAAAAAGAGAAAGTCTGACCAAAATTAAAGGACCATGCAGACAAGTAGATATCTATAAACATCTGAAGGATTGCCACAGTCAAGCAAGGTTAGACTTTTTAGGTTATAAGCCTTAGAGCCAGACTAAAAACTAATGGTTTTGTAACAAACTTATATTAACCTATATTATTACTGTCTTTATATGATGAATCATACTAAGTTAATGATTATATTACTTTTAATAAAACTAAAAGCTAGAGCCACGAGGGCAAGGTCAGAAAGGTCTCTCCTTTTGGAGCTAATACTCAAAGGTCCAAAATTTCAAGAACTGATTGCCCTTAAAAGTTAGTACAGTCTCCATCAAGAGAGGTCTTGGACCATACTCCAGATGATCGAGTAGCAGGAATGGTATAGAAGGTATCCTGTACTGGGTATCTGTTAGGAAAAGAAAACTTAAAATTCTCTGAGTCCTGAGGCTGACACTAAGATAAGGCAACTTCCACATTTTGAATTGATGTGACTATTACTCAAGAGTTTTCAGAATAGCTGTCTCTCATATCACATTTCTCTATAAAAAGGCAACTGAGGGCCAGGAAACCGTACTTTTCCAGGGGCATGATGAATCCTGGAATCTCAGTGCCTACTGCTTCTCCCTCTGGCTGTACAAAGCTAAGAAATGAGTCTGCGATCAACTCTAAAAAGTGTGTTCTCACTGTATCTCAACCATTACTTAGTAAATTTCCTCTTTGCCTAGGTCCATTTTTATTGAGCCTTGTAAAAAGACTTTTTGAAAGACTATGTTTTCACTAAAGTTTTTATTGAAGACAAACTTTTATGTAAAACACTGTAATTGTGTGTGTATGTACCTCAAATTTAGAGTAAACTATAACAAATTAACAGGGAAATGTTCTGCTCAAGGCTGCAGACCACATGCATTCTAGTGCAATTACTAAATCTCGAAGCTGTGGATGTAATATATGGGCAAAATCTAAGACTCAATACCTGTAAGTCCTTTTACCACAGATGATATTAATCCACAAAATTATCTCTGAAATAGAAGATCAACTAGATACTGAATTTTCCTCTATTTACTCATTTCTACTCTCCTTACTATTAGTTTTTGGTCAAAATATACTAAGTATACTTTATTTCATCTTATCAGTGAAATAAATTGGACTTCACATATTTTTTCTCTCCTCTTTTGCATTAATAATCTGGGGTATAACACACATTCATCTTTCATTTTGAATGCTCAGAAAACGTTGCCTTTTTTGATAAGACAAAATGATGCCCGAGAACAAATTAAGAAAAACAATAAAGGATAAAAGATAAGCATGAATCTTTTAACTTAATTCAAAGTAAGATATTAGTAATAAAAAATAATAAAAAGTTTGTTAATGGGGGGAATAAGAATGTAATGCTTTTAGAAAGCATTCAAATTTAAGCAACCATCAACTTAAAACAGACTGCTATATACATAGATTGTTATATAGGAATCTCAAGGTAACCACAAATCAAAAGCCTATACTAGATACACAAAGAAATAAAGACAAAGGAATCCAAACATAACACTAAATGAAGTCATTGAACCACAATAACCAGGCAACAATTCACAAAATGGCAATAAGTACATACCTATCAATACTAACCTTAAAAATAAATTTATTAAATGCTCCAATCAAAAGACATAGGTAGCTGAATGGCTAAAACAAAGTCTACACACGTTGCCTTCAAGAGACTCACTTGAGATCTAAAGACACACAGAGACTTAAAGTGAAGAGATGGAAAAATATACGTCATGCAAATGTAAAAGAGAAAATGCTTGGGTAGCAATACTTATATCAGATAAAATAGACTTTAAAACAAAGGCTATAACAACAGACAAAGAAGGGTGTTTTGTAATCCTAATGGGGTCAATAGAGCACAAAAATATAACACTAATAAACATCTATGTACCTAACATATAAGCACGCAAATATATAAATATATTCACAGATAAAGGGGGACACTGACAATTTAACAGTAATAGTATGGAACTTTAAAACTCCACTAACAACAATGGATCCAGACAGAAAATCAACACAATAATATTGGTCTTGAATAACACATTAAGCTAGATGGACTTAGTAGATATATATTGAACATTCCATCCAAAAACAGCAGAATACACATTTGTTTCAAGTACACATAAAACATTCTTCAAGACAGATCACACGTTAGGCCACAAAACAAGTCTCAATAAATTTAAGAAGACTGAAATCATATCCAGCATCTTTTCCAACCATAACAGCATGAAACTGAAAATCAATCATAAAAAAAAAAAAAAACTAGGAAAAAAAACAGAGATGTGGAGGCTAAATGGCATGCTATTAAACAAGCAATGGGTCAATGAAGAAATCAAAGAGAAAATTAAAAAATACTTTGGGGCAAATAAAAATGAAAACACAATGTTCCAAAATCTATGGGATAGAGCAAAAGTAGTTCTAAGAAGGAAGTTTATTAGATACATGCCTAAATCAAGAATGATCTCAAACAAACGATCTCAAATAAACGATCTTACCTTACATCTAGAGTGACAAAAAAGAACAAAGCCCAAAGTTAGTAGAAGTAAAAAATTAGTAAATAAGCAGAAACAAATGAAATAGAGACTAAAAATAAAACAACAGAAAAGATCAATGAAAATAAGAGCTGGTTCTTTGAAAAGATAAAAAAAATTAATAAACCTTTAGACTGACTCATCAAAAAAAGAGAGGGACCAAATAGATAATATCACAAATGAAAAAGTAGTTACAGATTATACCACAGAATACAAAGAATCAAAAAGAGAATACTAAAAACAATCATACCTAACAAATTAGACAACCTAGAAAAAATGAACAAATTCCTAGAAATGTCCATTCTTCTAAGACTGAATCATAAAAAACCTCAGAAAATCTGAACAGACTGAAAACTAATAACAAAAATGAATCAGTCATAAAAAAACCTCCTAACAAACAAAAATCCAGGAAAAAGTAATGTTCCCAAAAAAATTATTCTGAGGCCTGCATTATCCTGATACCAAAATCTGACAAAAACACCCAAAAAAGGCAGGAAGGCAGGAAGGCAGGAAGGCAGGAAGGGAGGAAGGAAGGAAGGAAGGAAGGAAGGAAGGAAGGAAGGAAGGAAGGAAGGAAGGAAGAAAAGAAAGAAAGAAAGAAAATTGCAGGCCAATATCCCTGATAAATATACATGCAAAAATTCTCAACAAAATTTTAGCAAACCAAATTCAACAATAAATTACAAGGATCACAAACCATAATCAAGTGGGATTTATACCAGGGATGTAAGAATACTTCAATATCTACAAATAAATTAATATAATGCACAGCATTAACTAAATAAAGGATAGAAACTGTACAATTATTTCAATAGATGTGGAAAAACTATTTGACAAAATGTAACACCTATTATAAAAAAACAAAAAACAAAGTGGTGATAGAGGTAATATGCCTCAACATAATAGAGGTAATCTATGACAAACCCACAACAAACACCATATTCAATAGTGAAAAGCTGAAAACTTTCCTCTAAGATCAAGAACAAAACAAGGATGTGCACTCTCATCACTTTTCTTCAACACAGAATTGGGAGTCATAGCCACAGCAGTCAGACAAGAAATAAAAGGCATCTAAATTAAAAAGAATTAAGTAAAACTACCATTATTCGCAAATGACATGACACTACATATAGAAACCCTAAAGATTCCACCAAAAAGCCCTTAAAACTACTAAATAAAGTTGTGGAATACAAAATTAATATACAGAAATCTGTTGCATTTCTAGACACTAATGAACAAACAATCAAAAAGATAAATTAAGAAAACAATCCCATTTTCAATTGCATGAAAAATAAAATACCTGGGAATAAATTCAAGCTAGGTGATAAAAGACTGATATTCAGAAAATTATAAGAAACTGATAAATGAAAGTGAAGAGAGCACAAATAAATGGGAGGATATAGCATGCTCATAGATGGGAAGAATTAATAGTTAAATTGTCCATACTACCCAAAGGAATCTACAGATTCAATGCAATCCTTATCAAAATTCCAATGGTATTTTTCACAGAAGTAAAACAAATAATCCTAAAACTTATATGGAACTACAAAAGAGCCCTAACAACCAAAGCAATCTTGAGAAAAAAGAACAAAACTCTGATTTCAAAGCATATATTAAAGCTGTAGTAATCAAAAAAGTATGATACTGGCACAAAAAACAGACACTGATTAATGGAACAGAATAGAGAGCCCAGAAATAAATCCACACTTCTATTATCACAATCACTGACAAAGAAGGCAAGAATATATAATAAGGTAAAGACAGTCTCTGGAATAAGTACTACTGGGAAAACTAGACTGCCATATGAAAACATTAAAAAAAAAAAAAGGACCACTTCCTTACACCATATAAAAAAATAAACTCAAAATGGATTGAAGACTTAAATGTAAGACCTGAAATCACAAAACTAGAAGAACACAGGCAGTAAGTAAACTTACTGCCTGTCAGTCTTAGCAATATTTTAATACATCTCCTCAGGCAAGGGCAACAAAACTAAAAATAAACACGTGGGGCTACACCAAACTAAAGAGCTTTTATGCTCAGCAAGAAAAACCACCAACAAAATGAAAAGGCAACATAATAAATGGGAGAAAATATTTGCCAATGATATATCTGATAAGAGGTTAATATCCAAAATATAAAATAACTCATACAACTCAACATCAAAAAACAAACAAAAAACAAAAACAATATGATTAAAAAATGGGTAGAGGACTTGAATAGACATTTCTCTATAAAGGATATACAAATGGCCAACAGCGATACGGTAAGATGCTCAGAAGACAAAAATAAGTGCTGGCAAGGAAATAGAAAATGTACAGAAACAGAAACCCCCTTGCACTGTTGCCGGGATTGTAAACTGGAGTGGTCATTATGGAAAACAGTATGGAGATGCCTCAAAAAATTAAAAACAGAACTACTATATGGCCCACCAACTTCACTTATAGCTATTTATCCAACGAAAATGAAAACGCTAATTAGAAAACATTCACCTCTATGTTCACTGCAGCATTATTTACAATGGTCAAGATATGAAAATAATCCAAGTGTCCATCAACAGAAAAATGTATAAAGAAGTGGCACACACGCACACACACACTCGCACATAAAATGGAGTATTACTGAGCCATAAAAAATAACGAAATCTTGCCATTTGCAACAACATGGATAAACTTAGAAGGTATTATGAGAAGTGAATAAATCATACAGAGAAAGATAATACCATGTGATTTCACTGATATGTATAATCTAAAAACAAAATAAAACAAAACAGAAACGGACACAGAAAAGCTGACAAGGGGTGGGAGGAAGGGTGAAATGTAAAAGGGATGAAGAGGTACAAACTTTCAGTTATAAAATAAATAAGTCGCAGGATATAACGTACAGAATAGGGAACACAGTCAATAACACTATAATAAGTTTGAAGGTGGCAGAATTACCGTGATCACTTGGTGAGGTATATAAATGTCAAATTACTATGTTATACTCTGTTATACACCTGAAACTCATAATATTGTATGTCAACTATACTTTAATAAAAAAAAGTTTGTTAAGTAAGCATTAGATATACAATTTATTATAACATTAAAAATAGAAAAAAATACTGGGTATCCTATCCTATGCAGCAAAGATAAGTTTTTTTTGCTTTACTTAAAATGAAACTGGAACAAATTTTACAGAAAAAAGCATGAAGTATTGGGAAATGATGAATATTCCTCAAAAGTTAAACACCTTCAGGACCATATGGAATCTATTCTAGAATTCTAAAAGGAGTACTAGATAGTTTTAAAATATCCTGGAAATAAGAAGCATTATCAAAATCTGCAACTGTTTAGGAAGCTTAGAGATAGTTACATACTAATCTTCTAATCAATAGTTCATCCAAAAAATTAAAAATTCTTGGCAAGAATTTTTTGAGAGAGTTATATGCCAAACAGCATAGTGTGATTCTAGAGAATATTCTATGTATAATGGTCAAGTATTTTAACTTATGAAGTTATTTTTACAATCAAAAGACCAATACAAGATTCCTGATATAAAAATAAGCAAAAGGTATAAATAAGCCTTTCCATAGAGAGGAAATCTAGGTGGCCAACAATGAGGTGTTAAACCTCATTGTAATTTGAAAATTGCACATTCATATTACAATGAGATACCAGTATAAAAACAAAGAGGTGGCAAAACACTTATCAACAGAACTACTTCTGATTGTAAAACTCTAGCAAATATAATTTTGACTCAAATGTTTTGATGAACTTCAGTTCAATAATAAGGGGCTTGTATTACAAAAAAGAATGACCTCAACCCCTTATACCATTCAATAAAAATTCCTGAAAATAAAACCCATGATTAATATATAACATCAGGGTCAGGACTGCTCACACCTGGAGGCAGCCAGTCTCATTATATTCTACGTGAATGATGTTCCCTGGAGTTCTGAGACCTGTTGACATGGTCTCTGCAACCACAGGCAACCACTGAAAAACTGTTACTAAAAAGTAAAAATTTTATGTTGGATAAATACAAATTTCACTTTGATATTTTCAGCCTTCCCCCCAAAATATCTTATTTCTTATGGATGGCAAAGAAGGAAAAATGATAATCTCTTTTTGGAAAGCACTAGTTTCACTTTTTTTTTTTTTTTAAAGGATTTGGGATCCTTTCTGGCATGTAACTGAGGAAAACTGAGTATAAGCCTAGAATGTTGAAGGGTGTAAAAAAGATAAGACGGAGATAACCAATAGTGTAAAAATGTAGTTAAAACTCTGGGGAGAGACAACTAGATCAAGAAGCAAGATGAGCACGCATTTCCACTCCTTCACCTCACAATGCTATGAAATATCATAAAAGGAATTTGTCTTTTTTTTAAGAAAATTAACCTAGAAAATTTTTTAATGCAACCTACACCTATACAGTTAGACAAATAATGACTATATACCCAAGGCAACATAACCAGAGGAAACTGTAACACAAAAGAGAAAAGAGACTGCTATAAAGGTTGGAACGTTGGTAGGAGAGCTGCTCATAGATAGTGAAAACCAGACTCTAGGCAATTAGGTATGGGTCAAGATCAGATGAGCAAAAGTAGATTAATGCAGCAGCATGGTCAGCCCCTGTCCTAGATATGCTCAAGCATTTCCCATAGGCAAATAGGGAGTGATCCAGACAGAACAGAACCTCAACCAGCTATTGATGCCCAGAAGGGACCAAATTCCCTAAACAGAAAAAGTAAAATGGGATAGGTAGAATATCATTTGTGTTTAAATAGAAAACTGTGTGCTTGAAGGAGAAACAGCCAGAGATCTCAGAGGGAAAAAAAAAAAAAGTTATAGGATAAAAACAAAAATCTCAATGGAATGAATGATTTTTTTTTAAAAGAGATTTCATAAGAGTGATCTAAATCATTCTCAGAGACTAAAAAAATGAAAAAGCGTTGAAAAAGCTTTAAAAACCATTTGGAGGCTATAGCCTAGACCCAAGAATTATGTTTCTTTACTAAGAGTACTAGGAAGAGAGAAGAAAAGGAGAGTAGATATTAAAAGAAGGAATAAAAATTTCTGAGCCGAAAACTAATGAGCCAAAAAGTGAAAAAAAAAAAAAAAAAAGGAATGAAGCAGATAAACTACACTTAGACCCAATCCATTAAAATTTCTTAGTTCCAAGGATAAATAAAAGATTGTAACTGTTAGCACGGAGGAAAAATAAACTGCTTACAAAAGAATAAGAATCAGTTTGGCATCAGACTTCAGTGGATAATAGCAATAGCTTCCGGAACCAACCAAGAATTATGATTCAAAATGAAAGCAAAATAAAGGCATTTTAGGACATACTAGTAATCAAAGAGTGTGGCTTCAACAATTTTTAAAGGAAATTCTGCAACCAAATAGCAAATATGATAGAGGAAAGATTAGGACAGAAGAATCTGTGCTAAGCAAAAAATTCAGGAAATCAAAGATTAAGTCTAAGTATACTCCACATAATATCAACATGAGGGCTGAAGAAAGAAAGAACATACTAAAGTTCTTAATTTAGTGGGAAGAAATGCATACCGAGCAATACCAAGTCACTGCATTTGCTGCTTTTCTCATGAAGAGGCAGAACTCACTGCCAATTGTTTGAATGTAGGGCTGGCCTCTTAAGACTCAGAGAATGTGGCAGCTGCAATCTTGTGCAACCTCTGAGGCTAAATCTTAAAAGGTCTTGCAGCTTTCTTTTGGAACCTTAAGATGACTATGCTGGAAAGAGTCAGCAATTAAATGATGCCATGGAGGCAGAGGCCCAGTGATCCTAGTCACTTCCGCCAAAATCTTACAACATGTAAGATAGGCCATCTTAGAAAGTCCAGTCCTGACCTAGTCACCAGCTAACTGTAGCCATCTGAGTGAGCCCAGGCAAGACCAGCAAGAGAACCTCCTTGCTCACTTAGAATTGTGAGATTTTTAATAACTACTGTTTAAGCCACTGAGATTTACAATGACTTATTACACAGTAACACTGGTACAACTGTAGAGAGAGAAAATAAGGATAAAGAAAAAAATGAACTTACATTTTAAGCATAGGATTAAAAAATGAAATTTTACATACTGAATTATCTTGTAAAGATATAATTTATTAACTGCATTACTGATATTCCACTTATGTACTACATTATAAACTAGGTGTTAATGGAAGTATAAAGATGAATAAAAACCTGACCTTTAATCCAATTTACATCTAAAAAGGAAGATCAGGACAAATGAACAAACCACAATAAAATGCAGCTTGAGATAAACAAGGCACTAAGAACTCAGATAAAGAAGGCAGGTGCTCAAAGAAGGAATTTAATAAGCATTTATAAATAGAGATACTATTCTCTGTGCAGCAGCAGGACTTTGGTGGATAAAAGTCTGCCTATAATGCATTGATTTTATTAAGCTTTCATATTTAAAATTTTGTTTTAGGTTCAATAGATTTCTCAAAAACCTCCCTAGACTAGTTTTTGTATCATTTGCAATTAAGATACTTGGTAAGACATATCAAATCTCAAGCTGTTTTAAATAAACGATCCGTTCTTATCATTAGTTTTTCATATCAAATGCTAGTGTTAAAGATTAAAGATTAATGAAATCACTAGCACAGTACATATGGGAATTTTAAAATATGATTTATAAGTAAATTACTAGTGGCAATAAAAATAAAGTAAAATTGTTTAATTAAGAACAGGCATTTAAAAATATTAATAAGGTCTGTTAAAAAGTACAGAATCTAGTAACAACCTGCTGTCTTATGGAGTGGTTGTCTTTATTTTTAAAAATTAGTTTCAAGCATGGTTAGACATTTATATAGTTTATGAAATGATCCCCCTGATTATTCTGTCTTCCCTCTGCCTCTACACCTAGCCATTACATTACTGCTGGCTGCTTTCCCTATGCTGTGCTCCCCATCCCTGTGACCATCTACCAACTACTAATTTGTATTTCTTTAACCCTTCACTACTTTCTCCCAGACCCCCAAACTCCACTGCCCTTTGGCCATCACCAGATAGTCCTCTACATTGGTGAGTCTGTTTTCAATTAGTTTGTTCTTTTTTTCCTTAAATTCTGCATATAAGGAAAATCATATGGTATTTATCTTTCTGTCTTATTTCGCTCAACATAATAACCTCTAGGTCCATCCATGTGGCTGCACATGGTAGGGTTTCATATATTTTTTAATGGCTGAGTAACATTCCATTGTATATATGAACCATAACTTCTTTATCCAATCGTCTATTGATGGGCATTTAGGCTGAGTCTATATCTTGGCTATTGAGAATAGTGCTATCATGAGCACAGGAATGCATAGGTCCTTACGAATTCTTGTTTTTGTTTTCTTTGGAACAATACCCTGAACTGTAACTGCTGGGTCAGAAAGTAGACTCATTTTTAATTTTCTGAGTTACCACCAGACTGTTTTCCATAGTGGCTGTACCAATGCTAAATGAGTTTTCAGTGTCCTTAGATATATACTAGCCTATCCAGCTGATAACAACTTAGAAGTTCTGTACTAAACATTTTAAAAGTTCTGCGTTGGACTTCTATTTAAATTTTTTAATTTCACTTGTAATTTGAAAGATTCTATTTAAAATTTAAAGTTTTCAAAGTGTGCTCCATGGACTACTACTACGTCAAAAACAAGGTTCCTATGGTTAGTAAGCCTGGGCATGCTTCCTCTTAAAGATGCCTAAAAACCTTGTTATTTAAAGTCTGTTCTGTAAACCAGTTACACTGGCAGCATTTCAGATCTTGTAAGAAATGCAGATTTTAAGCCTCACCTCAGACCTACTGAATCAGAATCTTCATGGGAATAAGATTCCCAGCGTCCTGTACATAACTTCAAGTTTGAGAAGCAGTGGTATAGAACATTTTTAAGACTTTGAAAAATCTTTAAGTAAATAAAACTGTTGAATCTCATCTAACTCAATATCTTATACTTATTGAATCTCCTTACTCTTTTTTTTTTTTTTTTGAGGGTCACCTATTAACATTCTGAGGAATATACTTTGGGAAACCCAAAATATAATCATCATCATTATTAATGAGTAAAAGCAGCTAGAAAGAGGTATTGTTCCATCCTTCACAATTACGATTTGGCTCTCCCCAGCTTTTCCAATGACGTCAGTCGATTAAAGGAAAAACATTAAGTACTTTTAAGAAAATGGTACAGAAAATTTTAAGGTTTTTTTTTTCAATAAAGACTCCTGCCAACAAAATTAAGCACAAAATTGTGTTTTGTCTGTAAGATGGGTACCAATTTCTTGGAAAACTTTCTAAATGAAGGAATAGATGTTCTTTCAGAAAAAGAACCCACCTTGCTCCAGGCCAGGTGCAAGTTTTAATAAGATTTTTTATTCATTGGAAATAGACTAGGTGAATGTACATACAGGTATTTTGGTTGGGGAGATCAAGTTTTTATCTGAGAGACATAAGAATTTGCCTGAAACATGTCCAGTTAGGACAGATTTTAATCTACAAGGTACTTTACTGAAAAGCACAGATAATAAAGGAAAACTGTATTTAAATTGTAGTGCATCAAAAACATTGATTTTATACATGTATAAAGTCACTTTTAAGAACATTAATTTAAGCAATGATGCATCTAATGATTTCTAATTTCAAAAGTAGCTCTTTAGAGTGAAAGGAAAAATTCTAGCTATAAAAGGCATAAAACAAATAAGGAGGTATTTAATGACAAATAACAATCCTTTCTGTCCCTGTCTTCAGCAAGTTAGAGAAGTGATAGTTATCTTTCAGTCTCCTTTATTCAGTTTAAATTCTGTATGCTTAATAGCATATTGTTTTCAAGAAGACCAATACATTTTTTCACACTCAGCATCTCCAAACAGCTTTCTGAAGAAAGCACAAGAAAAAATATCAACCATTACAAAGCTTTTAGAATTTTGTTCATCACAGATGGAGCATGCAGTGAACTGTACTGTCATTTCTTATTCACTGTTCTGTATTTCCAAATCATACACTTTCAGTTCAGTGAGAGCAGGGACAATTTTCACCTGGATCACCACTGTATTTTCAGCACCAATAAAAATGCCTGAAACACAGTAGGTGTTCAACAGAGTTTGTTTAGTGAAAGAATGAAACCAACTGAGAGACAAAGGACAGCAAATCTGTGTTGACATGGAAATAACATTCTTATACTGGGTAGTGTGAGAATTCAGAACCATCAAGATGCTGAAGAAGCTTATAGTCCAGCAAGCAAGAAATAAAAATAGTGTGATAAATGCAACAGTAAAGATACATAAAACATAACATTATCAGAGAATCGATGAAGGCGATAGGAGTTACTGCAAAGACAGTGATATAAACCAGCACAATGTACTACATTCAGAGAATGCCAACAGTATAAACTTGGGGTAGAGGAAGGAAAAAGAAAGAAAATGGTGATGACAAGATGAAAGAACCAAGAAGACATTGGAAAGAGATGGACTGCTTAATACGATGGTAAGAATTGAGGTGAAGAATTCAAAAGAGGCAGATACCACTGCCCCCGTGAAGGTGGTAATGTGACTGGGAGTTAGATGACATTGATGAGGAACAGAAGAGAGTAAAAGCCAGAGCAATGGTAAACATATGAAAGGCACAGAAAGCAACTGTGGAAAAAAGAGCGACTTTATTTGACTTCAAAACACCGACGAACAACAACAACAAAAAAACATATCCTGTGAACCTTGTAAAATAAAACAATTATTGTTCTATCTTTCATGTGCCAAGTCCCTGGACATACAATGATGATTATAATCCTGGGAAACCTTGTCCTTGATTGTCCACACGGTCTGCTTAAGGAGACTACAAAAAAGTCCTCAAGTATCATGACCCATTTTGCTTCAATATCCTCAAAGGGCACCTCCAGATGCAGTGAGCTGCCCAAAACCCAGAGAAAAAGAAAACAGGGCTGCTCCCAGGAGAAGAAATCTAGAAAAAAAAAAAAAAGTAAATAAAAAGGATAATATTGGATATGGGTGGAAATAAACTAAGAATCAGTAAATGTATTCTCCTAAAGAACTATATAAAATAATCAAGAAGTCTGTAACATTCAGAGCAGAATGTGATTATGACCCATCATGAATAATTACCATCAGAACTAGAGAGGGAAAGAGTCATTATGAAGCATTAACAGGAAAGGAAAACCTAGATTCTGGCCCTATTTGAGGAAGTCGAAAAAGTGAGATTTTCTCTGCACAATCTTTTGCTATAAAGGAAAGACATAGTCCTGTAATGAAATCTCTCTTGAAACTATCTCTTTACCTTTGACAGGATTCTAGGTTCAAAAGTTATCTTATTGCTGGAAGAGAGAAGCCTATTTGGCAAATACGAACATTTTTGTAATTATTAACTAAATAATTAAAAACTTAGCACTCTGGTTTATATACTAGCCCTAGTTCTTAAAAGTGTAAAGCTGAGGACAAGATTAAGACTGCAGCAGCTCCAAAGCTCTGGGATGTGATTTTTGGGAGGCCTCATCTCTATCCCCAGCTGTTCTTTCAGACAACAATCTGAGGGTCACTCATTCCAATTCAGAAATTTAAGAATGAGTTAACACAAAACTGAGACAAATGAAAAGATTAGTCACAATGAGTAATATACATCTACTAGTCACTCCAGAACAGGATGGGAACAGCTACATAAGTACAGAGCTGCCCATGCCAACTGTTTCGCAAATCTCTACCACTGCTGTGGTCATGCATTGCGTGGCCACCACATGCATGTAAATTAAATTTAATTCTTTCTATCTTCACTAGTTTAAATCAACTCTTGAATAACTATGCCTTAATTCTGGGGTATTGTTTATATTTAATAATTGGTTTAAAAATTTTGCTTTAAAAAACAGTGCATTTAATTATCCAAAGTACAATTTCAAAACCTCTTCAAGATAACATAGTTAGTATCCCATACATGATATCTAGAAAGAACCTAGACAATTATCTCTACTTTTCACATTTTAAAATAAATCCTATCTCCATTAAAATTTACAGTGCTTTGCATTTCTAGTCATCACCTCAAGTATAGATGCATACAAATGCACATATAATGATACAGAATTGTCTTCAAATTTGCAATGAGCAACCAGAAAAACCTTTTTTTTCCAGACAGGTATAACATGACATTTTAAAAAATAAAGATGTAATCCATACCTTACCATTTCTATTGGCTTTAATACTACTAATTTTTATGACTAAATATGCTTTATTCAAAAATTTTTTAAATACTCAATGGGACTGATTCAGAGTGGGTTATCTATTATGACTAGCTTGCATTTACGTATGCTCCTATTTCACTTGTAAAATTTAAGTGGCATGTCATAGTTAGAGGAAAGGTAAATAAATGTTTTCTTTATGGAAACTTAAACAAAAATAAAATTGCAAAACAGAAATGTTTCACTTTAAAAAGTCTTCCTAACTGGTCCTAGGGTGCACCTCTCTCTCTGTCTCTCTCTCTTTCTCATAAATGCAATTAGTCATTGCTTTCCAGAAGGAAATTCAGTCAGGTGACACAGTGAACTGAGCAAGTATTATTCATCAGATAAATAGTATATTGAATTTTTCGAAGTTACAGCAAACTCTCCAATTTACCCATTTCTTCCCAAGGACACAGAACATTTGTTTTGGAGTACTAGTAAGTTTTAGCATTCAACTAAAATTGTGTATTTGAAATTAACCAGAAAGTACACTTCTCATGAACAGACTACAGTATGTATGCAAAATAAAGTCAACTTAAAGGATTTGAGAAAAGGTTCTGATGAGTGGTGGTGACACAGCAGAGGACTCCAATGTGGGCTTCACAGACCTTTGCATGTTCTTCTTCCCTACATTTCTCTCAAGGCTTCTCTGTCAACTCACTCTGGCTCACAAGGGTCTTCCTTGACCACTCTGTGGTCTTTTGGAACAACAGGAATCAGTTCCTAGACTTTGAAGGATGAAGACTAAGTACAGAAACGGTGGAGGTAGATGAAGTAGTATAGATCACTAAAGAAATCAGAAGCAAAAGTTAGGTAGAAATTTGAAAGGTTTCTGTCTGCAACTGCTTGATCACAAAATGTGGCCATCCTTGCTAGCAGTAGTTTCCTCTCAACATAGCCTCCGTATGGTGCATTTTTCACACCTAGATCAGCTGTTTGAGGGTGGGGAAGTGGAATCAGCCTCTTCCCCTGCTCCCTCTCAGAGCTCCAGCCAAGTACTTCCTGATGCTTCCAGACCACAGCCACTCTACCTCTGATAATTTCAAACTCCACAAGCAAGTATAAAGGCAAGCTCACAGGCTCCTGCTTCACCAAGCCATTTCTTCCTTCCACAAACACATATTGGGTAAGTGCCTCATCCTTAAGAAGGCGCTACTCAATGTGTTCTGAAATTGCCTTTTTTCTTTTCAGATGACTCATTCCTCTAGTCCCACCTAATCTAGTTAAAGTTTTAACAATACATAATGCTCAATTTCACCCCCTTTTATCTGCTCTGTAAAATGTTCCTTCATCTATTTAGACTTAAGTTTATTGAAACCAGAATCTTTTCCTTCTATGTCTGTATTTTCTTTGGTGTGTAACTCATGTATTAGGGCATTTCATACAATACCTGCTGACAGAAGGTATTGTGATGAGCTGAATACAGAAACTGGCACTATATTGCTGCACTTACTGAAAAAATGTTTAATATATTAGATGGCTCATATTCAAAGAACCACTGAACAAATTTCTCTAAAGAAGTCTTTTGTTCAGTAGTTGGCACTAAAAATGTCAGAAAGAATCAGATTTCATTTTCAATCTTCCTACTTAGGTAACTTGTTTCTCTTTAGGTGAGAATTTTGACTTTTTTTTTTTTTTTTTTAAAGAAGGAACTCAGAAAAATAACCACAAATCAAGGAAGCCACATTCCATTAGTAGGAGATAATGCAACTTATGTCATGATGTGGTCACACTGGTATTTCTAAATTCTCAGCTGCAGATCTAATGTATAACTAAAGTGTATTTTTAATGAGGCTTAACAAATCAGAGCTATGATTTCCACGATAATCTAGAAAGCTGTTATCAAAGTCTTGATTAAGTCTCAATATACTGAAACATCACCAGGTCAGATTAATTGAGCAGGAAAATGAAAGAAATGGATTATTCCATATTCTAACAACATTTTTATTGTTGCTAACAAAAATATAGATATTTGTGCCTTAATTTAATGAAAAGATCAAAAGCAGCATTTAGTGATTCTACAACAGTGTGGTAAAATAGCTCAAAGATTAACATTGTTTATATCTCTTAAATTTTAGTTACTCTTTTTGCTTAATACTTTTATTTAGAGCACAAAGATAACTTTAGTATATTAAACTAAATTGATTAAACTCAAATTCTATCAGAATCTAAATTAGTATGACATGACCAAATCTCAAAAAGTAAGTGTTTCAAGTTTAAAATATTGTGTCCTAGATGCATTTCTGTGCCATTTTATTTTGAGAGGGGGCACCGGGAGAGACTTGCCTTTATTAATCTGAAGATCATAAATTGTGATTTGAAGTTCACTGATATGGTGATAGGAATATGCTCCTATTTCTCTTAGATACTGCAGAGAACCTATCTAATACCCTCTGAAGGGTGGAACATTCACTAATAGAGTATAGCATTACAGAGTATAAATAAGTAATGAAAGATAAATATTTAGAACCCTGGCAGTACAAAGAAAGAGAACACATGTTGGACAACTTTCCATAGTCACCCCAGAATCTCTCCACAATTAAGGTAATAGTGTGAATATAAAATTTTGATGCCCAATCAGCCTACTAGGACTGTACAGGCTATGTCAAAAATCTGCCCATATGGAAGTGTGTACCCTCACAACTCATCAGTATTACAACAATATATAATATAATCCTGAACACCAGAGGTGCCATGACAAATAAGACATTTAATTTAACATTTGGTGAAGATGGAGGAAGTTGGCACTTTGATGGGGTAGAAAAAGGCACTGAAAATGCAATCTGCTGGTTTTTAGCCTAACAAATTCCCTGCTCTTTCTGAGACTAATCTGAGAGCAGCTGGATTGATCTCTCAGTATCTACCTATACATCAATCATAAATTATCACGAAAAACATGCAAGAATTGTCAGTGGGAACTAGGAATTGCCTAGGACAGGAGTCCCCGAACTCTGGGCTATGGACTGGTCCGTGGGAACCTGTTAGGAAGTAGGCCGCACAGCAGCAGGTAAGCGGCAGATCAGGAACAAAGCTTCATCTGTATTTGCAGCTGCTCACCAGCACCGGCATCACCGCCTCGGCTCCACCTCAGATCATCAGGCATTAGATTCTCATAGGAGCACTGGTTCCTGGTGCCAAAAAGGTTGGGGGCCACTGATTCTAGGACATGCAGTGGTTTCTAACTTTCTCTCAATAACATCTTTATTTCTATTTTCAATGTCTCATATGGAATATCTAAAAATTAAAATGCTCTTTGGGTAGGGAAAAAAGGCAACAGCGCCCCTCTGGTCAAGCACAATAAGCAGAAGTGGAGGAAGTCTACTACTGGGGATGGGGCCAGGAAGTATTCAGTCAAGGACAAAGATCAATGGAGAGCTCTGTCTGGGCTCACATTACCCTGCAGCAGCAACCGGCATCAAAGATTTAGAGAGCTTCTCCCAGTGGTTCATATTCAAGAAAGTCTATGGACTCCCAAGGCCCCAAATATCACTTTCTTACTGATTGCCTAACACAATGTATTTTCTCTGCTTTTTCGATGTCTATGAGAGAAGCCAAGGAAACCAGTTTGAAGAAGACATCATTTTTAGCTTCAGTGAGCTGGTCACAAAAGAACTGAGAAATACTAAACTAACCAAGACACCAAAAGTCTGTTCCTCTATCAAGACCAACAATTCATTCCCCCAAGAAAAAAAAGTTTTCAAATGAAGCAATTTAAGTAAGGGATGAGCCGGGAAAGTGTCAGATGAAACAAATGCACCTTAGTTAGGTGGGATAGTCTCATGTTGTTATAACTGGGTCCCAGTTTCACTGTACCCTGCTGATCTTCACCACCGTGATATCTATACCAGCTGGCTTCCAATTTACTTTCAACTAACAGCTGCCATGAACAGCTACTGAAATTACATCACAACAAAGCCACTTCAGTAACAGCATCCACTTTTTTTCATACCTTCACAGTTGTCAGTCCCACAGAAAGAAACACTGAGAAACACAAGTCTCTCCTTAGACTTGAACTCATATATTCTGATTCAATATGTGGCACCAATCATTGATAGTATTTATTGGTATTTGTGATACCAATCAACATATCTGTGGCACTGCAATATATGTGGATCATGATAAATGTATAGAATACAAGAACACCCAAGTGCTGGACATGTCACCTTGGCCTACAGAGCAAAACAACAATAACAAAAACTGTCTATGGCTGGATGGAATAGGCTTTATGTTGACCAGGGGCATGACTCAGCCGTTTCTCACCCCTGACATTCTGATTCCATACTGTAATCTGTAAGAGACAAAGTAGTGACAGCATCTCACAAGACTACGTCCTCTAGTAAGTGAGTGCAACCATGAAGAATGACCATAAACTAAATATGGTACTTTTGGAAAACTTAGCGGTCTTTTATTAATAACCACTTTTTATTTATATTCTCCGGTCAAAGGTAAAATATTTTAACCAGCAGTTGGCTGGTTCACCCTACAAGTATACAAGTTGAAATTACAGGAACTTCTTGACAATGCTTTGCATGAGCACTTTAGTCGAAGGGCATAGCAAAGAGCTTCACTCCAATATTCCTTTCCTATTGTCTTTAGACTTTTAGAATTATTCCAATTCATAAAGTTTTACATAAAGTTAACAATAAACAAGTAAAAATTTTGAATAGATAATTATGTTAATTCTTAAGCAGATTTCAAAAATAATCACAAAACAAACAGTATGAAACAGTAGAAAATCTATTACTAAGAAAACCCTTGTACCAAATACAAGATTAGTCAGGAGGTGCTTCTATCAGAAATGCCTGAAGTCACCAACACACATCTAAACATCTTTATGGCTAACTCAAAAAACACTTGAAGACTAATAAAAACAATAGTTTCACAGAACTCTAGAAACAGGAAGGATCTTAAAGCTCATTTACTTTAGTGGTTTTCCAAATTCTTTATTTTCTTAACCTCCTTTTTTTCCTAAATAAACTTGAGAATAACTCCAAACATTAAAAAACTAGAAAGGAGCTACTCCTCCTGGGCCTTCTTCATCCCCTAGATCGCCACCAGCCTGGAAGCTCTGCTGAGGAAAATAATTTAACAACAAGGATCGCACTATAGAGAAACGACTGGAGGCCTGAGCCAAGGACTTTCAATCCAACTAACTCAAAAGCACTTTCTTCATATATGCAACTTTTTAAAAATTCCAATTTCACAGCAGAGCTTTGATAAGAAAAGTTCAGATTTATTATTTTCCAAATGTTTTAATGTTTCAGAAAACAAGACTGTTCCAACCTGCAGTTGAAGGATGTACCTCCTGAGGATTTCAGAGGTCTTCCCAAGAGTGATGCTGGCAGAGAAGTAGGCCATAGCCACACCTCATGCCCCTTTGCCCCACCCCTGAACATCAGGGACAACAGCACTCTACCTCTCTCCCCAACTGCCTCTGGTCTTGCTGGCATACTCCCTTTTCAGGTCTTTATCCCTTACCTCATTCCACTGAGTCACTTCAACTGAGAGAACTCCTTGATGTTGACCAGCCTCCTCCAAGTCATCCCATGGCCCTCATCCTTTTTTCCTTACCCGCCCTTTGTTTTCTATTTTAACACTTATCAACACCTGATCTGTTTGTCTAACCCCCGTCCCCATCTTATATATATGTTCATGAGTACTACAGTACAGACTTTGTTCCCCAGTTTATCAAAAGCGGCAGGCGGCAGGGTGCAGGAGGAAGAATCTGGGCCTTGGGGAAACCCTGTGGTCATGATAACTATGGTTCAGTTTTCTGATTCCTGACAACCTCTTAAGCTCCAGATGTTCCTACGGGTTTGTCTTTGGTTCTCCTGTCAGATCTACTATTGGGGGTGGAGGTGGGGGTAGAGGTGGAATTTTAAGGCTTGATGCTAACTGCTAGGCTAACTACTAGAAATATGATTCTGGAGCCCTGAGCTCAGTTCCAATTTTCATGTTTCCTGGCCATCAACAGTGTCCCCTCCAGCTGTTCAAACAGTATGCCCACAAATGAATTCCCAAATCTCTGTGGTTTATGGAATACCTTTCTTTATAGTATCTTAAGCCATTTAAAATAGTTATCTAATTCATTCATACCATCATGAAATAAGCAAGAGCAATATAGAAATGCTTTATATGCTAGAGTCCATGAAATCACGTCACTGGAGCAGGAAAGAAATAGAAATTTCTCTTAATTTCCACCTGAAAACACTATTAAGTCTCTCTGTCCATTTTCTTGTGTGGAAGAAGACTCTTTGTGGACACCAATTGTAATAGGTCATTTGACAATCTACAGTGTCTTTTAATCTGTTATAATCTTATAAAAAGGACAGCCATCAAAAATAAAGCTAAAACATCACTGAAATTGCAGTAAAATAACTGGAACATGTAACATGACATAACTTTCAATGTATTCATTATTTTGAGGACTAATGTAATGAACTCGGTTAGAATGCAATCATAAAGAATTGGAAATTCCTGTGAATTTATAAAAAGAATATAAAATATCTAACTTGCTACCCACTCATATTCCAGGTTAGCTAATACAATTTATTTAAATATATATTTAAGAAGATGGTAAGAACAGCTTCAATAATGAACCCAAATCATCCCCAAAAGGAACTTCTTTAAAGTTAGTAATATCTATTGCAGCAATTAAGTATTACTAACACATAAGAGAAAAGTTAAGGCTTAATTTTATGTTTATCTCCTACTCTTGCTAGTAGAAGAGCTAAATTATCAGTGAGATAACCATCCTTCAGGAAGACAAGCAGAGAAGCAAAAAAATGGTAAAGTCATTAACCAGATAACTCAGATATTCAAAGTCGGAGCAGCCAAAATTTCAAGAACTAACTCCACTACTTTGGAGGAAAATGGACTATTTGTACATCCATGTGCTTATTCCAACATGTGCTGAGTGTCCACTATGTATCAAGCACTGGGTCATGTACTTAATAGAAACTTATTTATATTGAGTTTCTAATACAAAAGCAAAGCTAATAGTGTAAAAGTCATTATAATGCTCCATTAACCACTTCCCAAATTATTAAAGAACACTAGTAAATGTACATTTGGTCATTTGCCAAGTCATACCCATCATAATGTCAGCATTATATACATTTAAATCAAAATAAGTAGAATACAATCTCCTGAGAACAGCAAGAAAGGGAATATAGCTAAAAAAAAAAAACAAAAAAAACCAAAAAAAACAAAAAACAAAAAAAACAAATATAACTGTAAACCATAAAACCGTAAACAGTTCTTAACTTATCTATGTTCTCTTTTATCTTAAACTCATTATATTTAAAAATCTATCCCTCTACTGGGTATTTACCTCAAAGACTTGAAAATCCATATCAAAAAAGATATTTGCACACCAATGTTCATAGCAGCATTATTCACAGTGGCCAGGACATGGAAACAACTGAAGTGTCCTATGATAGATGATTGGCTAAAGAAGCTGTGGTACATATAAACAATGGAATATTACTCAGCCACAAGAAGAGATGAAATACTGCCATATGCGACAACTTGGATGCACCTCAAGATAATTATGCTAAGTGAAATAAGCCAGACAGAAAAAGGTAAAAATCACATATGTGGGATATAAACCTAAAAGCAACAAATGAATAGGACATGGACTATAGACTAGTGGTTACCAGAGGATAGAAAGCGGGGGAGGAGGGGGGTAGTAGATGGGGTAAAGGGGATCAAATATAGAGGGCAGGGGTGGGAGAGGGTGAAGTGGGTAAAGGGGATCAAATATATGGTAGCTGAAGGAAACTGGTCTTTGGGTGGTAAACGCACAAAAGAATATATAGATGTTGAATTATAATGTACACCTGAAAATTATATAATTGTATTAACCAATGTTACCCCAATAAACAATAAAATTTTTTTTTTAATCATTAAAAAAAACAAGACTTACTAGAACCCTAACCAGTGGTCCTGAAAGTGTAGTCCAGCAGGATCGGCGACGCCACAGAGCTAGTGAACCAGATTCTGGGAACATGCACAGTGAGCTGTTTTCTGCGTCTCACAGTCCCTCCCAGTGATCTCTGTACACTGAAGGTTGAGGACCACTGTCCCAAAATAACAAATTAGAGATCATGTAATAAAACAAAGTGCTTCATAACTGTATACATAAAGATAAAACATAGTTTAGGTTTATATTTATGAAAAAGTTTGTAATAAAAATATTCAAGATCATAGTTTCTTCTTAACGTATATGAATAATGCTGTACTTTTAGACTGCCAATAATTAACTAAAAATAATTCATTTATTGGACTTGGGATTAAATAGTTCTGAGAAAATGAATGGTATAAACTTTGCCTAGCTGCTAAAATTTCCAATTAAAAAAAAAAAACAGTAGATATTTAAAATACTTGGGAATGTCCAAATATTTAACAAAAAATTTCAATGAGAAATGTAAAATCTGACTTTTCAAAAGCATAGTTTAAAAAATTACAAGTGTATCCCCACTAAGAAAATATGATTTGATAAAATATTACTTTATTTATAAGAATATGTCATTTTACAAACATTTACTTTATAAAATTACTTGTGGGATTTACTTTTAGTACACAGTATTTTTGAACCTTAAGAGGAGGAAATTAGGAGTAAAAGGAGAATCAAGGGAATATGTAGCTGAAGTGTAACAGTCAACTACTAATTAAATAAGAGACAAATTAAAGATAAGGCACCATTGAAATTCCTTTTGACATATCTTCTACATGAGTTGACACACACCTATGAAATATCAGAAGCATAGCATGTTCAGCTAATTACTTGGATATTGCTTATATCATCTGACAAATGTCGTTTCCAGAAGCTTTTCCAATTCCTTCATATGTGTCATGGCTCAAAGTTTTAATTAGGCCAAAGAATTCTTAGGAGGGGAGAGTCGAACTGAATTTATGCAAAACAGATGTGGATAGCAAGGCAAAGAGATATAAGAAAGGCCTCAAGTCTTTAACACTTCTTACCAAGAATTCCCACAGCATTCTTAAATATATAAATAGAAGACCACAGAGCAGAAAGTCTCAAGGATTTGTGCCAAAAGTGTATTTTAAAACACTTTAAAAGAGAGAGCTTATTATTCCTTGCTTTTATGAATGTCTACTTTTATTCTTATAAAAACCATCTCTAACACACTAAAGAGGATGTACCACATGTAATCACACCTTCTGTATCACCATCAGCACCTACTGGCATGTGAGGTAACACAACTTTGTGAGCCACCTTTGATCTCCAACTGCACCAAGTGTTTTTGGGTAGCGGTGCCTTGGAAATGTTTTATGTTTGACATGAGACTGCTGGGCTAAGGGGCTGGAGAGAAGTCCCGTGGTAATAGGAGTTCAGACAGAAGGGCCTGCAGGGATCCACATGAAAGCTGAGAGAAGAAAATAGTGCTGAAGGTTAGGGGTGATGAGAAGATACTTCAACTGCAGACAAGGTGGGGCTTGGAGACAGGTAAGATGTCAAGGAAAGAATAGAGGCAGGAACTGAAGGTGAAGTTTTCTGTCACAGAATTTTAAAGGACTTGAGAGACAACTGAAAATTAAGGCTTCCAGACAGCACTAGCTTGGGAATGAGGGCTCTAGCTTCTCTGAATGCTTATAAGCATTAGGAATGGGAAAGTACATCAATTTCAGAAGAGACTAGAACCTGAGTTTTTATGGATCCTATTTCAGAAGAGACTAGAACCTGAGTTTTTATGGATCCTAACCTACAAAAGCAGCAATCTGGGTTTTAATGGACCACAGGGTCTCTACTATGTCCAGTCCAGTTCCTTATTTCCAAAAACCATAGATATCTACTAAGGTTACACCATGAACCAATCTGGATTATCCTATATGTTTGTTCTTATGTATTCCCTAAGATCTTGGGGTTTCACTATCACAGTCTTTTATATCCACATAGATGGTCAACTCCTCATCACAAATACAGTTAAATGAAGCCAAATACGTAGCTTCCATTTTACTCTATTTTACTTTGCTAATTGCTCTCAGCCTTCAGAAAACCTCAGTGAGACCATTAAGCATGAGCAAATGTGCGTCATGAATATTGTCCAGAATCTCCCCAATGCCAACAATCATACTCCTGAATGAAGTGCATATCTGGGAAAGGCCTGGAGAGATTACAAATTATCCTGTACCCTTAAAGATACTAAGATAAGGACTAAAAAGTAAGTGGGAAAATTAAGGTCACAATCTGCTTCGACCAACAAATTTACCTAGTCTAGTATCTTCACAGTGATACCATCCATGTGCTAAGAAGAGAGTATGAAAATGAGTATCAACATACTTTGGAGAGATGAAAGAGTAATCCTGCACCTTTCACAAAACTAATGAAACTCAGTTCTGCCCTCACTGAAGTGTTTAAGTGTTCCTCTTCAACAAAACACTTAACATCAGATGGCAAGATAGGAGTGGCAAAGTCCTGGAGCATAGCCAGTTCACCAGCACTGAAGGCACATTCACTCTTTAAAGCTCAGTTGGCTGGACATGTGCTGCGGATGGATGTGAGCAGGGTATACGAGCAGCTGCTACATGAGAACCTCAACAGGGAGACTGCAGGGCAGGCAGAGAGAAATCTGTAAAGACGCATTAAAGCACAGCTTTGAGTAATGTGGCATCTGTGGAATGCTGAGAAACAGAAGCACATAAACCAACCTGGCATGTAACAATTAGAAATAAAATTGTTCATTTTAAATGACATCAGTGGATACCCAGAAAAGCCAAATAGGCAAAGGCGTATGGCAACGGTAAATGGTGGGGTTTTTTGTTGTTGTTATTGTTGTTTTGTTTACTGAGAGGTTATCATTGGTAATGTTAGCCTCTTTGGTAACACATCTCAGAAAAATAGCCCACATGAGGCCACAGCCCAGGAGGCCACGGGGCCTGGTGCAGCAATGCTGGGAAGCCTGCCCCAGGAGGGACAGTGTTTGCAGCGTGCTGCTGAGCCCAGACCCTTCCTTGGGGGGTTTTGAGTGTGCTTACTGTCCCTGCCAAGTTAAAGCTAAAATGCATCTTACCCTAGCTTCTGAGGTCTCCAACAAAGCAGCAGCTCTACTAAATGGCTCCTAGTTAGAGACAGAGTAAAAGCAAGGGCATTAAAATTTTGGGTATCATAATCCTCTGGTGTCCATTCTGCCCAAAACAGAGCTGCTGACAAGAATGACTAGGTAGCTCCCAAAGGTACAATTGTCATAGTTGCTCAGAATATAAATACCTTTTTGTTAGTCCATGCCCTCATTCAGGTACCTACATCTCTCTGAATTCCTTTCCCTCTAATATTGGAGTCTAAGATGTTCTCTCTTATAGGAAATCTTTTTAATTAACAGAAGAATGAAAATCATTTCTCGTGGCAGTCAATCCTTATGTCTTCACCAACACACAGTTTCGTGGCCTGTTAAAAATATTTTTAAAAATGCATTTACCATATCTTATCAGACTGATTTATAGATTGATATTTGCAAAGTATGAAAAGGTAGGGTCTCTATTCCCATTTTATTATAAGAAGTCTCTCTTCCCACTTATAAACAGAACATAATAAATATTACCACAAAACCTTCATAAAATTGGTTAGAACACAAAGGAATGTTATCGTTTATTATAACTGGTCAAGGATTTTTTTTTTACCATTACTTCCTACATAATTTCATACATTTACCAAATATCAAAGGCATTTTGTGGAGAAAAAAAAAAAAACACAGATACGTAGGAAACTTAAAAATCAAGATCTCTGGATCCATTTATTGATTTATGTGTGGGGTACCATGCCCAGTACCACGGAGAATAGAGCAGTGAATTGGAAGCTAATTCTGACCTCAAAAAAAATTAAGTTCAGAAGTATCTGAATAAGACAGCCTTACAATAAGACATATGGCCATAAACACACTGTTAAAAAGTATCTCAGGTAAAAGAGGTACAAAGTGTGAAATGGTGTGTACACGCACCTGCATGCAGGAAGAGTAAGGGAACTAGAGATCAGGAATACCTTTGTGGAAGAAATTCCTGAGCAGGGCCTTGAAAGGTGCAAAACCTTTGGATAGTGAGTTAAAAATCAGAAGAAGATTTGCAGTAGAGTAAAGAAATAAGAGATCGTCATAAAGGACAGGGACATTGCTGATGATCATTCTGGTCTGGCTGAATGACAAGGTGCCTGAAGGGGATAATGGTAAACCCTAGGAAATGCAAGGATGGCTGGTCTTGCAGATAAGGCCAAGAAGTTTGCCCTGCATGATAGGAATCAGGGTTCCAATGGGAATATCTGAGAAGGACAGTGATATCATCTCCTTCATGTTTCAGGAAGACCACTTTAGCTATGATGTTAGGCTGACTGGCAAGAAGAAGGGACATGAGGCCCTGTTGGGAGCTTATTCTGACAGTTCAGCTAGATGGAAAAAGAAGTGAGAATTGAGCTGAAACTATAGGTTTGAGAAATGTTACAGAAATAAGTCAAACAGTTAGTTGAATAAGACTTGATAACTGACTGGACATGGGATCAGGAGAAGGAGACAAATCAAAGATGAACTATTGTATATCTAGTATCATTAATAAAACTAGGGAAAACAGGAGGAAAAGCCAATGCTAGTAACTCAGTTAGGACACACCAGGTTTGCAGGTCTGCTAGGACACTCTGCTGGAGACCACCTGCAGAATAACAGAAAGGATCTAATCTGGAACCATAACTTCATCAGCTACAGGCTTCTTTTATTGGCCCAGGCTCCAACCCCAGAGTGGCAAGAGCAGGTCCACAGTCAAGGGAGTCCCTGGGTCAAAAACACAGGAGAACTGTCTCAATGTCATGCACATTGTCACGGATTCTGGGGTAAAGTAAGCCACAGGCTTTGACTTGGAGGTACTTCTGTGGAAAAAAAAGGAGGCTATTACCTTCTGCAGGCTCATATTTTTCTGTGATATTGATGCTAAGCTAAATAAGAGCTGCATTTTCCGTTGCTCAGGGAAACATCAAAATGTCTATAAACATGGAAAGCTTTGTGCCTTTTCTTTACAGAACTCAGGTTTTAATGAGGATGGGTTATCTTTATTTTTTGCTATTACCGAAGAACAAAAACACATTTGTAAAGCAAAAATGAAAATTTGTGCATGATTAATAATAGACCTTGACTGGTATAATCAAAAAAGTTGTCATTACTGGCATTTAGGATGATTGCTTTCTCTACAGAAGCAATTGAGCTGCCTGGGGCCATCACATGCTATGGGTGCAACCACTGCACCATGGTAGGACGTTCTAGCTTCTTGCAGTAGAAAGAGAAATGATGCGAGTTCTAAAAATAGAATAATTAGGATACAAACATGCAAGATTAGCCTACCCTGATTATTCATGAATGTAAAATATACTAAATTGCCTTATATACTGTCTTTAAAAATGCCAACAACTTACTATTGAGGATGACTTTCAGGACTACTTTCTCAAGCATTAGTATAATAATTAGAATTTTCTAACATTTCTGGGAGATTTCCATCTCACTTTCTGATTCCTGTGATATTACTGTGCATAATAATAGAATCAGAAATTGCACATTTGAGTCTGGAGAGGTGATGCTTTGTTTAATTAATGCATCCTACTTTCTGACTTCCAACCTCTATAGACTTTGTGCTCTAATATCCATCATTTTATTCAAAAAGTTTAAGTAAAATCTATGGGTAAGGTTAGTTTTTCACTTGATCCAAGTATTACCAATTTTTTTTCCCAGAAATAATTGACCTCATTTCTAACCAAGTAAATGGAGAATAAGTGCTAAAACAATGGCATGATTTAGAACACACTGTCAGGAAGTCAGGCCACAGAGCTTTCAAACTGTAGTAGGGGTCAGAGGTGCTCTACTCTGCCACCCACACAAATATAAATTTTCCTCCAGGCCAGAAGACATATGCCCAACCATCCTTCAGGATTTTCAGAACACTGACCTCTACTATTCTAACTTAAATGCAGACATGTACTAAATGTTATCCCACCAAAACTCAGTGGTGTTACAGTTTTTCTAGAGCTAGAGACACAGTCGGGTCACAGGAACTAACTTCTCCTGAGAACAAGCTAGGAAATTGAGCAAGGTGGGTCAATGGCATGCCTCATTGACAGAGGTACAGGATGGGGCAGGTTGCACAGAAGGAAAGCTGCTGGGCCAACTCTGGCTTAGGGTGAGGGCCCCAAGGGAAAACTGCCCACTGAAGTTGGTTGGTGGTTGTATATCTTCAGCAGCTGATATAAAAGGAATCCATTTTTTAATTAAAAAAAAAAATGTCCAATGGGTCCTTTAGTCTTATGCATGTGAAATTAAGGTCCACAAGTCTTTTCTGTTAACTTCCACAATCAACTGACCAAATATGTAGGGAATCTAAAGTAATTACTATTTTGGACCTCTATAGCAGCCTCTTTCATGTGGAGTGTTTTATCATTCTTACTGTTTATGCTCCCACAGTTATTTTAGATTTAGGAGCACAGAGCTGATATACTAGCCCCACGGCCTTGATCCCTAGATGACACAGGAAACTCTGCTCTCTTCTGTGGCCACAGGCTGTGTGATGTCACCATTGCCTGCTGTGCTGCAGAAAGCCAAGCCTGGTCAAGAGCAGCAGAGCATCTGGATCCCCCAAATCTTTCACCTCTGGAGAAAAAAAAAACTACAACCTTCCTACTGCTGGCATAGGAGCAAGAGCATTATCTGAAGAGCAGAAGTGTATTTAAGAGCAAAACAGAGTGTAATAAGTTCTAGAACAGCCTAACACTGCCCTACCGACTTATCTCCATGGTTCAACACTGCAGGATCCCTATCCTGGAAAAGATGGCTATATGGTCAACATCGGCATAATAAACTAGATTCCCAATGATTATAACCACCAAAGAAATGCTGAAAGAAAAAAATGAAACCCAAGAAACAAAATGACTTTTTATAACACAGTTGACATTTTCAGAACACTATATAAAACAAAATGTTAACACTTTAAAAGTATTTCACAACAAAAATTCTAAAACAAAATATCAAAATACAGAGTCCACCACGAGAATGTAGTAAAGATTGTAAAAATGCTTTTTATAGCTAGATAGGTATTTTACCCATTTCAAATCACCCTACAACTTCTAACCCCATACTCACATTCACTTAAAAGTACATGAAATCCTGTAAAACTGAGATTCCCTCCCCATCCCCTTTTGACAATTCTGACATTTCCCCAAGGTAATCATCCATTTATCATTTATATTTTTGAGTTAGTTGGGAACTAAGACTTGGGTTTTCCCTCTTCCCTATTATCCTATCCTCATTCTCTTTCTGCCACATTCAATACCTGTTTATAATATTTATAAAACATCAAATAAATCTTTTGTTGATTTATTTTTTGAGTTTTTGACTATACACTGAGTAGGCAATGTTTACTAGAATTTTTAAAACTGAAATAGTATTTGAAATATGTCTGGCCTCTATCTCATCTTTTGAAAGTTAATGCCATAATAGCAACATCAGCAACCTTCTATTGAATACTTCTTGTGAGTCAGATAGCCCTTGGCCCTTGACAAATATTACATAATTTATCCTCAAGGCAAACTGAGTTAAACGTTATCCCAGTTTCATTGTTGAGAACACAGAAGCCAGAAAAGGAAAAGGTCACACACATTGAAAGTGACACAGTCTGGATTTAAGCCCAGGTCTACCTGACTGCTAAACTCTTAATCATCACACTCTATGTTTCCATAAAAACTGAGAGACCATTTTCTAAAGCCACACTTTAAAGAATTGGAAGATTTTTTAAAGAGAAGATAACTTCTCCTCAATCAGTATTGATTTTCTACATGTGATTTATATCTAGCACTGGGCAAGCAAAACCAAGTAACTAAAAAGAAGTAGGAAAACCAAGCAATAAGAAAAGGAACCAGAAGCTATAAACTAGGCAAAGAGCCAAGGGAAAAAAAGAAAGGGCACTCAAAAATGCTTAAAAGCAAATGTAGCCCAACTCAGAGTAG
This sequence comes from Macroglossus sobrinus, assembly GCA_004027375.1. Taxonomy (NCBI): domain Eukaryota; kingdom Metazoa; phylum Chordata; class Mammalia; order Chiroptera; family Pteropodidae; genus Macroglossus; species Macroglossus sobrinus. Next base: position 1,156,815 of record PVKZ01000206.1, read on the forward strand.
AAAAAGTTAGCATATCACTGTAGCAGTTTAAAATATTTTAAAACTGATATTAAAAGATTAAAACTACATACACATACCTGTCCTTTAAAAAAAAAAAAACAACATACAACTATCTTTAAAGGCTACATAGAAATCTATTGTATGACATATTAACTCAATAAAGTAGTATATGAGTATCTTGAGTTGAAGTATGAGAACTATGATAAATGCAAATAACTTCCTTCTTCATCAGTGAATCATTTAAAGTTCCTAAATTTTAAAAAGAAAATGACCCAAGTTTTATAATGGTAAGAGTCTGCCTACTTCCTGAAGTCTGAAAATTCCAACCTCATTTTAAATGAATATGGTACCTCTGTATTCCATTCCCTTCTTGCCTTCCCAAAAGACCAAAAGACGTTAACAATGCAATCCATAATCACACAGGAGAATGAAAAAGGGCAGGGAAAGTAGAAGGAGGAAGGAGAGGAAACCAATGGTTAGACATAGACCAGCGACCATGAAGCATCAAGGAAAGGTGTGCTGACAGATGAGCAGGCACACACAAACCGAAGGCTGAGTGAACTGTGCTCACTGCCAGCATCAAGTGCTTGAACAGGACTTTCTGTGAACTTAGCAAATCTCCAAATTTGCTAACATCATTGTATCATTGCATTTATCTCCTTACATGCAAGAGTGCTGAGATCTCTTCACTCTCTTGATGAGGGTTACTCGAATGCAAGAACATTGTAGAGCTGGCCTAGAAAGCTACCAGTCCAGCCTAGAGCAGGGAAACAAGAGAAGAGGGCTGGTCCCAAGAGGGTGGGTCAAAAGAAAACAATGGAACTCACTTGTTATCTGCTAGATTGAGCACCACATGGAAAATGGTACTAAGATGAAGAAGGGTCTGAAAAGAGTCTGCCACGGATCAAAATAAAGGAAATGGACACAATGAGGCAAATATTTCCACTGGAGAAAAAGGCACTTGTACAAAAAAAAAAAGACAAGAGACTATTTGGTTCATGGATGAATAATACTTACATAGTCAAAATAATGCAAAAATGAATAATAAACTAATTTTTTAAAACTGTCATATACCAGTATTAGGAAAATGAGGTATAAAGCAGACGTTTTCACTTATATAATAAACAAACAGATAATGTCTAATATTGATGATTCAAGAAATCATATAACCAACCACATAATTCAAAAATAAAGAGATAAATACCAGAAAAAATAGCTGAAATAATTGAAAGTATATGACTCTGGAAACAAGAATGAGGCAAGGGAATCAAAGAACTATTACATACATATCAGTATTATTTGACTTTAACTACATGCACATTAATTAATTAATTTCATTTATTTTTTATTTATCTATATGTTTTTATAGCAGAAGAGAAAAAAGCTTTAGTAGAAGGGAAAGTACACTTCCAGACGTGGAAGCGGGCCTGAGCAAGAGAAGCACGGCTCAAAGGCTTACACCCACATTAATTTAAAAGAATTTTTAAAAGTTGAAAAAGTAACACCATTAAAAATAGTTTGGTAAATATGTATTATTAAGTAGGGAGAAATTAAAAAGCTATGTATAAAGACTGCACATGCAGCATGATCTCACCTTAATAAATAGTGAAAGACAAAATGTTATTTCTAAGTGGTGAAATTTTTGATAGTCTATCCTTTTTATTACTCTGTATTTTCTACTGTAAACATGTGTAACACTTTTATAAGGACATAAAAGGTAACTTAAAAATATGCAGGAGGAAAGTGGTCACCTGGAAATAGAACTGAAGAAATAGGAGACGGAAAGATAAAAGGAGAGACACAAAATTATATCCAAATAGACAAGGAAGAAAGAAATTTCACCAAGAAGCAGGTATTCAACAAGGCCAAGTGCTTCTGGGCAAGATGAAATGTGAAAAACCTGTTAGGAAATCAAGAGTTTCTTCCCAAGCGAAGACTGAACTCAGGAAGAAAAGCAGGGCTGGGAGGAGCTGAGCAGAGAACAAGCTCTGAGAAAGAGAATATGGCATCAGATACTTGAATGTGTAACAGTATCCTAACTGTGAAAGGGAACAGGGAGATCAGGCCAGCTATCCGGAAGAGAATCCAGGTTTCCTGCTCTTGTTAAAATCTGAGGAGAGAGAGGTTTAAGGAGAAAAAGCCAGTGCAGAAAAAATGAGAATAAGAGAAAAGATGGTTTTCCAATTAAAAAAAAAAAAAAGGCTTTGAGTAAATTAATTTGGGAGGGGGGAAGGCTTCTAAGTTTTACAACCTTAGTTCCTAAGCACTTGACTATATTCTGCCATTTGGCACAATGAAAATAAAGAACCTAAGAGGATCACCCACTCTCTATTCATTATGGATTTTGATAAACTATGAATCCTAATGCAAAAAGGGAAGACTTTTTATTACTTGTACTATGTAAGTCAAAAGTTATCACTATTCATAAGAATATTTAATCACTTTAAAATAGTTACTCTATAATGCTAGTTAAGGTGATTAACAGGATGGCAAGCTTGATAACATTTTCAAAATAAATATAATTTTTCATTGTAGTTGAATCTTAAACCAAAGGTAGGGTTTTAAATTTCACTTAGCTAGTACTTAGGCAAAGAAAGGCAAGATGCTGAAAAACGTGTTTAGTATGAACCACTTTTATTTTTTAAAGTGTCGGGAGAGCTAGTATTTCTAACATTGGCTGTGTATTAGAATCATCTAGGGATCTACTGAGAATATCAATGCCTGAGTCCCACCTCCAGCAATTCTGGTTTATTTGGTCTGGAAATATGACCTGGGTATTGAGATTTTTGACATCCTTCCCTAGCCTCCTACCCAAATGATTCTGTGAATAGTAAAGAGGAAAGTGCTCAAAGGGTTGGGGCTCAGAATTGTTCATATCCTGCTTTGTACATTTCTCTATTGTTAGACTTACTAAACAATGAGAATTACCGCTATATTTTAAATAGGAGTATTTCTATTTGAAAATTAACAAAAGGAATACCTCTTTCCAGACTTCATAATGATTTAAGTAGGGAAAATACCTTTTAAATTATGTTACAATGCTCGCTTTTCTCTTAGAGGATGTTTTAAGAAAACATCAAATTCTTTCTACTTGGAGTATGAAGGTGAATAAGGGGCAGTGTGGTCACATCTGAAATGGGGGGAAGGACATGCAACAGATCTTGAGCGGCTTCCTATACCCTGAGTGTTCTGGCTTCACTCTGCAAGCAATTGGCCACTTGAAGGCTTAATAAAGGCAGTTATATAATGTGTGACTCTAGATGGAAAGAATCCAAATTGTGAAAGGCAAAACTATAAAGTTAAAACAAGAAAATGTTGGAGAACATCTCTGAAAGTTAAGGAATAACTTTAAACCGACAAGCCATTAGGCAAAAATAAAAAAATCTGACAGTACATTTAAGGATTTCTATGCAGTCAATAAAATTTACAGGCAGATGAGAGATTAGAAGATTTTCACAATTTTTTGATAAGTAACTAATATCCAGAATATGAAAATGTGCCTCAAATCAACATAGGGCAAAAGCTTACATAAAACATTTGCAGGATACCAAAAACAGATAAGCAGATGAAGAGATAATGAAGTTCACAAGTAGACAAAGTAACACAAACTAAAAAGGAGATATTTCATACCTGATAAACTAGCAAAAATTAGAAAGATGAACCATCAACAAGCTTAATATTCACATAGGACCAGAAACAGACCTTTAATAATTACTGAAATTATTAACTAAATGAGAACACCATCATTTATGTAACAATTTACATAATACACAAATACTCATTATACAAGAGTACAAACAAAAATAACACTAAACACATTAGAATAGTGCCTATAATTGTGTGTGGTGGCGGACGGGGTGGTAATATGTAAGGGGCAGTGATAACAAGAGTTAATAGTGCCACCAACATACAAAGAACTTAACCCTCACTAAAGTCCAACTAAAAAACTACAAAATAAAGATTAGCAATGTGAAAGAACTAGGGTGAATAGAAGTGGAGAAAACAAATAGAAGGTACTTTCATCAACCTTCTATGGTGTTCACTACTAAAAACCTAGAAACTCATGCCCTTCTCAATACAGATTAGTCAGATGTTTAAAACCATTCATTCTCTGCATGGAAGCCTAAGGAATATTGTATTTGCACTTCTTCCTCCAGAAAAATTCCTGCTTATTCTGACTTGCTATTTCTATTTCTCATTTCTAAACTTCAATCACCTATGACAAACTAACTATTCTCATTATTTAAAGCCCAACAGCATCTTAAAAAACAACCACTAAAAGTGGAAACTTGTTACAGGTTTTTTGAAAACCTATGAAATACACATTATGTACATTTTAACCCCTCAAAAATTCTAGTAAATATGTTTATCCTTGTAGATATCACTTTTATTTTCCCTCTGAAGAGGTTTTTATTTTTTTTTAACTTTGACTTGGAAACCATTGTCTATTGTCACAGAGGTACAGAAGCTCAGCAAGAGAGAAAGGTGGACACTAATATACTAAGTCCCCTTGCATTGATGTGTCCACTGTGGCACTAACTAATCCACTAGCATAATTACTGCTCATAAGCTAAATTCATGTATTTTGACTAAAGTATCCTGATTTCATCCTTCAAAAATCCTAGGTAGGTGCCATCTGGTATTAATGATTTGTATACCCTTAAATTGACTAAAAACAGTTTAAGTAAATCCAATGAGGATGCATGTACTTAAACTATTACTTTAGTATCTCTAATGTGCCTATTTAAAAATGCAACCGAGAACAAGATTTCCCCTAATTGTGCTCTTAATAATGACCGACAGCTGAAGAAAAATGGTTCACACTGCTTTTTCCCAAAGAGGGGGAGTAGTAGGGAGGGCTGTGGCCTGTGTTTTAGGGCAATTGACCCAAGAACCAGACTCCAGACTCCTACTACATCTTGTTAAAGTTTTGTAGGACGTAATTATGTTTAAATGGCAAGAAAATTATGTAAGCCACAGGAATTACATAAGGCTTAAATACAGTGTGTAGAATTTAGTTTCTGATACTTAAAAAAAAAAAAAGATTAATAAACCTTGGATCTGAGGGAGAAGGGGCTTTCAGCAAAAATCACCTGCCTGCATCCTGCTAAGACAGGAGGCCAAGGGTCAGAACCCGTATCAGCGTTTTGAGTGTTATTATTAGATACCAGGAACATTTTAAAATACAGAAGATGGTTTCAGACATGCCATAGCAACTCCACAGGAGGAACGAAATACATTCAGTGTAGAGAAAGGGACACGTATTTTCCTCAACAAGATTTTAACTTCAGAAACCTCTTTGATTTGAAAGAAACACAAACTCAGAAAGATTGTCTAACTACATTAAAACTGCCTTCATAACTATAAGAAGTATAACTCTAGGAAGTTACTATAAATAGTAACTCAAAAGAAGCCCAGATATGCTTATATCCAATGAAATAATATCTGAAAATTTAAGATGGTACATTAATTTCGTACTTACAACATATGGCTTCTGAAAGAAAAACATAACTTCACCATACCTGGATAGGACTTTTTTGTTTTTAATGAAACTTTAGCAAAAAGCAAACAAAATATTAGATTTCTGGATGTAGAGGATGTGAACTGAAGCTATTTATCAAAATCCTCAAGTTCAAATTCATCCAGTATAGAGATGAGAAAATGACTCAGAGAGATATAATGTGTTCTCCAAAACCACGAAGGTAGTCAACAGAAAGAAGACAAGCCTTCTTTTGGAAGCACAGTGCCTCACTCACCTATCCATATATGGTTCCAGATACCCTTTGAACAGCTTTTTATATAGCCACAGGCTATTTTAAATCTACCCCAGTCTCAGGGAAAGATTCTAAGTTCTTCACCACAAAGCTATTAAGAATCACAATATTGATAATGTGCTATTCTTTGTAGTGACAATACATAACTGTAAAGAATACTCTATTCATTAGAAGAGAATAATAAATTCAGGCCATGATCAAGGGGATGGATTATACAAAGGCAGGAGGTGGGGATCACTGAGGCTATCTTAAAAGCTGTCTATCACATACTACTGTACACTGGATATAAGTGCAACAGTGAGTGTCAATCTGTCAAGACAGGGTTGAGGAAGATCCCTTCTTCTCCCACTAACTCCGGCTTTATTGAAATATTATAGAAAATTAGTTGCTTGTATTTACAGTATACAATTCAATGAGTTTTTTAAAATTATAGTTGGTATACAATAATATATTCGTTTCAGTTGTACAGCATAGTGATTAGAGATCTATAAAACTCACAAAGTGATCACCCCACTAAATCTAGTATCCTTCTTCCCCTTACATGGTTATTACATTACTATTTTCCTTAAGCTACACGTTATATCTCCATGTCTATTTTGTAATTATCCATCTGTACATGGTAGAGGCTTCATTCATCCCTCTTGTGACCAAATCAAACTCAGAAACACAGATCCCTTTTTCTCTGTGAATGCTTCCTCACCATTATTTAGAAATAAGAGAGAGCAATGTAAGTTAAACAAAAAGAAAAATAAGGAAAGAGCATATAGTAAATTCACCAAGGCACCCTCTCTGGAAAAGCCTCAGTAGTCGAAGTAAGACCAAATGAAGAATCATCTCTGAAGGAAACAAAGTGCTGAGGAGAAGGTGAAGAAATTCTAGTAGAAATAATGCGTGCTAAGGCTAATGAGAGCTAAAAAAGGAGGATGCCCCTAACACATAGCAGGCTCAACAAATACTTGCTAAATTAAGTTTTCATCTATTTTTAACACTTATATCTTACCTGTTTCATACAGCTCTCCCTCAAAAATATTTTTATAACTTAGTTTTACGAGAACGTAAAACTTGGTTTCTGTGCATGTGCAACACAATGTCGTAGGAACGAATAGACAATGGTTAGAAAAATTTAGTAAGTGGCAGTGATAAAATTTGTGGGTATAAAGGAAAGAAATTGAAAAAAACTTACGTCTACCTAGACTGTGGTCTGATCCTCTGGAATGAATTCAGAAGTAAATGATACTGTAACTGAAGAAACAAATCATTTCACTTTCGATTTAGGCACATCTCAGGAGTTTTCTACTCATTTACATGTTATATTTCATCACCATATTTATTCCCAAAAAAACTTCTCTTACAAGACACAAAACTTGCCAAATTAAATTATTCCTCTCCGTCCCTTTCCCTTTCCATCTCCCCTCCCCTCCTCTCCTCTTTCCTTCCATTCATTAATTCATTCAATCATATGACACCACTGAGTCCCTAGGAGCCAAAACTGTGTTTGGTAATGAATATAGAATGTCCTTACTCAGTGATTAAACGATATATAAAAAAAAGTGTGGAATGGCACTTGTAGAATGTATTCTAACATTCAAGTTCTTTCAGCACAAGTTTATTTAAATTTAACTTGAACAATTACATAAATATTATACCCAAACAAACCCAAACTTTAAATTCACTGGTGCTTTATATATATGGCATCTCCCACATTAACTTGGTGCAACAACATGGTTAAAGAGTCCTTTCCCTTTCACATCAGAAAATTAAGGTTTAGATTCTAATTTTATTACTCACCAGTTCCAAGATCTTAGGCAAGTCACAGATTTCTCTTAGGCTGCTTCCTGGTGTGTAAAGTATATACTAATAATATTACAGATGTCCAAAGATTATGTGAAAATATATAGAACCACTGTATGGTTTATACAAATGCATTTTTAAAAAGGCTTTGTGCCTATTAAACACAGTCTATTTAAGGCTCTGCTATGATACCTGCAATTATTTTTAACTATCACACAGAGCTGACAAGCTATTGCTAAGATCACTATTACAAGTTGAATTATCATCTGATCAACTTCATGCTCTGGCCACTTGTTTCTTTTTGTTCTCTGCTTCCCCATTGTTTATTGTTATACCTTATATAAAGAATATATCACAGAGCTAGTAACAGGTATGATTATGAAGTTATATAGAAGTTACAGGGAAGATACTTCTGACCATAACCATTGTTTGCATGCAGAGCTATGACAAGAATGACCATTGCCCAAATCATCTTATTCAGAGACTGTCTTTGTACTCAGGTGTTTTTATTGTCTATGATCCGGCCTCAAACTGTTCATGTTCAAGAGGAACCATCCCAAGCAAAGCAGAATGACTTTAAGTCACCATAATTCTATAGTTCATGACAATGGCCTGTTGCTGGTGATACACAAAGTACATCTTTCAAGTATATTTCCAGACTACTTCCCAAATCAGTTTCCCAGGTAGCAGGTACTAATTTATTATGCTTTATTTAATCAATTCTGTCTTATAGTTTAGTTGAGAAGAGCTAGATTTGGAATATGGGCCACTTTGTTCTTAACCCCACAATTTACTTGACCCTCCACAACTCTTAGTTAAGCCAAAACACTGCTCTAACAGCTGGATGATATCTGTAGGTCTCAGGACCTCATAGTCATCAAAACTGTCCTTTAAGACTTTAGTTTCACCTAAAACTCAGTTTTACAACTGCCACTAAACTATTAGCTTTCCAAAATCCCATTAGGTATGATAAAATGGAAAATGTTCAGTTATACTGTTTAAATTTCTTGACTTCACCATAATTTGTTATTTTAATAAAACCTCAAAGGAAAAAATTCTACCTTTTATGACACCATTAACATTGTCTCCACACTTCACACAACTTAATAAAATTTTCTTCTTACAGTATTATCTATATGTATTCAAATAGGAAGAAACTAGTTTATAGTCCATCACAAAAGAATTTAGAAATTAAGCTGTCAAGTATCTCCCAAATAATTTTACTATAATTACAAATTAAATGTTATCAAATCCAATTCTCTTTATCAAATTCCATTTTTGTAATTCTTTTAGTTTGAACTCTACTATTAATAATTATATAGATTTAATTAGAAATAAAAAATTCAGTGTAGCCAAACTCAGAATGTGCATTTTGTTTGTAACAAAATATGAATGCTGTTTGTAAGTTTTAAATAAATTAATGTATTACAAACCTTAATTAGGTTACATATGCCGAAGTACTTTAATTATTGTCATTGTGAGTGGATGTTACTGAACATAAATCATTTAATACCTATTCTAATACTCACAATCAAAACAAAAGTACAAAAACAAATCCTTGGCCATTACGGAGTTACTTCTTTTTTGTATTAGTATCCAACAGACTTTACAGAAATTCCAATGTCATTTTTTTCATTTTACAGATGATAATAAACTAAAGGATTGGATGTTTTTGCTTATAAAAGGCCTGGTCTCATGTTCGAGCACAGTGATGGTCATATCAAGACACTTTCATTTATTTATTCAATAAATATACACTGACCCCCTAGCACATGTCAGATGGCATAAAAGACTCTAAACACACAATGGTAAAGTGGAAAGACATAGTTCCTCCTTCACGGAGCTTATAGTCTTGTAGGAGAGAGACTTCAATCAGCTAATCCTATAAATAAACGTGAAATTATGAACAATGGTGTTATGGCTTATACTGACAGCTAATCACAGGCAGCAAAGAATGTGGTTAAGAGCATGGGGTCTAGAATTAATTGGCCTGGACTAAAATTCCATCACTGTTACTTCTTAGCTGTGTATCTCTAGATGATATGCTTCACTGTTGCGTTTCTGTGTTCTCTTCTATAAAATTGAGTTAAGGACGTGGTTCCATAGTGTAGCAGTTAGCACATCTGCTTTATACACAGATAGTCCTGGGTTCGTGCTCCAGTGGAGCCACAGTCCATAGTCTACAGCCATGCCACCCTGAACAAGCCTGATGTCTGATCTCGGAAGCTAAGCCAAGTTGGGCCTGGTTAGTACTTGGATGGGAGACCACATAGGAAGACCAGGTGCTGTAGGCATAAATAATAATAAAATAAAATAAAATAGAGTTAATAATACCTTGTTTGTGGGTTGTGAAAATTAAATAAATTAATTTATATAAGATGCTTAGAACAGTGCCTTATATAATAAGAACTCAAGTAACATTGACTATTATCTTAAAAGAAGCTGGAAATCTGGACTTGTGTACAGGCCAGACTAGCCATTTGGCAGCTCTGCTTTTAAAGGAAAACAGGTCACACAAGGCCTTGTAGGTCATGGCCAGGCTTTTAGTTTTTATCACAAAGCAATGGTAAGTCATGTTAAGTACAGAAGCGACCTAATCAAATGACACCATTTTTTTTTTTTTTCTTTTTAAAAGATCTGGCACCTGGGAACAACTGAGTGAGCTACAATGAGTTGAAATATAAGTATGCTAGACTGGATGGTTTACAGTCACAATATCTTAGTATTTTTTATTCTGATTGCCGCTTGAAGAACTATTCCTACTATAAGCACTTCCTTTAACAAGTCCATATGAAGCTGTGCTGGCACCTTGCTTATTAGCAGCTTTCAAGTGCTTACAGAACCAGGCAATCTTCTGTTACCACACTTACTTGTAATTACCTTTCGAAGAATAGCTTCATGGCTAACAATCCGCTTATATAAGAGGAAAATCCATTTGTTATAACACTATAAAATGTCATCTGATATAAAGGTCAATTATCACTATCTTTATCATGGGAAATATACCACAGGCCTCATTAGTTAAGGTCCTCTTTGAAAAAGGACTATACATGCATATCCAACATGGACCAGGTAGTTCAGTCATTAAAAGTTCAGAGTGTGAAAATGAATGGAAAAAAATCTTCCTAAGACTAGATAACATGCATATTAAGAAGAAATGTTAACCATGAACCATAAACAACTCTAACATATTTGAGAAATCAAGATAGCAATGGATACTTTGAATAGCAGAACTTCAAAGCTTCAGTTCTCAAAGCTAGTTAAATTGATGCAGAATTAGCTCAGTATCAAAAGGCTTTGAAAAATATGTAACTATTCACGTTCTTACTATGCTTATTTTTTAATGTTCACACATACTATGGATTCTTCAGTCAGGCTGGTAATAGACAAGGAAATATGAACTTTAATAAGCTAATAATAAATTTTACTGGCAGTTTTAAAATACTTTGCAGAACTCTAATGAAAACTAACTCCTTTCTGATTACCTGTTAATTTCTCTATCTCTTAATTTTACCTAAATGAATTCTTAGAGTAGAACATAATCCCGATTTCAGTTGGTTGTACTAAACATTAATAAACAAGAATTAAAAACAAGAGTTAAATTTACCTATAGTATTTTTTTTTTAAATAGTAGGGGTTTAAAAAAGTTTCAAAATACTATTAACAAAGAAACAATAAAAACAGTTCTCCAGACTGTAGGTTCCTCAAACACTACATCAACGCACAAACATTACTTTCCAACCTGACCCAATGATGATCTCTATAATATTATATTACATATTTTGTCACTAATGCCTACTTTATATCTGCTAATTCATGTCTAGGTGACTCTAGTGACTCATGAAATTTATATCAGATTAACAAGAATCATGTACTGCAAATCAAAGATACAAACCTCAACAATATAAGAACAGAATAAGAGGAGAAATGATAAAAACAAAAACAAAATACATGTCAGGAAGTACAATGTGTTTGTAATACAGTAAAGAAAAAGTAGAGAAAGGATCAAGAAGTCTCAGAATGGTCATAGAGATTAGGGAGCTTTTGAGAAAAATGCATTAACCAAGAACAGAATAAGTAACTGAAGACAAAAACTAACTCTACTATGAGAATTGGACAAAAAAACAAATAAAAAGAAATCATGCTAAGTAAAATAAGCCAGACAGAAAAAGTTGAAAA